>CAVLGL010000090.1:12180000-12780000 GCA_963668995.1 Parnassius mnemosyne
ACTGTATACGATTTATTTTCGGGCTTCGTAAGTATGACCATATTTCGCAATATAGATCTAAGCTAAATTGGCTTACAATCCATCAGAGGCGCAATTCCAGAATATTGCTTGTTCTTTTTTCCATTTTAAATGACCCATCTTCGCCTTCTTATCTTAAGAGTAAATTTCACTATCTCTCCTCATCTCATGATAGGGTCCTACGTTCTTCTTCTAACAACAAAATCTGTATTCCTGTTCACTTCACCGAGTTCTATGGCAACTCCTTCACAGTTCAGGCTACACGCCTTTGGAACTCCTTGCCCGATGACATCAGAAAAACATCCAACAAGTATGTTTTTAAAAAATTGGTCCGTAACCATCTATTGAAGACAAAGCATTTTACTTGATTCATCCATTTGATATGTATTGCTAAACAGACGCATATGTTCATAGGTATTTGTATGTACTAATTATATATTATGTATTTAAATATGTATATTTGTATGTATATATTTGTATATATGTTTGTATACGTCATATATGTATAGTTTATTTATTAGTAAATTGTATGTATTATGTAGTTAATTATTATTTTGTGTACTGTTATTTTATTCTATATTGTCGCACCTACGTCAAATTCTCACCACTCCATGGGTTGACTGGTAGAGAATGCCTCAAGGCATTAAGTCCGCCCTTTGTATTCTTTTGTTTTAAGGAATGCAATAAAGAATAAATAAATAAATAAATAAATAAATAAATCTTACTGTTAAAATAACTGTGTATTAGCGGCGTAAGAATATCCACTACCCTATGACGTTTAGTGTGTCGGTAAGAGTCGACAGAGGAAAATTAAAAAAAGGAACAGGAGATGTCCAGCATCTTCCTGATAACGGCTCAAAATTATAAAAACTGCGGTTGCCAACCCGCTTGTCAAACGTGGCGAATGTGGCGGTTAGAACGTGGAAGGACGACGCTCTCACAGAACACTTGCTTAAAATAGCACAATTCAATATGTTTTGAGTGGTGAGTGTAGAGAACCGGAGAAAACAAGACATTCCATTTAAGTCCACAGGGGAGGAAAACGCATCTGCATTTTGATTCTTAATCGAAAAATGAAATATAGATGTCTATAAGATATATATACGAATATTGGCACGAACATATATATATATATATATATATATATATATATATATATATATATATGTTCGTGCCAAACGCTGTTGTCGGAATCGACGTCTAGGGGGCGCGACGCTCGGTGCCATACCGGTTTTGACGTCGCTCGAGCGGTGGGGTTGAGAACGCGTAAAGGCGCAGGGGAGTCGTCTGTAAGCGGTGATAACGTTAGCACGCTGTCATTTTTGTCGGCAACTCGGAATAATTAGGCGCGGACAGTAAATATACGGTCTAGGATTTGTGGCGCGCATTCCTGCTGGAGAGCTTCCCAGGGACTCATTGTGTCTGACTCAGAATCTGCATAAGTGCATTCGGCAATATTAGCTAGTGCAGCCTTTGATATTCTAGAAATAACTGTTGCTACGCGAAACGGTAGTGACCTTTAATCCGGAAACTCCGTGTGCGTTTTGTGCGTTAACCTTATACCCAACGAGAGTTAGTGGCTTCTGTAAGTTAGTTGATCGTACGATAGAGTTAATTGACTGTCATCGTGATGAACGAGGAAAGTGACTGTGGACAACGCCGCGGAAGGTTCCTTCAATTTGGAGCGGTGTCGACGCCCGGGCTGTTGCCGACGGCCAAGGTCTAGGTTTAATCACCATCAGTCACACCCTGGTACACATCACAACACCTTATTTCTCTTGCACTACACAACCACATGCGACCTGACTGACTCCGGAGGGACCAGTCGCCTTGGATATAGGTAAGTAAGCTCCGTCTAATATCCTCCCGGTCGACTGGCCGTAGTATAGAACGCTCCCCCATATAGTTTAGTGTAATTAGAGAAATTCCACGTGGCCACATTGAGGCCCGACCTACGTCTGCTCGGGAAGTCTTCTGCTCATGGGCCCCAGAGGATTTGACCCTTTAACGGAGCAGTCGTAGGCCGTAACATATATATATATATATATAACAGTTTAATTTGTAACATTAGATAATGTAATTTTTTTCTATGAAAACATTAACTTAATATTAATATTATAGCAGAAAGAATGTTGAAAAAATGTTGGGACTGTCATTCTGTCTTAGTACTTAAGAACGACAAAGCATCTGAATTTTGATTAGATCAAGGATGAATGATCAGATGCTCTTTTGTTTCCATTACTTCTACTAAAAGGTAAACAATTTGAAATGTTAGTAAAAACTTGGTCTATTCTCTATAATGCTATGTATAACATACCAAGACAACATTGATTGTACATTCTTCTACTGAAAAAAAGACGTTTTATGATGTACATTAAGTGGAAGATGTTTTCGCAGCCATTGTACCCGTATTATTTTAGCCCTGGCGGTCGTCTTAATTAATGACAATACTAAGTGAAGTCGTAACTTATTGGTTTGTTAAGGGATTTTGTGCATATAATATAATGTTGATTATAGGTAAGGTCTGTTCCCCAAATTTATTGAGATAAATAATATTTCATTGTTGTTTTCATATAAAAGCACTTATGTGAAATTTATATTTTATTGATTGGTATTTATTCAATTGACAATATTTGCTATAGTTGCTACGCTTGGCAGGCGGTTTGGCCCCACAGTTTTTTTTTCTAATTTTCATTAGGAAGACGCCACTGCCCATCTCCTGGTTTGTTTTCCTTTGAGCCCTATTACGATAACCACTGAACCAAATGACATTGTTGACATTATTATACCGCTACTACACGAATAATTCCCCTATATCCCATATGTTATAAGGCATTTTATAGGAAGACCTATGTTCAGCAGTGGACTTTGATAGGCTATTATATTCTTTAACTAACAAAACTAAGACAAACTCGGCACATCTAGTTCTCCTCGTCAAGGAGTTCCAGTAGCAGTCATCAAAGTACACTTTCAAGTCTCTCTATCAAATCCAGAGGTAAGGTCTCATCATAACTAACAAAACGAAGCCAAACTCGACATATATAGTTCTACTTGTCGAGGAGTTCCAGGAGCAGACATTAAAGTACATTTTTAAATAACTATCATATCCGGAGGTAAGGTCTCATCGTAACTCATAAAACGGGGCAAAACTCGGCGCATCTAGTTTTCCTCTTCGAGGAGTTCCAGTAACAGACATTAAAGTATACTTTTAAATCACTATCATGTCCGGAGGTAAGGTCTCATCATAACTAACAAAATGGGGAAAAACTCGGCAAAACTATTTCTCCTTGTCAAGGAGTTCCAGTAGCAGTCATCAAAGTACACTTTCAAGTCATTCTATCAAATACTGAGGTAAGGTTTCATCATAACTAACAAAACGAGGGCAAACTCGGCACATCTATTTCTCCTCGTCGAGGAGTTCCAGTAGCAGTCTTCAAAGTACACTTTAAAGTCACTCCATCAAGTCCGGAGGTAAAGTCTATTCATAACTAACAAAACGAGCCCAAACTCGGCACATCTAGGTTTCCTCGTCGAGGAGTTACGGTGGCAGTCTTAAAAGTATACTTTCAAGTCACTTTATCAAGTCCGGAGGTAAGCTCTTGTCATAACTAATAAAACGGGGCAAAATTCAGCACATCTAGTTTTCTTCGTCGAGGAGTTCCATTAGCAGTCTTCAAAGTACACTTTTAAGTCACTCTATCTAGGCCAAAGGTAGGGTCTCTTCATAACTAATAAAACGAGGCCAAACTAGGCACATATATTTTTCCTCATCGAGGAGTTCCAGTGGCAGTCATCAAAGTACACTTTCAAGTCACTCTATCAAGTCTGGAGGTAAGGTCTCATCATAACTAACAAAACGAGGCCAAACTCGGCACATCTAGTTCTGCTCGTCGAGGAGTTCCAGTAGCAGTCATCAAAGTACACTTTCAAGTCACTCTATCAAGTCCGAAGGTAAGATCTCATAATAACTAAAAGAATGAAGCCAAATTCGGCATATCTAGTTCTACTTGTCGAGGAGTTCCAGTAGCAGACATTAAAGTACACTTTTAAATTACTATCATGTCCGAAGGTAAGGTCTCATCATAACTAACAAAACAGGGCAAAACTCGGCACATCTATTTCTTCTCGTCAAGGAGATCCAGTAGCAGTCATCAAAGTACACTTTCAAATTACTCTATCAAACCCGTAGTAAGGTTTCATCATAACTAACATATCGGGGCCAAGCTCGGCACATCCAGTTCTTCTCCTCCTCCGGCATTTGAGCCATAAATATAAAAACATTTGCAAAAAAATTAATAAAGTCATTGCTAATCTCATTAATGCGAGTATTAAGAGGAGTATCTATCCTAAAAAATATGTCCGGTGTTGACATAACGAAAACTGCCTATAGTTTATGCAAATAGTAGTGTTTGCACCGGTCTGAGGGGTATAGACAGCCAGTATAATTACAGTAATTACTGATACAATTGTAACCCTGAGCCGTGGTAGTTCAGGCGCTAAACGCTCACTGTAGATTTCACAGTACGCGGGCAACTCGGGTTCGATTACCGCCGGTACCAATGACATTGGTAATTGCGATTTTAAGTGCTGATTTACCAAGTGCTCGACGGTGAAGAAAAACATCGTGAGGAAACCTGCATGCGTGAGAAATAAGAAAAAAATATTATATTTTCGAAGACATGTGAAGTTCGCCTACAGCACAGCGGACATTTCCTTGCCCTGAAATTCTCTCAGAAATGAGAGGAGGCGTGTGCCCAGCAGAGGGACTTATATAGGCTCTAACTTTTTTAACTTTTATAATTACAGGCTGTGAGGCTTCTATCATATATATATATATGTGTATTATTTCGATGAATACATTTTTGAAAATATATGTGTCAAACTGACATAAGAATGTATGTAAATGTATGTATCAAACTGAAAATTTCCTCCCGATGTATTCCTTCACCGCCCAGCTTTCAGCAAATCAGCAATTAAAATTTAAATCAACATTTTTACTTTTTTAGGCGAGGATCGAATCTAGGTTGCACAATAAAACAGAGGAACTTATCTCCTATGCTACTACAGCAAAATTTATCTAATTAATTGATATTATTTAAGCTTGAAGAGCATCCTTATCAATTTTACTTAGAATCGTTCTATTTTAACAATCGTTCAGATGTACTACGTCGTTAGCTTATCTCAAAGTAAAAGCAATTCACAAAGCTTTAAATTTAAATGTACGTCTCGCGAAGATATAAAGATCGATTGAACTTATTCCGAAGGCCAAACGTTTTTGTTCTTGTAAAAATCGTACGTTAAATTGATAGGAATTTGATTTAAGTATTTTATATTGTACTGATATAAAATATTACGCCTTCTTAACAACTGTATACGATTTATTTTCGGGCTTCGTAAGTATGACCATATTTCGCAATATAGATCTAAGCTAAATTGGCTTACAATCCATCAGAGGCGCAATTCCAGAATATTGCTTGTTCTTTTTTCCATTTTAAATGACCCATCTTCGCCTTCTTATCTTAAGAGTAAATTTCACTATCTCTCCTCATCTCATGATAGGGTCCTACGTTCTTCTTCTAACAACAAAATCTGTATTCCTGTTCACTTCACCGAGTTCTATGGCAACTCCTTCACAGTTCAGGCTACACGCCTTTGGAACTCCTTGCCCGATGACATCAGAAAAACATCCAACAAGTATGTTTTTAAAAAATTGGTCCGTAACCATCTATTGAAGACAAAGCATTTTACTTGATTCATCCATTTGATATGTATTGCTAAACAGACGCATATGTTCATAGGTATTTGTATGTACTAATTATATATTATGTATTTAAATATGTATATTTGTATGTATATATTTGTATATATGTTTGTATACGTCATATATGTATAGTTTATTTATTAGTAAATTGTATGTATTATGTAGTTAATTATTATTTTGTGTACTGTTATTTTATTCTATATTGTCGCACCTACGTCAAATTCTCACCACTCCATGGGTTGACTGGTAGAGAATGCCTCAAGGCATTAAGTCCGCCCTTTGTATTCTTTTGTTTTAAGGAATGCAATAAAGAATAAATAAATAAATAAATAAATAAATAAATCTTACTGTTAAAATAACTGTGTATTAGCGGCGTAAGAATATCCACTACCCTATGACGTTTAGTGTGTCGGTAAGAGTCGACAGAGGAAAATTAAAAAAAGGAACAGGAGATGTCCAGCATCTTCCTGATAACGGCTCAAAATTATAAAAACTGCGGTTGCCAACCCGCTTGTCAAACGTGGCGAATGTGGCGGTTAGAACGTGGAAGGACGACGCTCTCACAGAACACTTGCTTAAAATAGCACAATTCAATATATTTTGAGTGGTGAGTGTAGAGAACCGGAGATAACAAGACATTCCATTTAAGTCCACAGGGGAGGAAAACGCATCTGCATTTTGATTCTTAATCGAAAAATGAAATATAGATGTCTATAAGATACATCATCCAATTACCATCAAAAGAATTGTGACCTCGTTTGTCACCCTTTTTCTATAAATAAAGGTCTAGAAAAGCTCTCCAGCAGGAATGCGCGCCACAAATCCTAGACCGTATATTTACTGTCCGCGCCTAATTATTCCGAGTTGCCGACAAAAATGACAGCGTGCTAACGTTATCACCGCTTACAGACGACTCCCCTGCGCCTTTACGCGTTCTCAACCCCACCGCTCGAGCGACGTCAAAACCGGTATGGCACCGAGCGTCGCGCCCCCTAGACGTCGATTCCGACAACAGCGTTTGGCACGAACATATATATATATATATATATATATATATATATATATATATATATATATATATTAAAATATGTATATACAGAAAATTAAGTTTTCCTTCAGATTCGAAGATCAAAAACTATTTTAAGCTTATTACATGACACAACTATATGTATATATATATATATTGAAATAAGCAAAATTATTTTAGTCACATTCGTTGCAGCAAATTTTATTACAGTTTTTCACAAGTTCACTGCCACACATAGGCCTCCCCAAAAAAACGCCATTCCTCTTAACAGGTCGTCACTCCAACTAGTGGGAGGCTACCTTGCGATTGGCTAACCAATGAGAGGCTGACATCGAACACCCGGTCTTCGGTTCTTCATGCTACATACTTTTTCTTTTGGCTATGTTGGTTACTCTTGTTCTACTGCGGATTATCTCATTTCTTAGTCTATCAAGCAGAGAAACTCCGATCACGGCCTCCTCCACATAGCTCATTGAGTGACCTTAAGTCTATCAATTATTATTAAATCATTTGCAAAATTTAAAAAAAAAATGCCGAGATTTTCACGATTTTATCTCAATCGCTTGTCTAGAGGTTACTTCTTCCTGTTCAATTTTTTTAGTCGGTAATTGTACAACAAAAGAGTGGAATAATATACCAACATCTGTCTTCCCGACACTATTCCGAACATAATCTTGACGTCAGTTTGAGCGAGATTAGAATGGCTCTCCAGCACCTTAAAAACGGCAAGTCCCCGTGCGAGTATGGAATTACAGCGGAGCTTTTTAAAGCGGGTGAAAAACCGGTACTTGAAGTCCTTCAGAACCACTTTAATTCCATCCGCCATGGTGGCACTACTCCGGAGGCGTGGAGCAGAAGTGCGGTGTTCTTGTTCTTGAAGAAAGGCGACAACGCTCTATTGAGGAACTACAGACCGATTCTGAACCGCGTCTACGTGCTGTTTTCGAGGGTCATTACGAATCGTCTCGCACGCAGACTTGACGACTTCCAGCCTCCCGAACAAGCTGGTTTCCGAAAAGGCTTTAGTACCATAAACATACCCTGCCGCAGATTGTACAGATGACAGAGGAGTATAATCTGCCACTTTGCCTTGCGTATGTGGACTATGAAATAGCCTTTGATTCCGTCGAAATTTGGGCGGTGCTGCAGTCCCTTCAGCTCGGCTGGGCAGCGTTCGGGATACATCATCTCGGGACACATAGTCTTCTCGTTAGACATATCTCATACCTGAAAACGAAATTGTACAACCAGTGCGTGTTGCCAGTGATGGCTTTTGGATCTGAGACATAGTCCTCCACCTGGCCATATGAGGAAGCTCAAGGTCGCTCAGTGAGCTATGGTGAGGGCTATGCTCGGGGTGTCTCTGCGTGATAAACTTTGAAATGAGGATATCCGCAGTAGAACCAGAGTAACCGACATAGCCCAACGGATTAGTAATCTGAAGTGGTAGTGGGCCGGCCATATAGCTCGAAGAACCGACAACCGATGGGGAAGAAAGGTTCTCGAGTGGCAGGCTCGTACCGGTAGGCGAAGTGTAGGGCGAACCCCCACTAGATGGAGTGACAACCTAGTGAGACATGCAGGAAGTCGATGGATGCAGGTGGCTCAGGACCATTCCTTGGGGGAGGCCTATCTTCAACAGTGGACTTATGAAAGGCTGTAATGATGATGATGATCTGTCTTCCCGTCTATTCCATCGTAGACCTCAGGAATGACAACACATCTGCATTTTGATTATTAGTCGAGGATAAATGTAGATGTCTATGGGCTTCAGCATCCACTTACCATCAGGTGGACTGTGTGCTCGTTTGTTACTCTTATTCTATAATAAAAAGTGTGCTGTAAACACAGTTAGAGGAGAGTTGTTAGGATTGGTTAAAATTAAATTTACGTATTTATTATATTTACTATATTGTTTATTTTGTTTTAACGCTGTTTTAACCTGGTAAAATTTGCAGGAAGGCGCGGGATGCAGGTAGCTCAGGACCGTGCTTTGTAGCATTCCTTAGGGAAGGCCTATGTTCAGCATTGGACTTGTGAATGATGATAACGATTACTTCGTTTTATTTTTTCCTCTTTCAGTTTCGATATATTGCTATCCTCGACAAATATTTATAAATTTATTACTTCTTACTTCTTTTTTTTTAATACCCACGTTGCATCCTAATAATGGACATAATTTATCCTTTAATTCATTCAGTAGAATATTATGTCATATATACGGGGTTATCTTTCAGTAACCGGCCAAATTTGCAGAGGAGATTCAGAATAATATAGGCAAATGAGTAATAGTAGTAATACAGGAAAATGGTGAAGAAAAATTAATAAAAAAAAAATTCGCAAAAGTTCTGTCTATTTTGTCTTATAAAATGAGAATGCGTGGTAATGCATTATTTTAACTGTCTGTCATTCATAAAAATCTAACGCCTACTATTTTACTACACACGCACACATTCATAAGGGTTGATCGTTCGGCAAAACGTTGTGAATTGAATCCCACATGTTACACTTATTCTATAGTAAAAAAGTTTGCTGTAAACACAGTTAAAGGAGAGTTGTTAGAATTGTTTAAAGTTAAATTAACATATTTATTGTATCTATTATATTGTTTATTTTGTTTTAACGCTGTTTTAACCTGGTAAGATATGCGCGAAGATGACGGATGCAGGAAGCTCAGGACCGTGCTTTGTAGCATTCCTTACAGAAGGCCTATGTTCAGCATTGGACTTGTGAAGGTCTGTAAATGTAAATATTTTTTTCTTATTTCTCAAACATGCAGGTTTACTCACTATGTTGTCCTTCACCGCCGAGCACGTAATAAATCAGCACTTAAAATTGCAATAAACAATTTCATGGATGCCAGCAGGGATCGAACCCGAGTTGCTCGCGTACTATGTAATTTAAAGCGAGCGCTAACCATCTGTGCTACTACGGCTCTTCATGTTCAATGTTTCAAACATTCAAATTGATAAAATTTCTAATAAAAATAGAGACATTATTTACTCGTAATTTCAAAACTGAAATAACAGTATATCATTATTTATATATTTGAACTTAAGTTTAAAATTCGGCTACACTTTGAAAAATAATCCTGTATATTTGAAGTAATGTCTTAGCCTTTATACGTCCAACTACTTGTAAATGTCTCCTCTCATTTGAGTTATGGAGCAATCAGTCCTCCACGCTGCTCAAGTGCGTTTTAGCTGTAAAACTTATAAGTAGCGTTTAGTCCCTCTCTTACGCCGCAATTACACCATTCTAAGCTACTGTAATATAAATAGTAAGTTGAAATTTTTTTGATGGTGTTTTACTCAAATAATTATGGAAAATACTAAGCTTTTCATCTTAAGTTAAAAGCAAAATGAAATTATAAACATTATTTCCTCATAATAGCCTCTGAAGTTGGTGCTACGAGATTTTATAATTTAAATGTTTTGAAGTCTTTTATTAATTTTTAATAAATTAGTTCAATTATTTGTCCTTTTAAGTGAATCACAAATTTATAGTTACAATTATAATGTCGTCTAAACAATTACATTAAAAGTCTCATTAAATATAATCCACCTTCCCAAATTTAAATGAGACCATCGTTTAGGTATATCTTATTTAAAAATAGGTATAGCTTATTTCTTTCTCAAATCATTAAACCATTTAAATGGGTTCAGCCGCTTCCACGAAATCTGCTAACATATATTAAAAAAAACATACCCTTCGATATAAGGAACCTCCTTCTTTTTTGATTGAAGTTAATTTATTAATTTAGGGAACGTTATTGTTAAAAGAATTTGGTTTTCTATTATAAAATACGTAACTGTTTCAAGGTTATACGAATAATAATATTATACGTTTAAAAAGCTACGCACTGTGTTGCCTTAAGCGACACATATCTGACACAACCAATTTGCCGCACATATGATAAGCGGTTTTATGTTGGGAATATACAAATATGTAATGGCCATACACAAATATTTCTCAGTCTAGTTATACAATAAATATTTGTAAACTATTTTTTATAGAGTATGGGTGAAAAACGAGCACACAGACTACATGGTGGTAAGTGGATGCAGTTAAGCTTACCAGAAGTGGTTAAAGAAAATATAATAATGTTTAAATAGCATTACTAGTATTTTTTTAAGAAAAAAATTAACTCGCTCAGCTAAACAAAAGACAGTCATTTCGATATTACAGACACACACATTATTTTTGTTAGTGTACATACATATATAGGGAATAGATGATGGGATGACCTCATAATTTACTAAAACTAGTAACTTAATTACCATACAGTCCGTATCATACAGTGCATTTCTCCCCTGAATGACTACACTTAGCCTTTGAGCGAGAAAAGAACCAGCCCTCTTATCGCCAGCAGCAACAACCTGATGATAGCGGAACATAAAAGCCTCCCTAATAGATTTCTTCATAAGATTATTTGCCACTGTTGCCACGCTTGGCAACAAATTATACTTACCTCTAACTTTTAATTAAACTTTTTTCTAATGTTGTAGAGATAAATTTCACTCCTTTTAGTGTATGTTAAATCAATTATTTTATCCGATTTCTTAATAATTTCTGAGGAGATCTAAATTGATTCATTAAATAAAGTAAGGGTTTGCTGCGGCGACAATGTTTTAATATCTTCAATTAAAACGGAATTAACTCTTAAGAGATTGTATTTTCTTATACTGTAATATACTGTATAATTTATATATTATATTTATATAAACTGTATTAATTTCATTTCTGATAATAGATCAATGTATACCTAAATAAAATTGAAGTGTCTGACTATAATAACGCTATCAAGATATGAGCTTTAAAAATTTTGTGTTTATCTGTTAGCATGTTCTAATGTTTGGGCTAATGTTAGGAATGGGGTTGTGATGAAACTTCACGAACAGTTAAAGAGCAATGTAGCGTACATAACTTGTTTATATTTTATCGGCAAATCTTGGATTTTCTTTTAAATGAAAAATTTATAAAATTAGTGGTCTTTAAGATACTCTAAAATTTAAATGACTTCAAAATAACACACCCCAACCGGCGAAGACGGGTTGCAAGTTAGTAATAAAATTCCTAAAATTAATCTCATTTATTTGTCGTATTCATAATATGTAATATCAATAATAAAAAAAAACAAAAAAAAAAACGTGTACAAAGCGAAAACAATAAAAAACCCATTAAAAGTATATCTGAAATTTATCACAAGAAAATATTAAGGTCGTATATTCCGTTTCCTTTAATGTTGTTTGACTTTTTTTTCCCTATCCTACTTCATCATCATCATTACAGGCCTTCACAAGTCCACTGCTGAACATAGGCCTCCCCCAAAGAATGCCACAAAGCACGGTCCTGAGCCACCTGCATCCATTGACTTCCTGCATATCTTACCAGGTCATCACTCTATCTAGTGGGGGGACGCCCTACACTACGCCTGCCGGTACGAGGCTGCCACTCGAGAATCTTTCTTCCCCATCGGTTGTCGGTTCTTCGAGCTATATGGCCGGCCCATTGCCACTTCAGCTTACTAATCCGTTGGGCTATGTCGGTCACTCTGGTTCTACTGCGGAAATCCTCATTTCTGAGTTTATCACGCAGAAAAACTCCGAGCATAGCCCTCTCCATAGCTCGCTGAGCGACCTTGAGCTTTCTCATCCGGCCAGCAGTGAAGGACCACGTCTCAGTTCCGTATGTCATCACAGGCAACACGCACTGGGTGTACAGTCTCGTTTTCAAGTTTTGAGGTATACCTGACGAGAAGATGTGCCGTAATTTCCCGAACACTGCTTAACCGAGTTGAATCCGTAGACTGGCCTCAGTCGAAGTTGGACTTACCTAGTCGGACTATTTGTCCCAGGTAAACATACTCGTCAACAACTTCGAGCTTAGTCTTCCCAACAACTACCGGCATAGGTGTGACATGGACATTAAACATGATTTTTGTTTTGTCCATGTTCATCTTAAGACCTATCCGTTGGGAAACACTATTGAGGTCATTGAGCATAGTGCTTAGGTCCTCCAGCGATTCTGCCATAAGGACTATATCGTCAGCAAATCGAAGGTGAGTGATGTACTCGCCATTGATGTTGATACCGTATCCTTTTCAGTACAGAATCTTGAAAACATCTTCCAATGCAGCGGTGAAGAGTTTCGGGGATACAACGTCACCCTGTCTTAAACCTCTCTGCAATTGGATAGGTTTCGTACTCTGGATCTGTACTCGGATAGCCATCGTAGCCCTACTGTACAAGCACTTCAACACTTCGATATACCGACAGTCAACTTGGCACCGCTGAAGGGACTGCAGCACCGCCCAAATTTCGACGGAATCAAAGGCTTTCTCATAGTCCACATACGCCAGACATAGTGGCAAATTGTACTCTTCGGACTTCTGTACAATTTGCCGAAGGGTATGTATGTGGTCTATGGTGCTAAAGCCCTTTCGGAAACCGGCTTGTTCGGGAGGCTGGAAGTCGTCAAGTCTGCGCGCGAGACGATTCGTAATGACTCTCGAAAACAGCACGTAGATGCGGCTCAGAAGGGAAATCGGTCTGTAGTTCTTCAAGAGAGCGTTGTCACCTTTCTTGAAGAACAAGACCACCGCACTTCTGCTCCACGCCTCCGGTGTAATGCCGCCATAGAGGACGGAATTAAAGAGCTTCTGAAGGACTTCAAGTACCGGTTTTCCACCCGCTTTCAGAAGCTCCGCTGTAATTTCATCCTCGCCTGGGGCCTTACCGTTTTTAAGGTGCTGGAGAGCCATTCTAATCTCGTTCAGACTGACGTCCGGGATATCTTCGGAATAGTGTCGGATGAGACTCGCTCTTGGATCGTTACTCACACTTGCGTGTGGCTCCAACGATGACGTGTACAACTGCCCATAGAACCTCTCAATCTCACTCAAAATCTCAGGTGTCCCGGAAACGATGCTGCCACATTCTGTCTTCAGCTTTGACAGGTGGCTCTTTCTGGCAGACAGATCTCTGGCAAAGACTTTGGAGCCTTCGTTCCGCTCGATCGCTTCTTCAATACGAGCTGAATTGAAGTTGCGTAAGTCCAGCCGCATGCATTTGGAGATCTGTCTATTCAGATGCCTGTATGCTATCAAGTCTGTTGAAGAATGTAGCTTCATCTCCCGTCTAACAGCCATGAGATTAAGAGTGTGATCGGAGAGTTTTTATGTTCTTCTGCGGCGGGTCTTGCAGAACTTAGCTCCGACCGCATGGACAGTTTCCACGAGCTTGTCATTCATATCGTATACTTCATTGCAGTCTTCTTGGCATTGAAAACGGTTTTGTAACTCGAGCTGAAAGGTTTCGGGACTTTGGAACAGAGCACGAGGGGGACGGAGCGTTGACTTCATTAGACCAGACCTCTCCAACTTAACGTTTAGGTTCAGTGTGCCTCTAACCATTCGGTGATCGCTACCAGTTTTCACCCTCGCCTCACCTCCTCGATCACGGAGACATCACTGAACAGTTGTCGTCTGGTCGTCATAATGAAGTCAATCTCATTTTTTGTCGAACCGTCAGGGCTCGACCAGGTCCACTTCCTGTGGGGCCGCTTCTGGAAGAAAGAGTTCATCATAAAGAGTCCCTCTTTCTCCATGAAGTCGGCCAGCTGCTGGCCCCTTGGGTTCCGTTGCCCTATTCCAAATTTCCCTACTTTCAGCTCACCGTTCTCTCTTGTGCCTAGTTTTGCGTTGAAGTCTCCCATTAACACCGTATATTGGGTTTTGGAGGAATGCATGGCTCTAGAGATATCCTCATACATTTCCTCCACCTCCTGATCGGGGTGTGCCGAGGTTGGTGCGTAAACCTGTATGACCTTCAGCGAATACCGTTTGGTGATTCTGAGTATAAGGTACGCAACCCTCGTCGACACACTCCCGATCTTTACAACGTTGGTAACGAGAGACTTGTGGACGATAAATCCGACACCTCCTTGAGACAGATGGTCGCCTTCCCGGTGATAGAGCAAGTTGCCGGATTCGAGGATTACCGTGTCCTCCACCTCTCTTCGGACTTCGGATAATCCTATAATATGCCAGCGCAACTTGTCTATCTCTTCTTCCAGCTCCACAATCTTCTCGTCAGTCCTCAGGGTGCGTGCGTTGTACGTTGCCAGGTCGAGTCGTCTAAGGTGGCAACCGAACCTCCACCGGAGATTCTTAGCACCCCCTGCCCCGCCGTTACCATGGTCGCCAACGTAGCCAGGAATGGCGGAGCCGCCGGGGACTGGGGGCCGTTTCTTTGTTACTGTCATTCATAGGGGGGTATTTGCCATAGTTGCCACGCTTGGCGAGCGGGTTGGCAACCGCAGTTTTTTTATATTTAGTTTGTTGTTATCAAGAAGATGCTGCTGCCCATCTTCTGCCTGTTTCCCTTTGTCGCCTTTTACGACACCCACGGGAGGATATGGGGTAGTGGATATTCTTGACCGCCACTACACGGTTATTGGATAGGTTTTACCTTTAATTAATTAACATATAGCATAATTCTATTGTTCTCCTAAACTTAAACTTGTTGAACTTCACGCGAAAGATCGTAGGCAGAGACTTCTTAAAATGATAAGTTTCAGTGAAGGTTTAACAACAAAATAAAATATTACAACCAACAAAATATTATATCCGACTACTACGTGGGCAAAGTCAAGGGCAAAAGCTAACCGGTAAATGGGCTGTGATGTTTCGAAACAAAATTGTATTGCAACCTCCATCTGGGTGATAACGCAGACAAAAACTAGTATTACATAATTACGAAAGTAATAGGTGATAAGGCGAATGGAACAATTTGCTAGGAAAGACCGAGACATCGTTCATCTGGTGCTTGATCGTATTGGTACATAAAATAATTTCTTATTATTTTGTGGACTATACCCTTGAAATAGCTTATTTAGTTATAAAGCACTTTAACTTATATTGTGTGAATAAATAATAATGAATATCTAACTTTCACGCCACGGGAAAACAAGTTATTAATAAATGAGTCACTACTATTATTAGTCAACGAAACACTTAAATGCGAACATTGGGAAAATATATTTATCACGTTCCTTGGGATTGGTAACTAGGATTAGATGGAATTGGTGCATTACAAAATGTTTACTACAGTAGGTATGTATTGTACATTTTGGTAGACGAGCTTTCACTTTAATCAAAGCAAAAAAAAATATATACGTGGTAGAGCAATGCTGCAGCTATAGTACTGGTATAGTTATAGCACGAATGGGTCGGCTCGATCGGGGACGGACCATGCTCTTACATAATGCCAGCGTAAAATAGCAGTTTAACGCTGCTGTGTTTTGTATGGTGAGTGTAGAGAACCGGATACCCTTTCTACTGGAAACGAAGCATTCCATCTTAGTCCTCACGAGGGACAACGTATCTACATTTTGATTCGTAATCGAATATAGATTTAGATGACTATGGGCCACAGCAATCACTTACCATCAGGTGGACTGTGTGCTCGTTTGTCATAGTAATCCTATTTAAAAAATATATAGTTCTTTTATTTCATTTTAATAAATAAATAACTAAATTAGTAACAAAATGTATATTTCTTAATAATTTATTACTCTTCATTGCACGTTGTTAATGACGTTTGTTTTGTATTTTAACTCTATAATAAATGTGACCCCGTTGTGACAAAAAACTTTTTTACTTATGATCTGATCTGATACACCATGCAAAAAATTAAAAAAAAACATCAATTGGGACGTCTGATCGTAAAGTCGTTTCAGAAATCCAGGGATTAAATAAAAATAATCGGCATATTATGGTAAGAGCTCTGATTGGACATCGTTGTTTTAAAAAGCACAAGGCTATTTTCGGACAAAGCGACCTAAAGATGTGTCGATTCTGTTCCTTAACGGACGAAACGCCTCTGCATGATAAAACTAATTGCAGACACTTAATGCGGAAACGCAACACGTATCTGGGGAACTATATATAACTAAGAAGAAGTGTAAATGCTCAAAGCTGACCTATTTCTTCAATTTAAGGCTTAGCAGTGAACTATAGCAACACCAACGATCACAATAGATACTACTGGTCGTAGTAATACAGGTTTTGTTAAACCGGCATAGCTGTTCGCACAAATAATAAAATATCACCGGAGACTTTAAGTACATTCAAATAGAGATAAGTCCGATAGCTTACGTCTCACTCGAGTATTGTTAGCTGAAGCAAAACTTCCCCAGCGATAAATATCGTATGAAGTGAGCTCTCAAATTGTCGAAGCATATTTAAGGATGACTGCGGGTTTTGAAGCTTAAAGTATCTGTTAAATATATTTTTATACTTAAATATTTTCTTGATGGGATGTTTTGCCATAGTTGGCACGCTGGGCAGGTGAGTCGGCTGCTTACTATTTATTATACATTTCCTTGGTTGAGGACTATGATTAGCAGTGGACTTGTAATAGGCTGTAATTATATCTTACACATGATAAAATAATAAACAAACATGATAGATTAATAATTTAACAAAAGACACGCGAAGTATGAAAATGTATCATATGAACAGAATAAATAAAAAATATGTTTAAACTAAAAACATGTAAACTGCTTTAATCAAATTTTTATTTCAAAATACTTTAAAAAGATCTCTGCTACTGATTTCAATTAATTGATATACGGAATCAGTTATTGCTTTGCTTTATTTTTATATGATGGAAATTGCTTTATAGATTAACTCGCTGGCCCGCAGATGCTGTTATACCTTCCCGAAGTTTGCACTTGGAGTTTTATTCCGGTTTTCCTGGGGACTTTTTACAATTTAAAAAAATATGAACAAATTCGACTACAGCGCCACGGTCCTAGATTTTATAATTTAATTTTTTGGCCCTTACCCAAAATAATTTACTGTTATTCTGAGTCATTTTGTTCCATAAATCTAGATTTGTTTATAATTTGAATACAGCGCCATCTATCGAATATCTAAAATAACTGCGTATTATCGTCTGAACCATAGACTTGAATATACTGACGTATATATTCTAAGTCTATGGGACAAACCTATATTTTATTTTGTGAATATTACCTTAATCCTTGTATATATGTCTTAACCGGTCAAGTGGTTCAGAAGTTACGCAATATCTTACTGACTCGCCGACTATTCTAATATTTTAAAAGAAAATTATTATGATTTGAAAATTATTCAATCTGTGAAGATGTGATGAATACATAAAGCTATAAAAGACACGTCGATCATATACTAAATGATGATGGAGAGTATATTAAGTCTGAATGCAAAAATGCACTGAAAACTTAATTTAACTTCCCATGAATTAAATGTAAAATGATTAAGGTAATTTAAACGTATTTTGCTTCAGTAATATCGTTATTCACCTTTGTTTAAATAAACAGTTAACCGTGTTGTGGCGGTGTAAGAATATCCACTTACCTATATCGCCCCGTGAATGAATGTGAAAAATGAAATGAAAAGTGCGGTTGTTAACTCGCCTGCCAAGCGTGGCAGCTAAGGAAATATTTAAGAAAGTCTATGAGGTCTATGTTCAGCAGTGGATTTTTATAGACTGCAACTGTAAACAAACAAAGTTATATTTTAAGAATTTTTAATATAATATAATAAAATATTATTAAGTAGGATAGGATGCCGTGTAGTGGCGGTTAAGAATATCCACTACCCCATTTCTTCCCGTGGGTGTCGTAAAACCCGACAAAGGGAAACAGGCAGGAGATGGGCAGCAGCATCTAACAGTGGTAGAGCCACGCGGCAGCTTTTGCTGTCGCACGGATGGGCCGGCTCGAATCGGGGTGGTACCACGATCTCACAGAATACCAGCGTGAAGTAGAGGTTTACCTCTGCGTTTCGTTTGGTGAGTGCAGGTGGCTGGAGTCCCTTTTTACTGGAAATTAGGCATTACATCTTAGTCGTCAAGGGTGACAACGCATCTGCATTTTGATTCGCAAACGAGGATAGATGTAGATGTCTATGGGCCGCAGCAACCACTTACCATCAGGTGGACTGTGTGCTCGTTTGTCACCCTTATCCTATAAAAAAAAGGATCTTCCTGGTAACGGCAAAAATAAAATAAAAAACTGCGGTTGCAAACCCGCTCGCCAAGCGTGGCAACTATGGCAATATACCCCCCATGATGAAAGTTACGAAGAGACGGCCCCCCAGTCCCCGGCGACCCCGCTATTCCTGGCTACGGTGGCGACCATGGTAACGGCGGGGCAGGGGGTGCTAAGAATCTCCGATGGAGGTTCGATTGCCACCTACGACGACTCGACCTGGCAGCATACAACGCACGCACCCTGAGGACTGACGAGAAGATTGTGGAGCTGAAAGAAGAGATAGACAAGTTACGCTGGCATATTATAGGATTATCCGAAGTCCGAAGAGAGGGGGAGGACACAGTAATCCTCGAATCCGGCAACTTGCTCTATTACCGGGAGGGCGACCATCTGTCCCAAGGAGGTGTCGGATTTATTGTCTACAAGTCTCTCATTAACAACGTTGTAAAGGTTCAGAGTGTGTCGACGAGGGTTGCGTACCTTATACTCAGAATCACCAAACGGTATTCGCTGAAGGTCATACAGGTTAACGCACCAACCTCGGCACACCCCGATCAGGAGGTGGAGGAAATGTATGAGGATATCTCTAGAGCCATGCATTCCTCCAAAACCCAATATGCGGTGTTAATGGGAGACTTCAATGCAAAACTAGGCACAAGAGAGAACGGTGAGCTGAAAGTAGGGAAATTTGGAATAGGGCAACGGAACCCAAGGGGCCAGCAGCTGGCCGACTTCATGGAGAAAGAGGGACTCTTTATGATGAACTCTTTCTTCCAGAAGCGGCCCCACAGGAAGTGGACCTGGTCGAGCCCCGACGGTTCGACAAAAAAAATGAGATTGACTTCATTATGACGACCAGACGACAACTGTTCAGTGATGTCTCAGTGATCGCGAGGGTGAAAATCGGCAGCAATCACCGAATGGTTAGAGGCACACTGAACCTAAACGTTAAAATGGAGAGGTCTCGTCTAATGAAGTCAACGCTCCGTCCCCCTCCTGCTCTAATTGAAAGTCCCGAAACCTTTCAGCTCGAGTTACAAAACCGTTTTCAGTGCCTAGAAGATTGCAATGAAGTGGACGATTTGAATGACAAGCTCGTGGAAACTGTCCATGCGGTCGGAGTTAAGTTCTGAAAGACCCGCCGCAGAAGAACACAAAAACTCTCCGATCACACTCTTAATCTCATGGCTGTTAGACGGGAGATGAAGCTGCATTCTTCAACAGATTTGACAGCATACAGGCAACTGAATAGACAGATCTCCAAATGCATGCGGCGGGACTTACGCAACTTCAATACAGCTCGTATTGAAGAGGCGATCGAGCGGAACCAAGGCTCCAAAGTCTTTGCCAGAGATCTGTCTGCCAGAAAGAGCCACCTGTCAAAGCTGAAGACCGAATGTGGCAGCATCGTTTCCGGGGCACCTAAAATTTTGAGTGAGATTGAGAGGTTCTATGGGCAGCTGTACACGTCATCGTTGGAGCTGCACGCAAGTGTGAGTAACGATCCAAGAGCGTGTCTTATCCGACATTATTCCGATGATATCCCGGACGTCAGTCTGAGCGAGATTCGAATAGCTCTCCAGCACCTTAAAAACGGCCCCAGGCGAGGATGGCATTACAGCGGAGCTTCTGAAAGCGGGTGGAAAACCGGTACTTGAAGTCCTTCAGAAGCTCTTTAATTCCGTCCTCCATGGTGGCATTACACCGGAGGCGTGGAGCAGAAGTGCGGTGGTCTTGTTCTTCAAGAAAGGCGACAACGCTCTCTTGAAGAACTACAGACCGATTTCCCTTCTGAGCCGCGTTTACGTGCTGTTTTCGAGAGTCATTACGAATCGTCTCGCGCGCAGGCTTGACGACTTCCAGCCTCCCGAACAAGCCGGTTTCCGAAAAGGCTTTAGCACCATAGATCACATACCATACCCTTCGGCAAATTGTACGGAAGTCCAAGGAGTACAATTTGCCACTATGTCTGGCGTATGTGGACTATGAGAAAGCCTTTGATTCCGTCGAAATTTGGGCGGTGCTGCAGTCCCTTTAGCGATGCCAAGTTGACTGTCGGTATATCGAAGTGCTGAAGTGTTTGTACAGTAGGGCTACGATGGCTATCCGAGTACAGATCCAGAGTACGAAACCTATCCAATTGCAGAGAGGTTTAAGACAGGGTGACGTTGTATCCCCGAAACTCTTCACCGCTGCATTGGAAGATGTTTTCAAGATTCTGTACTGAAAAGGATACGGTATCAACATCAATGGCGAGTACATCACTCACCTTCGATTTGCTGACGATATAGTCCTTATGGCAGAATCGCTGGAGGACCTAAGCACTATGCTCAATGACCTCAATAGTGTTTCCCAACGGATAGGTCTTAAGATGAACATGGACAAAACAAAAATCATGTTTAATGTCCATGTCACACCTATGCCGGTAGTTGTTGGGAAGACTAAGCTCGAAGTTGTTGACGAGTATGTTTACCTGGGACAAATAGTCCGACTAGGTAAGTCCAACTTCGACTGAGGCCAGTCTACGGATTCAACTCGGTTAAGCAGTGTTCGGGAAATTACGGCACATCTTCTCGTCAGGTATACCTCAAAACTTGAAAACGAGACTGTACACCCAGTGCGTGTTGCCTGTGATGACATACGGAACTGAGACGTGGTCCTTCACTGCTGGCCGGATGAGAAAGCTCAAGGTCGCTCAGCGAGCTATGGAGAGGGCTATGCTCGGAGTTTTTCTGCGTGATAAACTCAGAAATGAGGATTTCCGCAGTAGAACCAGAGTGACCGACATAGCCCAACGGATTAGTAAGCTGAAGTGG
The DNA here is from genome assembly GCA_963668995.1 of Parnassius mnemosyne. Classification (NCBI taxonomy): domain Eukaryota; kingdom Metazoa; phylum Arthropoda; class Insecta; order Lepidoptera; family Papilionidae; genus Parnassius; species Parnassius mnemosyne. The sequence continues at coordinate 12,201,665 of CAVLGL010000090.1, forward strand.
CAATGGGCCGGCCATATAGCTCGAAGAACCGACAACCGATGGGGAAGAAAGATTCTCGAGTGGCAGCCTCGTACCGGCAGGCGTAGTGTAGGGCGTCCCCCCACTAGATAGAGTGATGACCTGGTAAGATATGCAGGAAGTCAATGGATGCAGGTGGCTCAGGACCGTGCTTTGTGGCATTCTTTGGGGGAGGCCTATGTTCAGCAGTGGACTTGTGAAGGCCTGTAATGATGATGATGAAGTAGGATAGGGAAAAAAAAGTCAAACAACATTAAAGGAAACGGAATATACGACCTTAATATTTTCTTGTGATAAATTTCAGATATACTTTTAATGGGTTTTTTATTGTTTTCGCTTTGTACACGTTTTTTTTTTGTTTTTTTTTATTATTGATATTACATATTATGAATACGACAAATAAATGAGATTAATTTTAGGAATTTTATTACTAACTTGCAACCCGTCTTCGCCGGTTGGGGTGTGTTATTTTGAAGTCATTTAAATTTTAGAGTATCTTAAAGACCACTAATTTTATAAATTTTTCATTTAAAAGAAAATCCAAGATTTGCCGATAAAATATAAACAAGTTATGTACGCTACATTGCTCTTTAACTGTTCGTGAAGTTTCATCACAACCCCATTCCTAACATTAGCCCAAACATTAGAACATGCTAACAGATAAACACAAAATTTTTAAAGCTCATATCTTGATAGCGTTATTATAGTCAGACACTTCAATTTTATTTAGGTATACATTGATCTATTATCAGAAATGAAATTAATACAGTTTATATAAATATAATATATAAATTATACAGTATATTACAGTATAAGAAAATACAATCTCTTAAGAGTTAATTCCGTTTTAATTGAAGATATTAAAACATTGTCGCCGCAGCAAACCCTTACTTTATTTAATGAATCAATTTAGATCTCCTCAGAAATTATTAAGAAATCGGATAAAATAATTGATTTAACATACACTAAAAGGAGTGAAATTTATCTCTACAACATTAGAAAAAAGTTTAATTAAAAGTTAGAGGTAAGTATAATTTGTTGCCAAGCGTGGCAACAGTGGCAAATAATCTTATGAAGAAATCTATTAGGGAGGCTTTTATGTTCCGCTATCATCAGGTTGTTGCTGCTGGCGATAAGAGGGCTGGTTCTTTTCTCGCTCAAAGGCTAAGTGTAGTCATTCAGGGGAGAAATGCACTGTATGATACGGACTGTATGGTAATTAAGTTACTAGTTTTAGTAAATTATGAGGTCATCCCATCATCTATTCCCTATATATGTATGTACACTAACAAAAATAATGTGTGTGTCTGTAATATCGAAATGACTGTCTTTTGTTTAGCTGAGCGAGTTAATTTTTTTCTTAAAAAAATACTAGTAATGCTATTTAAACATTATTATATTTTCTTTAACCACTTCTGGTAAGCTTAACTGCATCCACTTACCACCATGTAGTCTGTGTGCTCGTTTTTCACCCATACTCTATAAAAAATAGTTTACAAATATTTATTGTATAACTAGACTGAGAAATATTTGTGTATGGCCATTACATATTTGTATATTCCCAACATAAAACCGCTTATCATATGTGCGGCAAATTGGTTGTGTCAGATATGTGTCGCTTAAGGCAACACAGTGCGTAGCTTTTTAAACGTATAATATTATTATTCGTATAACCTTGAAACAGTTACGTATTTTATAATAGAAAACCAAATTCTTTTAACAATAACGTTCCCTAAATTAATAAATTAACTTCAATCAAAAAAGAAGGAGGTTCCTTATATCGAAGGGTATGTTTTTTTTAATATATGTTAGCAGATTTCGTGGAAGCGGCTGAACCCATTTAAATGGTTTAATGATTTGAGAAAGAAATAAGCTATACCTATTTTTAAATAAGATATACCTAAACGATGGTCTCATTTAAATTTGGGAAGGTGGATTATATTTAATGAGACTTTTAATGTAATTGTTTAGACGACATTATAATTGTAACTATAAATTTGTGATTCACTTAAAAGGACAAATAATTGAACTAATTTATTAAAAATTAATAAAAGACTTCAAAACATTTAAATTATAAAATCTCGTAGCACCAACTTCAGAGGCTATTATGAGGAAATAATGTTTATAATTTCATTTTGCTTTTAACTTAAGATGAAAAGCTTAGTATTTTCCATAATTATTTGAGTAAAACACCATCAAAAAAATTTCAACTTACTATTTATATTACAGTAGCTTAGAATGGTGTAATTGCGGCGTAAGAGAGGGACTAAACGCTACTTATAAGTTTTACAGCTAAAACGCACTTGAGCAGCGTGGAGGACTGATTGCTCCATAACTCAAATGAGAGGAGACATTTACAAGTAGTTGGACGTATAAAGGCTAAGACATTACTTCAAATATACAGGATTATTTTTCAAAGTGTAGCCGAATTTTAAACTTAAGTTCAAATATATAAATAATGATATACTGTTATTTCAGTTTTGAAATTACGAGTAAATAATGTCTCTATTTTTATTAGAAATTTTATCAATTTGAATGTTTGAAACATTGAACATGAAGAGCCGTAGTAGCACAGATGGTTAGCGCTCGCTTTAAATTACATAGTACGCGAGCAACTCGGGTTCGATCCCTGCTGGCATCCATGAAATTGTTTATTGCAATTTTAAGTGCTGATTTATTACGTGCTCGGCGGTGAAGGACAACATAGTGAGTAAACCTGCATGTTTGAGAAATAAGAAAAAAATATTTACATTTACAGACCTTCACAAGTCCAATGCTGAACATAGGCCTTCTGTAAGGAATGCTACAAAGCACGGTCCTGAGCTTCCTGCATCCGTCATCTTCGCGCATATCTTACCAGGTTAAAACAGCGTTAAAACAAAATAAACAATATAATAGATACAATAAATATGTTAATTTAACTTTAAACAATTCTAACAACTCTCCTTTAACTGTGTTTACAGCAAACTTTTTTACTATAGAATAAGTGTAACATGTGGGATTCAATTCACAACGTTTTGCCGAACGATCAACCCTTATGAATGTGTGCGTGTGTAGTAAAATAGTAGGCGTTAGATTTTTATGAATGACAGACAGTTAAAATAATGCATTACCACGCATTCTCATTTTATAAGACAAAATAGACAGAACTTTTGCGAATTTTTTTTTTATTAATTTTTCTTCACCATTTTCCTGTATTACTACTATTACTCATTTGCCTATATTATTCTGAATCTCCTCTGCAAATTTGGCCGGTTACTGAAAGATAACCCCGTATATATGACATAATATTCTACTGAATGAATTAAAGGATAAATTATGTCCATTATTAGGATGCAACGTGGGTATTAAAAAAAAAGAAGTAAGAAGTAATAAATTTATAAATATTTGTCGAGGATAGCAATATATCGAAACTGAAAGAGGAAAAAATAAAACGAAGTAATCGTTATCATCATTCACAAGTCCAATGCTGAACATAGGCCTTCCCTAAGGAATGCTACAAAGCACGGTCCTGAGCTACCTGCATCCCGCGCCTTCCTGCAAATTTTACCAGGTTAAAACAGCGTTAAAACAAAATAAACAATATAGTAAATATAATAAATACGTAAATTTAATTTTAACCAATCCTAACAACTCTCCTCTAACTGTGTTTACAGCACACTTTTTATTATAGAATAAGAGTAACAAACGAGCACACAGTCCACCTGATGGTAAGTGGATGCTGAAGCCCATAGACATCTACATTTATCCTCGACTAATAATCAAAATGCAGATGTGTTGTCATTCCTGAGGTCTACGATGGAATAGACGGGAAGACAGATCATCATCATCATTACAGCCTTTCATAAGTCCACTGTTGAAGATAGGCCTCCCCCAAGGAATGGTCCTGAGCCACCTGCATCCATCGACTTCCTGCATGTCTCACTAGGTTGTCACTCCATCTAGTGGGGGTTCGCCCTACACTTCGCCTACCGGTACGAGCCTGCCACTCGAGAACCTTTCTTCCCCATCGGTTGTCGGTTCTTCGAGCTATATGGCCGGCCCACTACCACTTCAGATTACTAATCCGTTGGGCTATGTCGGTTACTCTGGTTCTACTGCGGATATCCTCATTTCAAAGTTTATCACGCAGAGACACCCCGAGCATAGCCCTCACCATAGCTCACTGAGCGACCTTGAGCTTCCTCATATGGCCAGGTGGAGGACTATGTCTCAGATCCAAAAGCCATCACTGGCAACACGCACTGGTTGTACAATTTCGTTTTCAGGTATGAGATATGTCTAACGAGAAGACTATGTGTCCCGAGATGATGTATCCCGAACGCTGCCCAGCCGAGCTGAAGGGACTGCAGCACCGCCCAAATTTCGACGGAATCAAAGGCTATTTCATAGTCCACATACGCAAGGCAAAGTGGCAGATTATACTCCTCTGTCATCTGTACAATCTGCGGCAGGGTATGTTTATGGTACTAAAGCCTTTTCGGAAACCAGCTTGTTCGGGAGGCTGGAAGTCGTCAAGTCTGCGTGCGAGACGATTCGTAATGACCCTCGAAAACAGCACGTAGACGCGGTTCAGAATCGGTCTGTAGTTCCTCAATAGAGCGTTGTCGCCTTTCTTCAAGAACAAGAACACCGCACTTCTGCTCCACGCCTCCGGAGTAGTGCCACCATGGCGGATGGAATTAAAGTGGTTCTGAAGGACTTCAAGTACCGGTTTTTCACCCGCTTTAAAAAGCTCCGCTGTAATTCCATACTCGCACGGGGACTTGCCGTTTTTAAGGTGCTGGAGAGCCATTCTAATCTCGCTCAAACTGACGTCAAGATTATGTTCGGAATAGTGTCGGGAAGACAGATGTTGGTATATTATTCCACTCTTTTGTTGTACAATTACCGACTAAAAAAATTGAACAGGAAGAAGTAACCTCTAGACAAGCGATTGAGATAAAATCGTGAAAATCTCGGCATTTTTTTTTTAAATTTTGCAAATGATTTAATAATAATTGATAGACTTAAGGTCACTCAATGAGCTATGTGGAGGAGGCCGTGATCGGAGTTTCTCTGCTTGATAGACTAAGAAATGAGATAATCCGCAGTAGAACAAGAGTAACCAACATAGCCAAAAGAAAAAGTATGTAGCATGAAGAACCGAAGACCGGGTGTTCGATGTCAGCCTCTCATTGGTTAGCCAATCGCAAGGTAGCCTCCCACTAGTTGGAGTGACGACCTGTTAAGAGGAATGGCGTTTTTTTGGGGAGGCCTATGTGTGGCAGTGAACTTGTGAAAAACTGTAATAAAATTTGCTGCAACGAATGTGACTAAAATAATTTTGCTTATTTCAATATATATATATATACATATAGTTGTGTCATGTAATAAGCTTAAAATAGTTTTTGATCTTCGAATCTGAAGGAAAACTTAATTTTCTGTATATACATATTTTAATATATATATATGTTCGTGCCAAACGCTGTTGTCGGAATCGACGTCTAGGGGGCGCGACGCTCGGTGCCATACCGGTTTTGACGTCGCTCGAGCGGTGGGGTTGAGAACGCGTAAAGGCGCAGGGGAGTCGTCTGTAAGCGGTGATAACGTTAGCACGCTGTCATTTTTGTCGGCAACTCGGAATAATTAGGCGCGGACAGTAAATATACGGTCTAGGATTTGTGGCGCGCATTCCTGCTGGAGAGCTTTTCTAGACCTTTATTTATAGAAAAAGGGTGACAAACGAGGTCACAATTCTTTTGATGGTAATTGGATGATGTATCTTATAGACATCTATATTTCATTTTTCGATTAAGAATCAAAATGCAGATGCGTTTTCCTCCCCTGTGGACTTAAATGGAATGTCTTGTTATCTCCGGTTCTCTACACTCACCACTCAAAATATATTGAATTGTGCTATTTTAAGCAAGTGTTCTGTGAGAGCGTCGTCCTTCCACGTTCTAACCGCCACATTCGCCACGTTTGACAAGCGGGTTGGCAACCGCAGTTTTTATAATTTTGAGCCGTTATCAGGAAGATGCTGGACATCTCCTGTTCCTTTTTTTAATTTTCCTCTGTCGACTCTTACCGACACACTAAACGTCATAGGGTAGTGGATATTCTTACGCCGCTAATACACAGTTATTTTAACAGTAAGATTTATTTATTTATTTATTTATTTATTTATTCTTTATTGCATTCCTTAAAACAAAAGAATACAAAGGGCGGACTTAATGCCTTGAGGCATTCTCTACCAGTCAACCCATGGAGTGGTGAGAATTTGACGTAGGTGCGACAATATAGAATAAAATAACAGTACACAAAATAATAATTAACTACATAATACATACAATTTACTAATAAATAAACTATACATATATGACGTATACAAACATATATACAAATATATACATACAAATATACATATTTAAATACATAATATATAATTAGTACATACAAATACCTATGAACATATGCGTCTGTTTAGCAATACATATCAAATGGATGAATCAAGTAAAATGCTTTGTCTTCAATAGATGGTTACGGACCAATTTTTTAAAAACATACTTGTTGGATGTTTTTCTGATGTCATCGGGCAAGGAGTTCCAAAGGCGTGTAGCCTGAACTGTGAAGGAGTTGCCATAGAACTCGGTGAAGTGAACAGGAATACAGATTTTGTTGTTAGAAGAAGAACGTAGGACCCTATCATGAGATGAGGAGAGATAGTGAAATTTACTCTTAAGATAAGAAGGCGAAGATGGGTCATTTAAAATGGAAAAAAGAACAAGCAATATTCTGGAATTGCGCCTCTGATGGATTGTAAGCCAATTTAGCTTAGATCTATATTGCGAAATATGGTCATACTTACGAAGCCCGAAAATAAATCGTATACAGTTGTTAAGAAGGCGTAATATTTTATATCAGTACAATATAAAATACTTAAATCAAATTCCTATCAATTTAACGTACGATTTTTACAAGAACAAAAACGTTTGGCCTTCGGAATAAGTTCAATCGATCTTTATATCTTCGCGAGACGTACATTTAAATTTAAAGCTTTGTGAATTGCTTTTACTTTGAGATAAGCTAACGACGTCGTACATCTGAACGATTGTTAAAATAGAACGATTCTAAGTAAAATTGATAAGGATGCTCTTCAAGCTTAAATAATATCAATTAATTAGATAAATTTTGCTGTAGTAGCATAGGAGATAAGTTCCTCTGTTTTATTGTGCAACCTAGATTCGATCCTCGCCTAAAAAAGTAAAAATGTTGATTTAAATTTTAATTGCTGATTTGCTGAAAGCTGGGCGGTGAAGGAATACATCGGGAGGAAATTTTCAGTTTGATACATACATTTACATACATTCTTATGTCAGTTTGACACATATATTTTCAAAAATGTATTCATCGAAATAATACACATATATATATATATATATATATATATATATATATATATATATATATATATATATATATGATAGAAGCCTCACAGCCTGTAATTATAAAAGTTAAAAAAGTTAGAGCCTATATAAGTCCCTCTGCTGGGCACACGCCTCCTCTCATTTCTGAGAGAATTTTAGGGCAAGGAAATGTCCGCTGTGCTGTAGGCGAACTTCACATGTCTTCGAAAATATAATATTTTTTTCTTATTTCTCACGCATGCAGGTTTCCTCACGATGTTTTTCTTCACCGTCGAGCACTTGGTAAATCAGCACTTAAAATCGCAATTACCAATGTCATTGGTACCGGCGGTAATCGAACCCGAGTTGCCCGCGTACTGTGAAATCTACAGTGAGCGTTTAGCGCCTGAACTACCACGGCTCAGGGTTACAATTGTATCAGTAATTACTGTAATTATACTGGCTTTCTATACCCCTCAGACCGGTGCAAACACTACTATTTGCATAAACTATAGGCAGTTTTCGTTATGTCAACACCGGACATATTTTTTAGGATAGATACTCCTCTTAATACTCGCATTAATGAGATTAGCAATGACTTTATTAATTTTTTTGCAAATGTTTTTATATTTATGGCTCAAATGCCGGAGGAGGAGAAGAACTGGATGTGCCGAGCTTGGCCCCGATATGTTAGTTATGATGAAACCTTACTACGGGTTTGATAGAGTAATTTGAAAGTGTACTTTGATGACTGCTACTGGATCTCCTTGACGAGAAGAAATAGATGTGCCGAGTTTTGCCCTGTTTTGTTAGTTATGATGAGACCTTACCTTCGGACATGATAGTAATTTAAAAGTGTACTTTAATGTCTGCTACTGGAACTCCTCGACAAGTAGAACTAGATATGCCGAATTTGGCTTCATTCTTTTAGTTATTATGAGATCTTACCTTCGGACTTGATAGAGTGACTTGAAAGTGTACTTTGATGACTGCTACTGGAACTCCTCGACGAGCAGAACTAGATGTGCCGAGTTTGGCCTCGTTTTGTTAGTTATGATGAGACCTTACCTCCAGACTTGATAGAGTGACTTGAAAGTGTACTTTGATGACTGCCACTGGAACTCCTCGATGAGGAAAAATATATGTGCCTAGTTTGGCCTCGTTTTATTAGTTATGAAGAGACCCTACCTTTGGCCTAGATAGAGTGACTTAAAAGTGTACTTTGAAGACTGCTAATGGAACTCCTCGACGAAGAAAACTAGATGTGCTGAATTTTGCCCCGTTTTATTAGTTATGACAAGAGCTTACCTCCGGACTTGATAAAGTGACTTGAAAGTATACTTTTAAGACTGCCACCGTAACTCCTCGACGAGGAAACCTAGATGTGCCGAGTTTGGGCTCGTTTTGTTAGTTATGAATAGACTTTACCTCCGGACTTGATGGAGTGACTTTAAAGTGTACTTTGAAGACTGCTACTGGAACTCCTCGACGAGGAGAAATAGATGTGCCGAGTTTGCCCTCGTTTTGTTAGTTATGATGAAACCTTACCTCAGTATTTGATAGAATGACTTGAAAGTGTACTTTGATGACTGCTACTGGAACTCCTTGACAAGGAGAAATAGTTTTGCCGAGTTTTTCCCCATTTTGTTAGTTATGATGAGACCTTACCTCCGGACATGATAGTGATTTAAAAGTATACTTTAATGTCTGTTACTGGAACTCCTCGAAGAGGAAAACTAGATGCGCCGAGTTTTGCCCCGTTTTATGAGTTACGATGAGACCTTACCTCCGGATATGATAGTTATTTAAAAATGTACTTTAATGTCTGCTCCTGGAACTCCTCGACAAGTAGAACTATATATGTCGAGTTTGGCTTCGTTTTGTTAGTTATGATGAGACCTTACCTCTGGATTTGATAGAGAGACTTGAAAGTGTACTTTGATGACTGCTACTGGAACTCCTTGACGAGGAGAACTAGATGTGCCGAGTTTGTCTTAGTTTTGTTAGTTAAAGAATATAATAGCCTATCAAAGTCCACTGCTGAACATAGGTCTTCCTATAAAATGCCTTATAACATATGGGATATAGGGGAATTATTCGTGTAGTAGCGGTATAATAATGTCAACAATCTCATTTCGTTCAGTGGTTATCGTAATAGGGCTCAAAGGAAAACAAACCAGGAGATGGGCAGTGGCGTCTTCCTAATGAAAATTAGAAAAAAAAACTGTGGGGCCAAACCGCCTGCCAAGCGTAGCAACTATAGCAAATATTGTCAATTGAATAAATACCAATCAATAAAATATAAATTTCACATAAGTGCTTTTATATGAAAACAACAATGAAATATTATTTATCTCAATAAATTTGGGGAACAGACCTTACCTATAATCAACATTATATTATATGCACAAAATCCCTTAACAAACCAATAAGTTACGACTTCACTTAGTATTGTCATTAATTAAGACGACCGCCAGGGCTAAAATAATACGGGTACAATGGCTGCGAAAACATCTTCCACTTAATGTACATCATAAAACGTCTTTTTTTCAGTAGAAGAATGTACAATCAATGTTGTCTTGGTATGTTATACATAGCATTATAGAGAATAGACCAAGTTTTTACTAACATTTCAAATTGTTTACCTTTTAGTAGAAGTAATGGAAACAAAAGAGCATCTGATCATTCATCCTTGATCTAATCAAAATTCAGATGCTTTGTCGTTCTTAAGTACTAAGACAGAATGACAGTCCCAACATTTTTTCAACATTCTTTCTGCTATAATATTAGTATTAAGTTAATGTTTTCATAGAAAAAAATTACATTATCTAATGTTACAAATTAAACTGTTATATATATATATATATATATATATATGTTACGGCCTACGACTGCTCCGTTAAAGGGTCAAATCCTCTGGGGCCCATGAGCAGAAGACTTCCCGAGCAGACGTAGGTCGGGCCTCAATGTGGCCACGTGGAATTTCTCTAATTACACTAAACTATATGGGGGAGCGTTCTATACTACGGCCAGTCGACCGGGAGGATATTAGACGGAGCTTACTTACCTATATCCAAGGCGACTGGTCCCTCCGGAGTCAGTCAGGTCGCATGTGGTTGTGTAGTGCAAGAGAAATAAGGTGTTGTGATGTGTACCAGGGTGTGACTGATGGTGATTAAACCTAGACCTTGGCCGTCGGCAACAGCCCGGGCGTCGACACCGCTCCAAATTGAAGGAACCTTCCGCGGCGTTGTCCACAGTCACTTTCCTCGTTCATCACGATGACAGTCAATTAACTCTATCGTACGATCAACTAACTTACAGAAGCCACTAACTCTCGTTGGGTATAAGGTTAACGCACAAAACGCACACGGAGTTTCCGGATTAAAGGTCACTACCGTTTCGCGTAGCAACAGTTATTTCTAGAATATCAAAGGCTGCACTAGCTAATATTGCCGAATGCACTTATGCAGATTCTGAGTCAGACACAATGAGTCCCTGGGAAGCTCTCCAGCAGGAATGCGCGCCACAAATCCTAGACCGTATATTTACTGTCCGCGCCTAATTATTCCGAGTTGCCGACAAAAATGACAGCGTGCTAACGTTATCACCGCTTACAGACGACTCCCCTGCGCCTTTACGCGTTCTCAACCCCACCGCTCGAGCGACGTCAAAACCGGTATGGCACCGAGCGTCGCGCCCCCTAGACGTCGATTCCGACAACAGCGTTTGGCACGAACATATATATATATATATATATATATATATATATATATGTTCGTGCCAATATTCGTATATATATCTTATAGACATCTATATTTCATTTTTCGATTAAGAATCAAAATGCAGATGCGTTTTCCTCCCCTGTGGACTTAAATGGAATGTCTTGTTTTCTCCGGTTCTCTACACTCACCACTCAAAACATATTGAATTGTGCTATTTTAAGCAAGTGTTCTGTGAGAGCGTCGTCCTTCCACGTTCTAACCGCCACATTCGCCACGTTTGACAAGCGGGTTGGCAACCGCAGTTTTTATAATTTTGAGCCGTTATCAGGAAGATGCTGGACATCTCCTGTTCCTTTTTTTAATTTTCCTCTGTCGACTCTTACCGACACACTAAACGTCATAGGGTAGTGGATATTCTTACGCCGCTAATACACAGTTATTTTAACAGTAAGATTTATTTATTTATTTATTTATTTATTTATTCTTTATTGCATTCCTTAAAACAAAAGAATACAAAGGGCGGACTTAATGCCTTGAGGCATTCTCTACCAGTCAACCCATGGAGTGGTGAGAATTTGACGTAGGTGCGACAATATAGAATAAAATAACAGTACACAAAATAATAATTAACTACATAATACATACAATTTACTAATAAATAAACTATACATATATGACGTATACAAACATATATACAAATATATACATACAAATATACATATTTAAATACATAATATATAATTAGTACATACAAATACCTATGAACATATGCGTCTGTTTAGCAATACATATCAAATGGATGAATCAAGTAAAATGCTTTGTCTTCAATAGATGGTTACGGACCAATTTTTTAAAAACATACTTGTTGGATGTTTTTCTGATGTCATCGGGCAAGGAGTTCCAAAGGCGTGTAGCCTGAACTGTGAAGGAGTTGCCATAGAACTCGGTGAAGTGAACAGGAATACAGATTTTGTTGTTAGAAGAAGAACGTAGGACCCTATCATGAGATGAGGAGAGATAGTGAAATTTACTCTTAAGATAAGAAGGCGAAGATGGGTCATTTAAAATGGAAAAAAGAACAAGCAATATTCTGGAATTGCGCCTCTGATGGATTGTAAGCCAATTTAGCTTAGATCTATATTGCGAAATATGGTCATACTTACGAAGCCCGAAAATAAATCGTATACAGTTGTTAAGAAGGCGTAATATTTTATATCAGTACAATATAAAATACTTAAATCAAATTCCTATCAATTTAACGTACGATTTTTACAAGAACAAAAACGTTTGGCCTTCGGAATAAGTTCAATCGCTCTTTATATCTTCGCGAGACGTACATTTAAATTTAAAGCTTTGTGAATTGCTTTTACTTTGAGATAAGCTAACGTATATATATATGTTCGTGCCAATATTCGTATATATATATATATATATATGTTCGTGCCAAACGCTGTTGTCGGAATCGACGTCTAGGGGGCGCGACGCTCGGTGCCATACCGGTTTTGACGTCGCTCGAGCGGTGGGGTTGAGAACGCGTAAAGGCGCAGGGGAGTCGTCTGTAAGCGGTGATAACGTTAGCACGCTGTCATTTTTGTCGGCAACTCGGAATAATTAGGCGCGGACAGTAAATATACGGTCTAGGATTTGTGGCGCGCATTCCTGCTGGAGAGCTTCCCAGGGACTCATTGTGTCTGACTCAGAATCTGCATAAGTGCATTCGGCAATATTAGCTAGTGCAGCCTTTGATATTCTAGAAATAACTGTTGCTACGCGAAACGGTAGTGACCTTTAATCCGGAAACTCCGTGTGCGTTTTGTGCGTTAACCTTATACCCAACGAGAGTTAGTGGCTTCTGTAAGTTAGTTGATCGTACGATAGAGTTAATTGACTGTCATCGTGATGAACGAGGAAAGTGACTGTGGACAACGCCGCGGAAGGTTCCTTCAATTTGGAGCGGTGTCGACGCCCGGGCTGTTGCCGACGGCCAAGGTCTAGGTTTAATCACCATCAGTCACACCCTGGTACACATCACAACACCTTATTTCTCTTGCACTACACAACCACATGCGACCTGACTGACTCCGGAGGGACCAGTCGCCTTGGATATAGGTAAGTAAGCTCCGTCTAATATCCTCCCGGTCGACTGGCCGTAGTATAGAACGCTCCCCCATATAGTTTAGTGTAATTAGAGAAATTCCACGTGGCCACATTGAGGCCCGACCTACGTCTGCTCGGGAAGTCTTCTGCTCATGGGCCCCAGAGGATTTGACCCTTTAACGGAGCAGTCGTAGGCCGTAACATATATATATATATATATATATATATATATATATATATATATATATATAACAGTTTAATTTGTAACATTAGATAATGTAATTTTTTTCTATGAAAACATTAACTTAATACTAATATTATAGCAGAAAGAATGTTGAAAAAATGTTGGGACTGTCATTCTGTCTTAGTACTTAAGAACGACAAAGCATCTGAATTTTGATTAGATCAAGGATGAATGATCAGATGATCTTTTGTTTCCATTACTTCTACTAAAAGGTAAACAATTTGAAATGTTAGTAAAAACTTGGTCTATTCTCTATAATGCTATGTATACCAATGTTGCTTGGTATACAACATTGATTGTATACCAAAATACAATCAATGTTGTATACCAAGACAACATTGATTGTACATTCTTCTACTGAAAAAAAGACGTTTTATGATGTACATTAAGTGGAAGATGTTTTCGCAGCCATTGTACCCGTATTATTTTAGCCCTGGCGGTCGTCTTAATTAATGACAATACTAAGTGAAGTCGTAACTTATTGGTTTGTTAAGGGATTTTGTGCGTATAATATAATGTTGATTATAGGTAAGGTCTGTTCCCCAAATTTATTGAGATAAATAATATTTCATTGTTGTTTTCATATAAAAGCACTTATGTGAAATTTATATTTTATTGATTGGTATTTATTCAATTGACAATATTTGCTATAGTTGCTACGCTTGGCAGGCGGTTTGGCCCCACAGTTTTTTTTTTCTAATTTTCATTAGGAAGACGCCACTGCCCATCTCCTGGTTTGTTTTCCTTTGAGCCCTATTACGATAACCACTGAACGAAATGAGATTGTTGACATTATTATACCGCTACTACACGAATAATTCCCCTATATCCCATATGTTATAAGGCATTTTATAGGAAGACCTATGTTCAGCAGTGGACTTTGATAGGCTATTATATTCTTTAACTAACAAAACTAAGACAAACTCGGCACATCTAGTTCTCCTCGTCAAGGAGTTCCAGTAGCAGTCATCAAAGTACACTTTCAAGTCTCTCTATCAAATCCAGAGGTAAGGTCTCATCATAACTAACAAAACGAAGCCAAACTCGACATATATAGTTCTACTTGTCGAGGAGTTCCAGGAGCAGACATTAAAGTACATTTTTAAATAACTATCATATCCGGAGGTAAGGTCTCATCGTAACTCATAAAACGGGGCAAAACTCGGCGCATCTAGTTTTCCTCTTCGAGGAGTTCCAGTAACAGACATTAAAGTATACTTTTAAATCACTATCATGTCCGGAGGTAAGGTCTCATCATAACTAATAAAATGGGGAAAAACTCGGCAAAACTATTTCTCCTTGTCAAGGAGTTCCAGTAGCAGTCATCAAAGTACACTTTCAAGTCATTCTATCAATTACTGAGGTAAGGTTTCATCATAACTAACAAAACGAGGGCAAACTCGGCACATCTATTTCTCCTCGTCGAGGAGTTCCAGTAGCAGTCTTCAAAGTACACTTTAAAGTCACTCCATCAAGTCCGAAGGTAAAGTCTATTCATAACTAACAAAACGAGCCCAAACTCGGCACATCTAGGTTTCCTCGTCGAGGAGTTACGGTGGCAGTCTTAAAAGTATACTTTCAAGTCACTTTATCAAGTCCGGAGGTAAGCTCTTGTCATAACTAATAAAACGGGGCAAAATTCAGCACATCTAGTTTTCTTCGTCGAGGAGTTCCATTAGCAGTCTTCAAAGTACACTTTTAAGTCACTCTATCTAGGCCAGAGGTAGGGTCTCTTCATAACTAATAAAACGAGGCCAAACTAGGCACATATATTTTTCCTCATCGAGGAGTTCCAGTGGCAGTCATCAAAGTACACTTTCAAGTCACTCTATCAAGTCTGGAGGTAAGGTCTCATCATAACTAACAAAACGAGGCCAAACTCGGCACATCTAGTTCTGCTCGTCGAGGAGTTCCAGTAGCAGTCATCAAAGTACACTTTCAAGTCACTCTATCAAGTCCGAAGGTAAGATCTCATAATAACTAAAAGAATGAAGCCAAATTCGGCATATCTAGTTCTACTTGTCGAGGAGTTCCAGTAGCAGACATTAAAGTACACTTTTAAATTACTATCATGTCCGAAGGTAAGGTCTCATCATAACTAACAAAACAGGGCAAAACTCGGCACATCTATTTCTTCTCGTCAAGGAGATCCAGTAGCAGTCATCAAAGTACACTTTCAAATTACTCTATCAAACCCGTAGTAAGGTTTCATCATAACTAACATATCGGGGCCAAGCTCGGCACATCCAGTTCTTCTCCTCCTCCGGCATTTGAGCCATAAATATAAAAACATTTGCAAAAAAATTAATAAAGTCATTGCTAATCTCATTAATGCGAGTATTAAGAGGAGTATCTATCCTAAAAAATATGTCCGGTGTTGACATAACGAAAACTGCCTATAGTTTATGCAATTAGTAGTGTTTGCACCGGTCTGAGGGGTATAGACAGCCAGTATAATTACAGTAATTACTGATACAATTGTAACCCTGAGCCGTGGTAGTTCAGGCGCTAAACGCTCACTGTAGATTTCACAGTACGCGGGCAACTCGGGTTCGATTACCGCCGGTACCAATGACATTGGTAATTGCGATTTTAAGTGCTGATTTACCAAGTGCTCGACGGTGAAGAAAAACATCGTGAGGAAACCTGCATGCGTGAGAAATAAGAAAAAAATATTATATTTTCGAAGACATGTGAAGTTCGCCTACAGCACAGCGGACATTTCCTTGCCCTAAAATTCTCTCAGAAATGAGAGGAGGCGTGTGCCCAGCAGAGGGACTTATATAGGCTCTAACTTTTTTAACTTTTATAATTACAGGCTGTGAGGCTTCTATCATATATATATATATATATATATGTGTGTATTATTTCGATGAATACATTTTTGAAAATATATGTGTCAAACTGACATAAGAATGTATGTAAATGTATGTATCAAACTGAAAATTTCCTCCCGATGTATTCCTTCACCGCCCAGCTTTCAGCAAATCAGCAATTAAAATTTAAATCAACATTTTTACTTTTTTAGGCGAGGATCGAATCTAGGTTGCACAATAAAACAGAGGAACTTATCTCCTATGCTACTACAGCAAAATTTATCTAATTAATTGATATTATTTAAGCTTGAAGAGCATCCTTATCAATTTTACTTAGAATCGTTCTATTTTAACAATCGTTCAGATGTACGACGTCGTTAGCTTATCTCAAAGTAAAAGCAATTCACAAAGCTTTAAATTTAAATGTACGTCTCGCGAAGATATAAAGAGCGATTGAACTTATTCCGAAGGCCAAACGTTTTTGTTCTTGTAAAAATCGTACGTTAAATTGATAGGAATTTGATTTAAGTATTTTATATTGTACTGATATAAAATATTACGCCTTCTTAACAACTGTATACGATTTATTTTCGGGCTTCGTAAGTATGACCATATTTCGCAATATAGATCTAAGCTAAATTGGCTTACAATCCATCAGAGGCGCAATTCCAGAATATTGCTTGTTCTTTTTTCCATTTTAAATGACCCATCTTCGCCTTCTTATCTTAAGAGTAAATTTCACTATCTCTCCTCATCTCATGATAGGGTCCTACGTTCTTCTTCTAACAACAAAATCTGTATTCCTGTTCACTTCACCGAGTTCTATGGCAACTCCTTCACAGTTCAGGCTACACGCCTTTGGAACTCCTTGCCCGATGACATCAGAAAAACATCCAACAAGTATGTTTTTAAAAAATTGGTCCGTAACCATCTATTGAAGACAAAGCATTTTACTTGATTCATCCATTTGATATGTATTGCTAAACAGACGCATATGTTCATAGGTATTTGTATGTACTAATTATATATTATGTATTTAAATATGTATATTTGTATGTATATATTTGTATATATGTTTGTATACGTCATATATGTATAGTTTATTTATTAGTAAATTGTATGTATTATGTAGTTAATTATTATTTTGTGTACTGTTATTTTATTCTATATTGTCGCACCTACGTCAAATTCTCACCACTCCATGGGTTGACTGGTAGAGAATGCCTCAAGGCATTAAGTCCGCCCTTTGTATTCTTTTGTTTTAAGGAATGCAATAAAGAATAAATAAATAAATAAATAAATCTTACTGTTAAAATAACTGTGTATTAGCGGCGTAAGAATATCCACTACCCTATGACGTTTAGTGTGTCGGTAAGAGTCGACAGAGGAAAATTAAAAAAAGGAACAGGAGATGTCCAGCATCTTCCTGATAACGGCTCAAAATTATAAAAACTGCGGTTGCCAACCCGCTTGTCAAACGTGGCGAATGTGGCGGTTAGAACGTGGAAGGACGACGCTCTCACAGAACACTTGCTTAAAATAGCACAATTCAATATGTTTTGAGTGGTGAGTGTAGAGAACCGGAGAAAACAAGACATTCCATTTAAGTCCACAGGGGAGGAAAACGCATCTGCATTTTGA
This sequence comes from Parnassius mnemosyne, assembly GCA_963668995.1. NCBI lineage: Eukaryota > Metazoa > Arthropoda > Insecta > Lepidoptera > Papilionidae > Parnassius > Parnassius mnemosyne. Next base: position 12,219,594 of record CAVLGL010000090.1, read on the forward strand.
TTCTTAATCGAAAAATGAAATATAGATGTCTATAAGATATATATACGAATATTGGCACGAACATATATATATATATATATATATATATATATATATATATGTTCGTGCCAAACGCTGTTGTCGGAATCGACGTCTAGGGGGCGCGACGCTCGGTGCCATACCGGTTTTGACGTCGCTCGAGCGGTGGGGTTGAGAACGCGTAAAGGCGCAGGGGAGTCGTCTGTAAGCGGTGATAACGTTAGCACGCTGTCATTTTTGTCGGCAACTCGGAATAATTAGGCGCGGACAGTAAATATACGGTCTAGGATTTGTGGCGCGCATTCCTGCTGGAGAGCTTCCCAGGGACTCATTGTGTCTGACTCAGAATCTGCATAAGTGCATTCGGCAATATTAGCTAGTGCAGCCTTTGATATTCTAGAAATAACTGTTGCTACGCGAAACGGTAGTGACCTTTAATCCGGAAACTCCGTGTGCGTTTTGTGCGTTAACCTTATACCCAACGAGAGTTAGTGGCTTCTGTAAGTTAGTTGATCGTACGATAGAGTTAATTGACTGTCATCGTGATGAACGAGGAAAGTGACTGTGGACAACGCCGCGGAAGGTTCCTTCAATTTGGAGCGGTGTCGACGCCCGGGCTGTTGCCGACGGCCAAGGTCTAGGTTTAATCACCATCAGTCACACCCTGGTACACATCACAACACCTTATTTCTCTTGCACTACACAACCACATGCGACCTGACTGACTCCGGAGGGACCAGTCGCCTTGGATATAGGTAAGTAAGCTCCGTCTAATATCCTCCCGGTCGACTGGCCGTAGTATAGAACGCTCCCCCATATAGTTTAGTGTAATTAGAGAAATTCCACGTGGCCACATTGAGGCCCGACCTACGTCTGCTCGGGAAGTCTTCTGCTCATGGGCCCCAGAGGATTTGACCCTTTAACGGAGCAGTCGTAGGCCGTAACATATATATATATATATATAACAGTTTAATTTGTAACATTAGATAATGTAATTTTTTTCTATGAAAACATTAACTTAATACTAATATTATAGCAGAAAGAATGTTGAAAAAATGTTGGGACTGTCATTCTGTCTTAGTACTTAAGAACGACAAAGCATCTGAATTTTGATTAGATCAAGGATGAATGATCAGATGCTCTTTTGTTTCCATTACTTCTACTAAAAGGTAAACAATTTGAAATGTTAGTAAAAACTTGGTCTATTCTCTATAATGCTATGTATAACATACCAAGACAACATTGATTGTACATTCTTCTACTGAAAAAAAGACGTTTTATGATGTACATTAAGTGGAAGATGTTTTCGCAGCCATTGTACCCGTATTATTTTAGCCCTGGCGGTCGTCTTAATTAATGACAATACTAAGTGAAGTCGTAACTTATTGGTTTGTTAAGGGATTTTGTGCATATAATATAATGTTGATTATAGGTAAGGTCTGTTCCCCAAATTTATTGAGATAAATAATATTTCATTGTTGTTTTCATATAAAAGCACTTATGTGAAATTTATATTTTATTGATTGGTATTTATTCAATTGACAATATTTGCTATAGTTGCTACGCTTGGCAGGCGGTTTGGCCCCACAGTTTTTTTTTCTAATTTTCATTAGGAAGACGCCACTGCCCATCTCCTGGTTTGTTTTCCTTTGAGCCCTATTACGATAACCACTGAACGAAATGAGATTGTTGACATTATTATACCGCTACTACACGAATAATTCCCCTATATCCCATATGTTATAAGGCATTTTATAGGAAGACCTATGTTCAGCAGTGGACTTTGATAGGCTATTATATTCTTTAACTAACAAAACTAAGACAAACTCGGCACATCTAGTTCTCCTCGTCAAGGAGTTCCAGTAGCAGTCATCAAAGTACACTTTCAAGTCTCTCTATCAAATCCAGAGGTAAGGTCTCATCATAACTAACAAAACGAAGCCAAACTCGACATATATAGTTCTACTTGTCGAGGAGTTCCAGGAGCAGACATTAAAGTACATTTTTAAATAACTATCATATCCGGAGGTAAGGTCTCATCGTAACTCATAAAACGGGGCAAAACTCGGCGCATCTAGTTTTCCTCTTCGAGGAGTTCCAGTAACAGACATTAAAGTATACTTTTAAATCACTATCATGTCCGGAGGTAAGGTCTCATCATAACTAACAAAATGGGGAAAAACTCGGCAAAACTATTTCTCCTTGTCAAGGAGTTCCAGTAGCAGTCATCAAAGTACACTTTCAAGTCATTCTATCAAATACTGAGGTAAGGTTTCATCATAACTAACAAAACGAGGGCAAACTCGGCACATCTATTTCTCCTCGTCGAGGAGTTCCAGTAGCAGTCTTCAAAGTACACTTTAAAGTCACTCCATCAAGTCCGGAGGTAAAGTCTATTCATAACTAACAAAACGAGCCCAAACTCGGCACATCTAGGTTTCCTCGTCGAGGAGTTACGGTGGCAGTCTTAAAAGTATACTTTCAAGTCACTTTATCAAGTCCGGAGGTAAGCTCTTGTCATAACTAATAAAACGGGGCAAAATTCAGCACATCTAGTTTTCTTCGTCGAGGAGTTCCATTAGCAGTCTTCAAAGTACACTTTTAAGTCACTCTATCTAGGCCAAAGGTAGGGTCTCTTCATAACTAATAAAACGAGGCCAAACTAGGCACATATATTTTTCCTCATCGAGGAGTTCCAGTGGCAGTCATCAAAGTACACTTTCAAGTCACTCTATCAAGTCTGGAGGTAAGGTCTCATCATAACTAACAAAACGAGGCCAAACTCGGCACATCTAGTTCTGCTCGTCGAGGAGTTCCAGTAGCAGTCATCAAAGTACACTTTCAAGTCACTCTATCAAGTCCGAAGGTAAGATCTCATAATAACTAAAAGAATGAAGCCAAATTCGGCATATCTAGTTCTACTTGTCGAGGAGTTCCAGTAGCAGACATTAAAGTACACTTTTAAATTACTATCATGTCCGAAGGTAAGGTCTCATCATAACTAACAAAACAGGGCAAAACTCGGCACATCTATTTCTTCTCGTCAAGGAGATCCAGTAGCAGTCATCAAAGTACACTTTCAAATTACTCTATCAAACCCGTAGTAAGGTTTCATCATAACTAACATATCGGGGCCAAGCTCGGCACATCCAGTTCTTCTCCTCCTCCGGCATTTGAGCCATAAATATAAAAACATTTGCAAAAAAATTAATAAAGTCATTGCTAATCTCATTAATGCGAGTATTAAGAGGAGTATCTATCCTAAAAAATATGTCCGGTGTTGACATAACGAAAACTGCCTATAGTTTATGCAAATAGTAGTGTTTGCACCGGTCTGAGGGGTATAGACAGCCAGTATAATTACAGTAATTACTGATACAATTGTAACCCTGAGCCGTGGTAGTTCAGGCGCTAAACGCTCACTGTAGATTTCACAGTACGCGGGCAACTCGGGTTCGATTACCGCCGGTACCAATGACATTGGTAATTGCGATTTTAAGTGCTGATTTACCAAGTGCTCGACGGTGAAGAAAAACATCGTGAGGAAACCTGCATGCGTGAGAAATAAGAAAAAAATATTATATTTTCGAAGACATGTGAAGTTCGCCTACAGCACAGCGGACATTTCCTTGCCCTAAAATTCTCTCAGAAATGAGAGGAGGCGTGTGCCCAGCAGAGGGACTTATATAGGCTCTAACTTTTTAAACTTTTATAATTACAGGCTGTGAGGCTTCTATATATATATATATATATATATATATGTGTATTATTTCGATGAATACATTTTTGAAAATATATGTGTCAAACTGACATAAGAATGTATGTAAATGTATGTATCAAACTGAAAATTTCCTCCCGATGTATTCCTTCACCGCCCAGCTTTCAGCAAATCAGCAATTAAAATTTAAATCAACATTTTTACTTTTTTAGGCGAGGATCGAATCTAGGTTGCACAATAAAACAGAGGAACTTATCTCCTATGCTACTACAGCAAAATTTATCTAATTAATTGATATTATTTAAGCTTGAAGAGCATCCTTATCAATTTTACTTAGAATCGTTCTATTTTAACAATCGTTCAGATGTACGACGTCGTTAGCTTATCTCAAAGTAAAAGCAATTCACAAAGCTTTAAATTTAAATGTACGTCTCGCGAAGATATAAAGATCGATTGAACTTATTCCGAAGGCCAAACGTTTTTGTTCTTGTAAAAATCGTACGTTAAATTGATAGGAATTTGATTTAAGTATTTTATATTGTACTGATATAAAATATTACGCCTTCTTAACAACTGTATACGATTTATTTTCGGGCTTCGTAAGTATGACCATATTTCGCAATATAGATCTAAGCTAAATTGGCTTACAATCCATCAGAGGCGCAATTCCAGAATATTGCTTGTTCTTTTTTCCATTTTAAATGACCCATCTTCGCCTTCTTATCTTAAGAGTAAATTTCACTATCTCTCCTCATCTCATGATAGGGTCCTACGTTCTTCTTCTAACAACAAAATCTGTATTCCTGTTCACTTCACCGAGTTCTATGGCAACTCCTTCACAGTTCAGGCTACACGCCTTTGGAACTCCTTGCCCGATGACATCAGAAAAACATCCAACAAGTATGTTTTTAAAAAATTGGTCCGTAACCATCTATTGAAGACAAAGCATTTTACTTGATTCATCCATTTGATATGTATTGCTAAACAGACGCATATGTTCATAGGTATTTGTATGTACTAATTATATATTATGTATTTAAATATGTATATTTGTATGTATATATTTGTATATATGTTTGTATACGTCATATATGTATAGTTTATTTATTAGTAAATTGTATGTATTATGTAGTTAATTATTATTTTGTGTACTGTTATTTTATTCTATATTGTCGCACCTACGTCAAATTCTCACCACTCCATGGGTTGACTGGTAGAGAATGCCTCAAGGCATTAAGTCCGCCCTTTGTATTCTTTTGTTTTAAGGAATGCAATAAAGAATAAATAAATAAATAAATAAATCTTACTGTTAAAATAACTGTGTATTAGCGGCGTAAGAATATCCACTACCCTATGACGTTTAGTGTGTCGGTAAGAGTCGACAGAGGAAAATTAAAAAAAGGAACAGGAGATGTCCAGCATCTTCCTGATAACGGCTCAAAATTATAAAAACTGCGGTTGCCAACCCGCTTGTCAAACGTGGCGAATGTGGCGGTTAGAACGTGGAAGGACGACGCTCTCACAGAACACTTGCTTAAAATAGCACAATTCAATATATTTTGAGTGGTGAGTGTAGAGAACCGGAGATAACAAGACATTCCATTTAAGTCCACAGGGGAGGAAAACGCATCTGCATTTTGATTCTTAATCGAAAAATGAAATATAGATGTCTATAAGATACATCATCCAATTACCATCAAAAGAATTGTGACCTCGTTTGTCACCCTTTTTCTATAAATAAAGGTCTAGAAAAGCTCTCCAGCAGGAATGCGCGCCACAAATCCTAGACCGTATATTTACTGTCCGCGCCTAATTATTCCGAGTTGCCGACAAAAATGACAGCGTGCTAACGTTATCACCGCTTACAGACGACTCCCCTGCGCCTTTACGCGTTCTCAACCCCACCGCTCGAGCGACGTCAAAACCGGTATGGCACCGAGCGTCGCGCCCCCTAGACGTCGATTCCGACAACAGCGTTTGGCACGAACATATATATATATATATATATATATATATATATATATATATATATATATATATATATATATATTAAAATATGTATATACAGAAAATTAAGTTTTCCTTCAGATTCGAAGATCAAAAACTATTTTAAGCTTATTACATGACACAACTATATGTATATATATATATATTGAAATAAGCAAAATTATTTTAGTCACATTCGTTGCAGCAAATTTTATTACAGTTTTTCACAAGTTCACTGCCACACATAGGCCTCCCCAAAAAAACGCCATTCCTCTTAACAGGTCGTCACTCCAACTAGTGGGAGGCTACCTTGCGATTGGCTAACCAATGAGAGGCTGACATCGAACACCCGGTCTTCGGTTCTTCATGCTACATACTTTTTCTTTTGGCTATGTTGGTTACTCTTGTTCTACTGCGGATTATCTCATTTCTTAGTCTATCAAGCAGAGAAACTCCGATCACGGCCTCCTCCACATAGCTCATTGAGTGACCTTAAGTCTATCAATTATTATTAAATCATTTGCAAAATTTAAAAAAAAAATGCCGAGATTTTCACGATTTTATCTCAATCGCTTGTCTAGAGGTTACTTCTTCCTGTTCAATTTTTTTAGTCGGTAATTGTACAACAAAAGAGTGGAATAATATACCAACATCTGTCTTCCCGACACTATTCCGAACATAATCTTGACGTCAGTTTGAGCGAGATTAGAATGGCTCTCCAGCACCTTAAAAACGGCAAGTCCCCGTGCGAGTATGGAATTACAGCGGAGCTTTTTAAAGCGGGTGAAAAACCGGTACTTGAAGTCCTTCAGAACCACTTTAATTCCATCCGCCATGGTGGCACTACTCCGGAGGCGTGGAGCAGAAGTGCGGTGTTCTTGTTCTTGAAGAAAGGCGACAACGCTCTATTGAGGAACTACAGACCGATTCTGAACCGCGTCTACGTGCTGTTTTCGAGGGTCATTACGAATCGTCTCGCACGCAGACTTGACGACTTCCAGCCTCCCGAACAAGCTGGTTTCCGAAAAGGCTTTAGTACCATAAACATACCCTGCCGCAGATTGTACAGATGACAGAGGAGTATAATCTGCCACTTTGCCTTGCGTATGTGGACTATGAAATAGCCTTTGATTCCGTCGAAATTTGGGCGGTGCTGCAGTCCCTTCAGCTCGGCTGGGCAGCGTTCGGGATACATCATCTCGGGACACATAGTCTTCTCGTTAGACATATCTCATACCTGAAAACGAAATTGTACAACCAGTGCGTGTTGCCAGTGATGGCTTTTGGATCTGAGACATAGTCCTCCACCTGGCCATATGAGGAAGCTCAAGGTCGCTCAGTGAGCTATGGTGAGGGCTATGCTCGGGGTGTCTCTGCGTGATAAACTTTGAAATGAGGATATCCGCAGTAGAACCAGAGTAACCGACATAGCCCAACGGATTAGTAATCTGAAGTGGTAGTGGGCCGGCCATATAGCTCGAAGAACCGACAACCGATGGGGAAGAAAGGTTCTCGAGTGGCAGGCTCGTACCGGTAGGCGAAGTGTAGGGCGAACCCCCACTAGATGGAGTGACAACCTAGTGAGACATGCAGGAAGTCGATGGATGCAGGTGGCTCAGGACCATTCCTTGGGGGAGGCCTATCTTCAACAGTGGACTTATGAAAGGCTGTAATGATGATGATGATCTGTCTTCCCGTCTATTCCATCGTAGACCTCAGGAATGACAACACATCTGCATTTTGATTATTAGTCGAGGATAAATGTAGATGTCTATGGGCTTCAGCATCCACTTACCATCAGGTGGACTGTGTGCTCGTTTGTTACTCTTATTCTATAATAAAAAGTGTGCTGTAAACACAGTTAGAGGAGAGTTGTTAGGATTGGTTAAAATTAAATTTACGTATTTATTATATTTACTATATTGTTTATTTTGTTTTAACGCTGTTTTAACCTGGTAAAATTTGCAGGAAGGCGCGGGATGCAGGTAGCTCAGGACCGTGCTTTGTAGCATTCCTTAGGGAAGGCCTATGTTCAGCATTGGACTTGTGAATGATGATAACGATTACTTCGTTTTATTTTTTCCTCTTTCAGTTTCGATATATTGCTATCCTCGACAAATATTTATAAATTTATTACTTCTTACTTCTTTTTTTTTAATACCCACGTTGCATCCTAATAATGGACATAATTTATCCTTTAATTCATTCAGTAGAATATTATGTCATATATACGGGGTTATCTTTCAGTAACCGGCCAAATTTGCAGAGGAGATTCAGAATAATATAGGCAAATGAGTAATAGTAGTAATACAGGAAAATGGTGAAGAAAAATTAATAAAAAAAAAATTCGCAAAAGTTCTGTCTATTTTGTCTTATAAAATGAGAATGCGTGGTAATGCATTATTTTAACTGTCTGTCATTCATAAAAATCTAACGCCTACTATTTTACTACACACGCACACATTCATAAGGGTTGATCGTTCGGCAAAACGTTGTGAATTGAATCCCACATGTTACACTTATTCTATAGTAAAAAAGTTTGCTGTAAACACAGTTAAAGGAGAGTTGTTAGAATTGTTTAAAGTTAAATTAACATATTTATTGTATCTATTATATTGTTTATTTTGTTTTAACGCTGTTTTAACCTGGTAAGATATGCGCGAAGATGACGGATGCAGGAAGCTCAGGACCGTGCTTTGTAGCATTCCTTACAGAAGGCCTATGTTCAGCATTGGACTTGTGAAGGTCTGTAAATGTAAATATTTTTTTCTTATTTCTCAAACATGCAGGTTTACTCACTATGTTGTCCTTCACCGCCGAGCACGTAATAAATCAGCACTTAAAATTGCAATAAACAATTTCATGGATGCCAGCAGGGATCGAACCCGAGTTGCTCGCGTACTATGTAATTTAAAGCGAGCGCTAACCATCTGTGCTACTACGGCTCTTCATGTTCAATGTTTCAAACATTCAAATTGATAAAATTTCTAATAAAAATAGAGACATTATTTACTCGTAATTTCAAAACTGAAATAACAGTATATCATTATTTATATATTTGAACTTAAGTTTAAAATTCGGCTACACTTTGAAAAATAATCCTGTATATTTGAAGTAATGTCTTAGCCTTTATACGTCCAACTACTTGTAAATGTCTCCTCTCATTTGAGTTATGGAGCAATCAGTCCTCCACGCTGCTCAAGTGCGTTTTAGCTGTAAAACTTATAAGTAGCGTTTAGTCCCTCTCTTACGCCGCAATTACACCATTCTAAGCTACTGTAATATAAATAGTAAGTTGAAATTTTTTTGATGGTGTTTTACTCAAATAATTATGGAAAATACTAAGCTTTTCATCTTAAGTTAAAAGCAAAATGAAATTATAAACATTATTTCCTCATAATAGCCTCTGAAGTTGGTGCTACGAGATTTTATAATTTAAATGTTTTGAAGTCTTTTATTAATTTTTAATAAATTAGTTCAATTATTTGTCCTTTTAAGTGAATCACAAATTTATAGTTACAATTATAATGTCGTCTAAACAATTACATTAAAAGTCTCATTAAATATAATCCACCTTCCCAAATTTAAATGAGACCATCGTTTAGGTATATCTTATTTAAAAATAGGTATAGCTTATTTCTTTCTCAAATCATTAAACCATTTAAATGGGTTCAGCCGCTTCCACGAAATCTGCTAACATATATTAAAAAAAACATACCCTTCGATATAAGGAACCTCCTTCTTTTTTGATTGAAGTTAATTTATTAATTTAGGGAACGTTATTGTTAAAAGAATTTGGTTTTCTATTATAAAATACGTAACTGTTTCAAGGTTATACGAATAATAATATTATACGTTTAAAAAGCTACGCACTGTGTTGCCTTAAGCGACACATATCTGACACAACCAATTTGCCGCACATATGATAAGCGGTTTTATGTTGGGAATATACAAATATGTAATGGCCATACACAAATATTTCTCAGTCTAGTTATACAATAAATATTTGTAAACTATTTTTTATAGAGTATGGGTGAAAAACGAGCACACAGACTACATGGTGGTAAGTGGATGCAGTTAAGCTTACCAGAAGTGGTTAAAGAAAATATAATAATGTTTAAATAGCATTACTAGTATTTTTTTAAGAAAAAAATTAACTCGCTCAGCTAAACAAAAGACAGTCATTTCGATATTACAGACACACACATTATTTTTGTTAGTGTACATACATATATAGGGAATAGATGATGGGATGACCTCATAATTTACTAAAACTAGTAACTTAATTACCATACAGTCCGTATCATACAGTGCATTTCTCCCCTGAATGACTACACTTAGCCTTTGAGCGAGAAAAGAACCAGCCCTCTTATCGCCAGCAGCAACAACCTGATGATAGCGGAACATAAAAGCCTCCCTAATAGATTTCTTCATAAGATTATTTGCCACTGTTGCCACGCTTGGCAACAAATTATACTTACCTCTAACTTTTAATTAAACTTTTTTCTAATGTTGTAGAGATAAATTTCACTCCTTTTAGTGTATGTTAAATCAATTATTTTATCCGATTTCTTAATAATTTCTGAGGAGATCTAAATTGATTCATTAAATAAAGTAAGGGTTTGCTGCGGCGACAATGTTTTAATATCTTCAATTAAAACGGAATTAACTCTTAAGAGATTGTATTTTCTTATACTGTAATATACTGTATAATTTATATATTATATTTATATAAACTGTATTAATTTCATTTCTGATAATAGATCAATGTATACCTAAATAAAATTGAAGTGTCTGACTATAATAACGCTATCAAGATATGAGCTTTAAAAATTTTGTGTTTATCTGTTAGCATGTTCTAATGTTTGGGCTAATGTTAGGAATGGGGTTGTGATGAAACTTCACGAACAGTTAAAGAGCAATGTAGCGTACATAACTTGTTTATATTTTATCGGCAAATCTTGGATTTTCTTTTAAATGAAAAATTTATAAAATTAGTGGTCTTTAAGATACTCTAAAATTTAAATGACTTCAAAATAACACACCCCAACCGGCGAAGACGGGTTGCAAGTTAGTAATAAAATTCCTAAAATTAATCTCATTTATTTGTCGTATTCATAATATGTAATATCAATAATAAAAAAAAACAAAAAAAAAAACGTGTACAAAGCGAAAACAATAAAAAACCCATTAAAAGTATATCTGAAATTTATCACAAGAAAATATTAAGGTCGTATATTCCGTTTCCTTTAATGTTGTTTGACTTTTTTTTCCCTATCCTACTTCATCATCATCATTACAGGCCTTCACAAGTCCACTGCTGAACATAGGCCTCCCCCAAAGAATGCCACAAAGCACGGTCCTGAGCCACCTGCATCCATTGACTTCCTGCATATCTTACCAGGTCATCACTCTATCTAGTGGGGGGACGCCCTACACTACGCCTGCCGGTACGAGGCTGCCACTCGAGAATCTTTCTTCCCCATCGGTTGTCGGTTCTTCGAGCTATATGGCCGGCCCATTGCCACTTCAGCTTACTAATCCGTTGGGCTATGTCGGTCACTCTGGTTCTACTGCGGAAATCCTCATTTCTGAGTTTATCACGCAGAAAAACTCCGAGCATAGCCCTCTCCATAGCTCGCTGAGCGACCTTGAGCTTTCTCATCCGGCCAGCAGTGAAGGACCACGTCTCAGTTCCGTATGTCATCACAGGCAACACGCACTGGGTGTACAGTCTCGTTTTCAAGTTTTGAGGTATACCTGACGAGAAGATGTGCCGTAATTTCCCGAACACTGCTTAACCGAGTTGAATCCGTAGACTGGCCTCAGTCGAAGTTGGACTTACCTAGTCGGACTATTTGTCCCAGGTAAACATACTCGTCAACAACTTCGAGCTTAGTCTTCCCAACAACTACCGGCATAGGTGTGACATGGACATTAAACATGATTTTTGTTTTGTCCATGTTCATCTTAAGACCTATCCGTTGGGAAACACTATTGAGGTCATTGAGCATAGTGCTTAGGTCCTCCAGCGATTCTGCCATAAGGACTATATCGTCAGCAAATCGAAGGTGAGTGATGTACTCGCCATTGATGTTGATACCGTATCCTTTTCAGTACAGAATCTTGAAAACATCTTCCAATGCAGCGGTGAAGAGTTTCGGGGATACAACGTCACCCTGTCTTAAACCTCTCTGCAATTGGATAGGTTTCGTACTCTGGATCTGTACTCGGATAGCCATCGTAGCCCTACTGTACAAACACTTCAGCACTTCGATATACCGACAGTCAACTTGGCATCGCTAAAGGGACTGCAGCACCGCCCAAATTTCGACGGAATCAAAGGCTTTCTCATAGTCCACATACGCCAGACATAGTGGCAAATTGTACTCCTTGGACTTCCGTACAATTTGCCGAAGGGTATGGTATGTGATCTATGGTGCTAAAGCCTTTTCGGAAACCGGCTTGTTCGGGAGGCTGGAAGTCGTCAAGCCTGCGCGCGAGACGATTCGTAATGACTCTCGAAAACAGCACGTAAACGCGGCTCAGAAGGGAAATCGGTCTGTAGTTCTTCAAGAGAGCGTTGTCGCCTTTCTTGAAGAACAAGACCACCGCACTTCTGCTCCACGCCTCCGGTGTAATGCCACCATGGAGGACGGAATTAAAGAGCTTCTGAAGGACTTCAAGTACCGGTTTTCCACCCGCTTTCAGAAGCTCCGCTGTAATGCCATCCTCGCCTGGGGCCGTTTTTAAGGTGCTGGAGAGCTATTCGAATCTCGCTCAGACTGACGTCCGGGATATCATCGGAATAATGTCGGATAAGACACGCTCTTGGATCGTTACTCACACTTGCGTGCAGCTCCAACGATGACGTGTACAGCTGCCCATAGAACCTCTCAATCTCACTCAAAATTTTAGGTGCCCCGGAAACGATGCTGCCACATTCGGTCTTCAGCTTTGACAGGTGGCTCTTTCTGGCAGACAGATCTCTGGCAAAGACTTTGGAGCCTTGGTTCCGCTCGATCGCCTCTTCAATACGAGCTGTATTGAAGTTGCGTAAGTCCCGCCGCATGCATTTGGAGATCTGTCTATTCAGTTGCCTGTATGCTGTCAAATCTGTTGAAGAATGCAGCTTCATCTCCCGTCTAACAGCCATGAGATTAAGAGTGTGATCGGAGAGTTTTTGTGTTCTTCTGCGGCGGGTCTTTCAGAACTTAACTCCGACCGCATGGACAGTTTCCACGAGCTTGTCATTCAAATCGTCCACTTCATTGCAATCTTCTAGGCACTGAAAACGGTTTTGTAACTCGAGCTGAAAGGTTTCGGGACTTTCAATTAGAGCAGGAGGGGGACGGAGCGTTGACTTCATTAGACGAGACCTCTCCATTTTAACGTTTAGGTTCAGTGTGCCTCTAACCATTCGGTGATTGCTGCCGATTTTCACCCTCGCGATCACTGAGACATCACTGAACAGTTGTCGTCTGGTCGTCATAATGAAGTCAATCTCATTTTTTTTGTCGAACCGTCGGGGCTCGACCAGGTCCACTTCCTGTGGGGCCGCTTCTGGAAGAAAGAGTTCATCATAAAGAGTCCCTCTTTCTCCATGAAGTCGGCCAGCTGCTGGCCCCTTGGGTTCCGTTGCCCTATTCCAAATTTCCCTACTTTCAGCTCACCGTTCTCTCTTGTGCCTAGTTTTGCATTGAAGTCTCCCATTAACACCGCATATTGGGTTTTGGAGGAATGCATGGCTCTAGAGATATCCTCATACATTTCCTCCACCTCCTGATCGGGGTGTGCCGAGGTTGGTGCGTTAACCTGTATGACCTTCAGCGAATACCGTTTGGTGATTCTGAGTATAAGGTACGCAACCCTCGTCGACACACTCTGAACCTTTACAACGTTGTTAATGAGAGACTTGTAGACAATAAATCCGACACCTCCTTGGGACAGATGGTCGCCCTCCCGGTAATAGAGCAAGTTGCCGGATTCGAGGATTACTGTGTCCTCCCCCTCTCTTCGGACTTCGGATAATCCTATAATATGCCAGCGTAACTTGTCTATCTCTTCTTTCAGCTCCACAATCTTCTCGTCAGTCCTCAGGGTGCGTGCGTTGTATGCTGCCAGGTCGAGTCGTCGTAGGTGGCAATCGAACCTCCATCGGAGATTCTTAGCACCCCCTGCCCCGCCGTTACCATGGTCGCCACCGTAGCCAGGAATAGCGGGGTCGCCGGGGACTGGGGGGCCGTCTCTTCGTAACTTTCATCATGGGGGGTATATTGCCATAGTTGCCACGCTTGGCGAGCGGGTTTGCAACCGCAGTTTTTTATTTTATTTTTGCCGTTACCAGGAAGATCCTTTTTTTTATAGGATAAGGGTGACAAACGAGCACACAGTCCACCTGATGGTAAGTGGTTGCTGCGGCCCATAGACATCTACATCTATCCTCGTTTGCGAATCAAAATGCAGATGCGTTGTCACCCTTGACGACTAAGATGTAATGCCTAATTTCCAGTAAAAAGGGACTCCAGCCACCTGCACTCACCAAACGAAACGCAGAGGTAAACCTCTACTTCACGCTGGTATTCTGTGAGATCGTGGTACCACCCCGATTCGAGCCGGCCCATCCGTGCGACAGCAAAAGCTGCCGCGTGGCTCTACCACTGTTAGATGCTGCTGCCCATCTCCTGCCTGTTTCCCTTTGTCGGGTTTTACGACACCCACGGGAAGAAATGGGGTAGTGGATATTCTTAACCGCCACTACACGGCATCCTATCCTACTTAATAATATTTTATTATATTATATTAAAAATTCTTAAAATATAACTTTGTTTGTTTACAGTTGCAGTCTATAAAAATCCACTGCTGAACATAGACCTCATAGACTTTCTTAAATATTTCCTTAGCTGCCACGCTTGGCAGGCGAGTTAACAACCGCACTTTTCATTTCATTTTTCACATTCATTCACGGGGCGATATAGGTAAGTGGATATTCTTACACCGCCACAACACGGTTAACTGTTTATTTAAACAAAGGTGAATAACGATATTACTGAAGCAAAATACGTTTAAATTACCTTAATCATTTTACATTTAATTCATGGGAAGTTAAATTAAGTTTTCAGTGCATTTTTGCATTCAGACTTAATATACTCTCCATCATCATTTAGTATATGATCGACGTGTCTTTTATAGCTTTATGTATTCATCACATCTTCACAGATTGAATAATTTTCAAATCATAATAATTTTCTTTTAAAATATTAGAATAGTCGGCGAGTCAGTAAGATATTGCGTAACTTCTGAACCACTTGACCGGTTAAGACATATATACAAGGATTAAGGTAATATTCACAAAATAAAATATAGGTTTGTCCCATAGACTTAGAATATATACGTCAGTATATTCAAGTCTATGGTTCAGACGATAATACGCAGTTATTTTAGATATTCGATAGATGGCGCTGTATTCAAATTATAAACAAATCTAGATTTATGGAACAAAATGACTCAGAATAACAGTAAATTATTTTGGGTAAGGGCCAAAAAATTAAATTATAAAATCTAGGACCGTGGCGCTGTAGTCGAATTTGTTCATATTTTTTTAAATTGTAAAAAGTCCCCAGGAAAACCGGAATAAAACTCCAAGTGCAAACTTCGGGAAGGTATAACAGCATCTGCGGGCCAGCGAGTTAATCTATAAAGCAATTTCCATCATATAAAAATAAAGCAAAGCAATAACTGATTCCGTATATCAATTAATTGAAATCAGTAGCAGAGATCTTTTTAAAGTATTTTGAAATAAAAATTTGATTAAAGCAGTTTACATGTTTTTAGTTTAAACATATTTTTTATTTATTCTGTTCATATGATACATTTTCATACTTCGCGTGTCTTTTGTTAAATTATTAATCTATCATGTTTGTTTATTATTTTATCATGTGTAAGATATAATTACAGCCTATTACAAGTCCACTGCTAATCATAGTCCTCAACCAAGGAAATGTATAATAAATAGTAAGCAGCCGACTCACCTGCCCAGCGTGCCAACTATGGCAAAACATCCCATCAAGAAAATATTTAAGTATAAAAATATATTTAACAGATACTTTAAGCTTCAAAACCCGCAGTCATCCTTAAATATGCTTCGACAATTTGAGAGCTCACTTCATACGATATTTATCGCTGGGGAAGTTTTGCTTCAGCTAACAATACTCGAGTGAGACGTAAGCTATCGGACTTATCTCTATTTGAATGTACTTAAAGTCTCCGGTGATATTTTATTATTTGTGCGAACAGCTATGCCGGTTTAACAAAACCTGTATTACTACGACCAGTAGTATCTATTGTGATCGTTGGTGTTGCTATAGTTCACTGCTAAGCCTTAAATTGAAGAAATAGGTCAGCTTTGAGCATTTACACTTCTTCTTAGTTATATATAGTTCCCCAGATACGTGTTGCGTTTCCGCATTAAGTGTCTGCAATTAGTTTTATCATGCAGAGGCGTTTCGTCCGTTAAGGAACAGAATCGACACATCTTTAGGTCGCTTTGTCCGAAAATAGCCTTGTGCTTTTTAAAACAACGATGTCCAATCAGAGCTCTTACCATAATATGCCGATTATTTTTATTTAATCCCTGGATTTCTGAAACGACTTTACGATCAGACGTCCCAATTGATGTTTTTTTTTAATTTTTTGCATGGTGTATCAGATCAGATCATAAGTAAAAAAGTTTTTTGTCACAACGGGGTCACATTTATTATAGAGTTAAAATACAAAACAAACGTCATTAACAACGTGCAATGAAGAGTAATAAATTATTAAGAAATATACATTTTGTTACTAATTTAGTTATTTATTTATTAAAATGAAATAAAAGAACTATATATTTTTTAAATAGGATTACTATGACAAACGAGCACACAGTCCACCTGATGGTAAGTGATTGCTGTGGCCCATAGTCATCTAAATCTATATTCGATTACGAATCAAAATGTAGATACGTTGTCCCTCGTGAGGACTAAGATGGAATGCTTCGTTTCCAGTAGAAAGGGTATCCGGTTCTCTACACTCACCATACAAAACACAGCAGCGTTAAACTGCTATTTTACGCTGGCATTATGTAAGAGCATGGTCCGTCCCCGATCGAGCCGACCCATTCGTGCTATAACTATACCAGTACTATAGCTGCAGCATTGCTCTACCACGTATATATTTTTTTTTGCTTTGATTAAAGTGAAAGCTCGTCTACCAAAATGTACAATACATACCTACTGTAGTAAACATTTTGTAATGCACCAATTCCATCTAATCCTAGTTACCAATCCCAAGGAACGTGATAAATATATTTTCCCAATGTTCGCATTTAAGTGTTTCGTTGACTAATAATAGTAGTGACTCATTTATTAATAACTTGTTTTCCCGTGGCGTGAAAGTTAGATATTCATTATTATTTATTCACACAATATAAGTTAAAGTGCTTTATAACTAAATAAGCTATTTCAAGGGTATAGTCCACAAAATAATAAGAAATTATTTTATGTACCAATACGATCAAGCACCAGATGAACGATGTCTCGGTCTTTCCTAGCAAATTGTTCCATTCGCCTTATCACCTATTACTTTCGTAATTATGTAATACTAGTTTTTGTCTGCGTTATCACCCAGATGGAGGTTGCAATACAATTTTGTTTCGAAACATCACAGCCCATTTACCGGTTAGCTTTTGCCCTTGACTTTGCCCACGTAGTAGTCGGATATAATATTTTGTTGGTTGTAATATTTTATTTTGTTGTTAAACCTTCACTGAAACTTATCATTTTAAGAAGTCTCTGCCTACGATCTTTCGCGTGAAGTTCAACAAGTTTAAGTTTAGGAGAACAATAGAATTATGCTATATGTTAATTAATTAAAGGTAAAACCTATCCAATAACCGTGTAGTGGCGGTCAAGAATATCCACTACCCCATATCCTCCCGTGGGTGTCGTAAAAGGCGACAAAGGGAAACAGGCAGAAGATGGGCAGCAGCATCTTCTTGATAACAACAAACTAAATATAAAAAAACTGCGGTTGCCAACCCGCTCGCCAAGCGTGGCAACTATGGCAAATACCCCCCTATGAATGACAGTAACAAAGAAACGGCCCCCAGTCCCCGGCGGCTCCGCCATTCCTGGCTACGTTGGCGACCATGGTAACGGCGGGGCAGGGGGTGCTAAGAATCTCCGGTGGAGGTTCGGTTGCCACCTTAGACGACTCGACCTGGCAACGTACAACGCACGCACCCTGAGGACTGACGAGAAGATTGTGGAGCTGGAAGAAGAGATAGACAAGTTGCGCTGGCATATTATAGGATTATCCGAAGTCCGAAGAGAGGTGGAGGACACGGTAATCCTCGAATCCGGCAACTTGCTCTATCACCGGGAAGGCGACCATCTGTCTCAAGGAGGTGTCGGATTTATCGTCCACAAGTCTCTCGTTACCAACGTTGTAAAGATCGGGAGTGTGTCGACGAGGGTTGCGTACCTTATACTCAGAATCACCAAACGGTATTCGCTGAAGGTCATACAGGTTTACGCACCAACCTCGGCACACCCCGATCAGGAGGTGGAGGAAATGTATGAGGATATCTCTAGAGCCATGCATTCCTCCAAAACCCAATATACGGTGTTAATGGGAGACTTCAACGCAAAACTAGGCACAAGAGAGAACGGTGAGCTGAAAGTAGGGAAATTTGGAATAGGGCAACGGAACCCAAGGGGCCAGCAGCTGGCCGACTTCATGGAGAAAGAGGGACTCTTTATGATGAACTCTTTCTTCCAGAAGCGGCCCCACAGGAAGTGGACCTGGTCGAGCCCTGACGGTTCGACAAAAAATGAGATTGACTTCATTATGACGACCAGACGACAACTGTTCAGTGATTTCTCCGTGATCGAGGAGGTGAGGCGAGGGTGAAAACTGGTAGCGATCACCGAATGGTTAGAGGCACACTGAACCTAAACGTTAAGTTGGAGAGGTCTGGTCTAATGAAGTCAACGCTCCGTCCCCCTCGTGCTCTGTTCCAAAGTCCCGAAACCTTTCAGCTCGAGTTACAAAACCGTTTTCAATGCCAAGAAGACTGCAATGAAGTATACGATATGAATGACAAGCTCGTGGAAACTGTCCATGCGGTCGGAGCTAAGTTCTGCAAGACCCGCCGCAGAAGAACATAAAAACTCTCCGATCACACTCTTAATCTCATGGCTGTTAGACGGGAGATGAAGCTACATTCTTCAACAGACTTGATAGCATACAGGCATCTGAATAGACAGATCTCCAAATGCATGCGGCTGGACTTACGCAACTTCAATTCAGCTCGTATTGAAGAAGCGATCGAGCGGAACGAAGGCTCCAAAGTCTTTGCCAGAGATCTGTCTGCCAGAAAGAGCCACCTGTCAAAGCTGAAGACAGAATGTGGCAGCATCGTTTCCGGGACACCTGAGATTTTGAGTGAGATTGAGAGGTTCTATGGGCAGTTGTACACGTCATCGTTGGAGCCACACGCAAGTGTGAGTAACGATCCAAGAGCGAGTCTCATCCGACACTATTCCGAAGATATCCCGGACGTCAGTCTGAACGAGATTAGAATGGCTCTCCAGCACCTTAAAAACGGTAAGGCCCCAGGCGAGGATGAAATTACAGCGGAGCTTCTGAAAGCGGGTGGAAAACCGGTACTTGAAGTCCTTCAGAAGCTCTTTAATTCCGTCCTCTATGGCGGCATTACACCGGAGGCGTGGAGCAGAAGTGCGGTGGTCTTGTTCTTCAAGAAAGGTGACAACGCTCTCTTGAAGAACTACAGACCGATTTCCCTTCTGAGCCGCATCTACGTGCTGTTTTCGAGAGTCATTACGAATCGTCTCGCGCGCAGACTTGACGACTTCCAGCCTCCCGAACAAGCCGGTTTCCGAAAGGGCTTTAGCACCATAGACCACATACATACCCTTCGGCAAATTGTACAGAAGTCCGAAGAGTACAATTTGCCACTATGTCTGGCGTATGTGGACTATGAGAAAGCCTTTGATTCCGTCGAAATTTGGGCGGTGCTGCAGTCCCTTCAGCGGTGCCAAGTTGACTGTCGGTATATCGAAGTGTTGAAGTGCTTGTACAGTAGGGCTACGATGGCTATCCGAGTACAGAACCAGAGTACGAAACCTATCCAATTGCAGAGAGGTGTAAGACAGGGTGACGTCATATCCCCGAAACGCTTCATCGCTGCATTGGAAGACGTTTTCAAGCTTCTGGACTGGAAAGGATATGGTATCAACATCAATGGCGAGTACATCACTCACCTTCGATTTGCCGACGGTATAGTCCTTATGGCAGAATCGCTGAAGGACCTAAGCACTATGCTCAATGACCTCAATAGTGTTTCCCAACGGATAGGTCTTAAAATGAACATGGATAAAACAAAGATCATGTTTAATGTCCATGTCACACCTATGCCGGTAGTTGTTGGGAACACTAAGCTCGAAGTTGTTGACAAGTATGTTTACCTGAGACAAATAATCTAGGTCGACTAGGTAAGTCCAACTTCGACCGAGAGGTCAATCGACGGATTCAACTCGGCTGGGCAGCGTTCGGGAAGCTAAGACACATCTTCTCGTCAGACATACCTCAAAACCTTAAAACGAAATTGTACAACCAGTGCGTGTTGCCAGTGATGACTTACGGAACTGAGACGTGGTCCTTCACTGCTGGCCGGATGAGAAAGCTCAAGGTCGCTCAGTGAGCTATGGAGAGGGCTATGCTCGGAGTTTCTCTGCGTGATAAACTTAGGAATGAGGATATCCGCAGTAGAACCAGAATAACCGACATAGCCCAACGGATTAGTAAGCTGAAGTGGCAGTGGGCCGGCCATATAGCTCGAAGAACCGACAACAGATGGGGAAGAAAGGTTCTCGAGTGGCGGCCTCGTACCGGTAGGCGAAGTGTAGGGCGTCCCCCCACGAGATGGAGTGACGACCTGGTAAGACATGCAGGAAGTCGATGGATGCAGGTGGCTCAGGACCGTGCTTTGTGGCATTCTTTGGGAGAGGCCTATGTTCAGCAGTGGACTTGTGAAGGGCTGTAATGATGATGATGATGATGAAAACCTATCCAATGGGAACCGAGCATTTATTCGGGATAAAAAGTATCCTGTGTTATTTCCAAGACCTAAGACATCTTCAAACTCAATTTTATCAAAATCCGTTCTGCTGTTTTTCTACATGAAAAGGTTGTTACAGAATTACGCTATAGTACAATATACAAATATAAATTATTACAAACATAGCATTGCAAAGAAGAAAAACGGAGATACTATTACCGTCCCGATAGATAAACAACATATTAAAGTAAAGGGCTTCTATCTCAATTACAATTTCTTGTACACAGTATCCATATATATTTTTTTATTATAACGTCTTATGCAAACGTAAAATGAAAATTAATGTGTGAAGTGTGGCAATTACGTCACTATGTTCCAATAATATTCATGTATTGATTTGGCGCAAGAAATAAAACTGTAAGATTATAAAACATTTGGTGTACATGTGTACACTAAATGTTTTATAATCTACATTACAAGCTCAGTTAATACCCCTCCTCTACTTGTAATCGCTTTCAATCGTTTTGTCCTGTAATGGTTCTTTACTCAAAGAAAATCAAGTGAATGGTGCAAAACCGTTATAGAGTACCAATAGCTTTATAACCTGGCGCTAAGAATAAACTGTTGGTGGAATAAAAATAATCTCAGTTTTATTACTAGCTCAATTTTTACGGATTATATCACGTTACGTTTATTATGTGCTATTCTATTTTAACGTTTTTCATTGGTATAAAACATGATGTTTATATTTTGTTACCTTTTTTCATAGATTAGTTAGCAGATGAGCTTGCAGTCCAAGCATGGTAAGCAGCTGCAGCACTCTAACCCCTACAGCCAATTTCAAGAAAGTTGGGTTGTGTATCTATTGTGTTTTCACTCCTGTGGAATAACAGTGCTTATAGATAAACGGAACATCACAACGTTATAAATAACAATAGTCTTGCATTTATTTCACTGCAAATAGGAGCACTCGCATACAAAATAAATTAAAGTAGGAATATTAACATTTATATTGTGTTTTATAGTTGCCAAATTTAAACATAGGTTTATCGGATTTTGTTACATTATTTTTGAATTAAACGCGATAACACCCATAAATACTAGTTCAATTCAATGTATAGTGTTCGCCTAAATATAAGATCATCATAACGTAACTAAACTATTGATAAGGTCGTTCAAATGTATTAAATATTATATTTTAGAGTTAACTAACTTTTCGTCCCAACAACCCACGGGTGATTTCTGGATATCGCCAACATCGCCACCTACAGAGTTCAATTATATATAAATATAACCATTCATGTGATCCAAAAATTTAAATTGAATTAAAAATTAATCGAAATCTGTCAATTTGCTTAGGAGGAGAAGAATCACGTTTAAAAATGTAAACTTTTAATAGGAATGTACCATGAAAAATCTAATAACTATAAATTTAATTTTGTTCGTAAAAATGATCTAATTTTAAATTATTTGGATGCGCTATAATCCAACAAGAAGGATATACCAATTGTTTTAATTAAGTATTAAGGAGATCCCAGCAATATAATGAATAAAAGAATGAGATTTAGTTCAGTCAGCTGTTTAATAAATAAAATACCGATAACTAGTCGCACTTGGCGAAGTACGAGTACTTTAAGAAACAAAAGCTTTGCTGGCGACAGTTTTCCCTTATTTAGCCCTGACCTTTAATATCTTGGCAAGTCATCAAACAAAACTCTTTAAGCTTTTCTTATGAAGTAAGCCCTTTTTATATATTTTATTTATTTATTATATACTTATTAAAGACCACGTGGCTCAAATTAGCGGAGAGTTTTGATCAATATTAATGTCCTCCAGACTGAATGTCACTCACGGCGTCCAGTCTCAACGAAGACTAGATCTGCGTGGGACAGAATTATAGTGCCCGCACAGATGCTCTCTCAATTCCCTTATTCTCATAGTTGAAAAGGACGGCAAATCCGTCACGACCGAAGGGAGATCTGACCCAGGACCGACGACTTTACGTGACTTCCGAAGCATCGGGGTGAAATAACGATAACTTCCTTGCTCCGGGCTACTAATGAGATTTTTATTTTTGACAATTGAACTGACAGTCCACCTGATAGTAAGTGGTTACTGCAGCCTATCGGCAACTGCATCCAACTTTAAACAAAGAAGGCTGCCTGTGGACTGAGATGAAATGCCTCACTTAGCTTATAATTATACTGGCTCTTTATAGCCTTCTGGGCAGAACACATCTATACAGGCTATATGGTGACAAAATAGGTAAGGAATGATACCTACCCATACGCACTTCTAGACAGAAAAGTCCACTACCTCAAAGGGAAAGCTCAGTCACAGATCATACCCGACCAGGATCCGGATTCGAACCAGGGACCTCATAATCAGCGATTGTGCTTACGACCACGAGAACAACAAGTACTTCTAGAGTACGTACTTTACCACTGAGTCATAGGCCTTGGGTACTTTGGCACTATAATTGAGGTATTTTCAGAAGACGTTGAATTAGTTTTCAGTTTTTTTTTAAAAACGTTACTTCCACATAAGGATTTTATCCTGGATTGTGGAGGCAATTTTCATACATAAATTATAGAACTAACATTGAGACACTATCTTATCCCTTAAAGCCCTATCGGACTATGAAAGTTAGGGAATAAAGTATAGCTGTGTTTGCGCAAACACACATAACATATATAACATAACATAAACACTCACGCCTGTCACCCAGAGGGGTAGGCAGAGACTACGGACTTCCATTTGGCGCGATCCTGACACACCTCTCTCGCCTCTTTCACATCCATATATCTACGCTCGTCGGTTAAGGGTACTCCTAATCTGGCCCATTTTCAATGTATCGCCGATCTGGTCGATAAACCTTCGTCTAGGGCGTCCCTTCCCGACCCTGCCGTTCACTTCTGCAACATAAATTTGCTTTGTCACTCTTTCCTCGTTCATTCTTTCTACGTGACCAAACCACCGAAGCATTCCTTTCTTAATCCTTGTCACAACGTCATCTTGCAAACCACACTTTTCTCTTATTACACTATTTCTCACCCTGTCATTCAGATTCAGCCCTAGCATACTCCTTAAGGAACGCATTTCTACAGCATTTATTCTACTCTCATGCTTCTTCTGCCAGACCCAACTTTTACTACCATACATTAAAGTCGGTACTAACACAGCATTATGAATTGCCATACGTGCCTTAGTTGACACATTCTGACTCCTCATAATAGCGTGTAGAGCCCCATTCACTCTATTTCCTGCGTTCACTCGTCGTTCTATATCCTTATCATATCTACCATCCCTGCTAAATAAACATCCCAAATATACAAACTCATCCACTTGCTCAATCAACTCCCCTTCTATTCTTATTTTACATAAAGTTTTACTTTCTTCTCTTTCAAAAACCATCACTTTCGTCTTACTTGCGTTCACTTTCATACCCCTTTCTTTCAATGAACAATTCATTAAAGTAACCATCATTTGCAACTCGGCCGCCGACGATGCAAATATGACTTGATCATCGGCGTACAAAAGGCATTTCACGGTTGACTCACCCATTCTCAACCCACATTCTTCAACTTTCAAAGTTTGCAAACAACTGTCCATAAATAGGTTAAACAGCCACGGGGAAGCCACACATCCCTGTCTGACACCTTTATGAATGCCAAACCAGTCCGAGTAGACCCCGTTGATCCTGACACAAGCACTAGAGTCCCTATAAAGAGACCTTAATGCCTGTATCAAGCCAGCGCTCAACCCAAATGAGTTCAGTGTTTGCCATAACACGTTCCTGTCCACTCTGTCATAAGCCTTTTCCAAGTCTAAGAACGCACAAAAAACTTTCTGGTTTTTAGCCAAAAACTTCTCCGCTATCATGCGCATGGAAAAGACTTGATCCGTACACCCCATCCCCTTTCTAAATCCAGCTTGCACATCCCAAATTTTTCCATCAGTTTCTTCCATAACTCTTTCAATTAACACCTTAGCATACAGTTTACCCACAATGCCAAGCAAGCTGATACCACGGTAGTTTTTACAGTCCTGCTGCGACCCCTTTCCCTTATATATTGGGACTATAACGGCTTTGCACCAGTCTTCCGGTACCCGTTTCAGTTCCCAACATAAATTAAACAAGGTGTGCAGCAGGCCTGCAACCACACCCTCACCAGCCCTTAGCATTTCGAGTGATACTTTATCATATCCGGCTGCCTTACCTGCTTTCATGCTTTTCATTGCTTTCATTATTTCATCTACACTTATCTCCCTACCTCTCTCCACTTCTTCCGGAATTTCTATTTCGCTTATTTCAGACGACTCTTCACTCTTAAACACGCTTTCAAAGTATTCCTTCCATCTCTTTAAATTCGAAACTTCATCATTCAGCATGCAGCCATTCTCGTCTCGTATAGCATTCATTCTAGGCTGTTTTGAATTTCCCCTGGCAGTTCTTACGAGCTTCCAGAACATTTTAATATTTTCCTGGAAGTTATCAGATATCCTTCTATCATTTTTATCTATCCTTTCTTGCTTTTTCCTTTCAACAACTTCTTTTACTCTCTTATTTATACGTCTAAAGTTTGCCTTTTTTCTTTCAATCTCATCATTCATACCGCCAGAATTACCAGCTTTAGTTGCTAGTAAATCTAGCCATGCTCTCTTCTTTGCTTCAACTTCCATCCGTACCTCATCATCCCACCACAACGTATTACTTTTCCTTTCATTCGTTCTCTTACTTACACCGCATACTTCGGTGGCTGCATCCACCAGAACTCTCTTAATATCATTCCATACATTCTTCAATTCTAAATCATTCATACATAATTCATTCAACCCACTTATATTTTCCCTCAGTCTGCATTTATACTTCTCTTTCACACCTTCATCTTGTAACCTCTCTATTCTTATACGCTGTAACGCAGTGGTAGACACCGATGTCCGATGCCGCCAACGTCTGAATAGACCATTAATTCGGCATAAGACCAAGTAATGATCCGTCCCTACGCTGGACCCCCGGTAAACCCTTGTATCTACCACTGCGCTCCTCATTCTTTCATCCACAATTATAAAATCTATCATGCTTCTATCATCCCCTCTTTCCCATGTATACATGTGAATCCTCTTATGGCGAAAGAAAGTGTTCGCCACAAAAAGATTCTTTTCCACACATACGGTGAGGAGGTCTTCACCATTCTCATTTATTCTTTCATCGCCAAACGTTCCTAATATCCTTTCATAACCAGACCTCTTCACCCCCACCCTTCCATTAAAATCTCCTAACATAATAATATTTTCATTTTCCTTACATTTCATCAACACCAGCCTTACCATGTCCCAAAACTGCTCTCGGATATAAGTGGGCTTAGACATATCTGGGGCGTACACCCCTAGCACAAACAACTTCTTTAAGCCCACTTTCATTCGTATCCACAGCAGCCTTGGGCTAACACCTTCATACTCTTTCACACATTGACCCATTCTTTCTGAAAGGATGACACCGACTCCCTGGCATGCCCGCTCGGTCTCGTCTACTCCAGACCAGTAAGCGGTATACATGCCATGTGCAGTGACATCTCTTCCCTTTCGTTTCGTCTCGTTTACACATAACACATCTATTCCTCTATCATTCATCATTTCGCATACTTCATCCATCTTATCATTCATTGCTCCACATACATTCAGCGTAGCCAGACGGGCCTCCGCAATCCACTTTTCGCCCTTCCGGGAGACAGGACGTGACGGGTGGCGAACCTCGTCGCCGGTTTTTCTCCCGGAGATTCTTCGCACCCCTGCCCCATTAAAGGGGTGCCGGGAACTCGGGGCCATTTCTTTTTCTACTAGGCTCATGGTGCGAACTAAGGGGGTGGTAGATTTTACGCCGCTACCATACGGCGAGGAGCCGAGTCTGTCGTTTCGGCTTTGTCGCTCGTTTAGCACCACCCGGGGGACACGTGTAGGGTGGGCCTAGGATTAGGTGGTCGAAGCCTACGGACGCGAGCGACTCATCCCCCGCGCAAACACACGTGCAGTTATAATTCTGTCTAACGCAAGATGGCTAACTAGCCATCTTGCGTTAGACAGAATTATAACTGCATTATATGCCCAGTCTCCAGGGAAACTTCCCTGGAGACTGGGCGACGTCACCGAAACTGGGTCTGGAGGAATTTTATATGAATTCATCTGTGAGCCACAGTATGTCTTTACATCAGACGAACTGTGTACTGATTTGTTCCTTTTATTTGTGTATAAAAGTTACGAAAAAACGCAACAAATTCAAAAGAAAACCTACCATTTTTATGAGACTAAACACGTGGAACAGTGGCTTAGCTATGAATTGCGGCGCTAAGGATCGCGGGTTTGAATCCCACAAGGAACAAGTATTTGCATGGTTTACAAATATTTGTTCCGGGTCTGAATGTTTGTCCTTGTGAAATTAACGTTTGTGAACTGTTCCACGATATAAGAGAAAATCGTATGGAGGTAACGTTTAAAAAAAGTCGGTAGATATACGTTCCTTAATGTTCGCGTATTTTACGGCCAATTATAAAGCGATATTAAAATTTTAATGGGAATTGTATATACTAAAACATATACATTTTTAGAGTTGGAGTAATGACCTCTCCTAAGTAGTAATCATCGGGCTATTTAAACCGTTATTTAAACGTAGCATTTAGTACATCCTCTGAAAGTGGAGCTTAGTTGGAAAATGATGTTCGGTGATAAAAATTTTATAATAAAATATCTTATATACTGCCCTTTCCCTTTTTTATAGAGTAAGGGTGACAAACGAGCACTCAGTTCCCTTGATAGTGGATTCTGTAGCCCATAGTGATATATATTATCTTCTCCGTTTCTCTACACTCGCCAAACGCACCACAGCATAATTACGCTGCTATTTTACGTCAGTACTCAGTGAGTGGTCCTTCCCTGGTCGAGCCGACCCATTCGTACTACATCTATAATAAAGCTGTAGCGTACCATAATATAGCTGTCCACCATGCAAAAAGAAATATATTACAATATACAAAAAAAAAATTGCAGACTTAAAACATTTATGTGTTCGTACTGTGTTACCCTGCTCATCTCATAAGAAAACTAATAGTATGCAATTGTAGCATATCACGACATGTATAGAAATTTAAGTAAATGCGTAAGTAATTAAAGTATATTCATAAAGTATATATTGTTGTAAACTTATATGCAAATTAAATATATATATATATATATATATATATATATATATATATATATATATATATATAACTATACTACAATATACACAATAAGGAGTTAAATGTAATTTTTGTCTTCATCTAAGGATTCGTGCTAAATCTAATTCACTTCACACATCTACTTCAACATTGGAAAGAGTTTAAGTGACAAACGAGGCGACAGCTGACGTTTTGTGTAACAAGGTGTACCCTTGTCACACAAAACCAGTAAAGTGTACATGTTGTATTCATGGAGTAGTGCATTATATAGACATACGATCTTTTGAATTTGAGCAATTATTTATTTTAGAAGCTAATTATTATCAGACCTTATTATATGTACTATATGCAAGATCCATGGTAATACAGTAAATCATAGTTCGCGAGCATCCCGGGTTCGGTTTCTGCCGGCACCAATGAAATTTCGGATAATTATATAATAATAAACCATTTATTCTCTCTTCACAAATAGTACTTTTAGATTAACAATTTGCCATAATTAGGTTTCAGCTTTGTGAGAGACTGGTGCCTGAAGTAGGTTTTTGTAAAAAATCCTGTGTTACAAGTCACCAGAGCCCCAACCCGCGGACAGAATTGGTGGCATAATTATTAAAACCAATAAAAGCTATGGATATAAAAATAATGTATAAAATGTTGCAGAAATTATAAGTTTGTTTAAGTTGGTGTGAAGTATCAATGAGTGAGTGGGAGGGTCGATGTGTAAATATGTGTAATATGTGGATTGCAGTTTTAAGTGCTAATTTACCATGTGCTCGGTGGTGAAGAAAAACTTGGTGAGAAAAACTGCATGTCGGAGAATTAAAATTGTAAGACATGTAAAGTCCACCAACAGGCACTGGATTAGCGCGGTAGACACTAAAAACTCTCACAGAAATGAAAGGAGGCCTGTGCCCAGGAGTGGGACGTAAATAGGCTGTAATTTCAACTTTAATCACTATATTTTGTTCATTTAGTTCCTTGTGTATCGTATAATGAGTTGGCTATGAAAATGAAAATGCCAGAAAGATCTAATGATCTCCTACTGATTGATAGATAGTCACTGTATAAAATCAGGTCGTATGATATGCCAGGTAAAATAATATCCAGCCTGATGACAGGAGCAATAATAACGAAACAAACACAGTCGAGGCATGATGTAGCATAAAATGCTAAAACCATAATATAATTGTGATTATACCATACCATAATACAGTTAAATTACTAAAATTTAATTAATAATTAGTTAAATACCAAAATATAGTTTACGGCATGGGTCTGATCGACTAGAAAAGGAACAAGCTCTCACAGAATACCAGCGTAAACTTACAGTTAAATGCTGTGTTTTGTATGGTGAGTGTAAAGGACCGGAAGCACTTTATACTGGAAACGAAGCATTCCATCAAAGTCCTCAGGGGTGTCAACCTATCCAAATACGTGTAATACTAGGATGTTCGTTAAACCTAGATATGAATGACAAGCTCGTGGAAACTGTCCATGCGGTCGGAGCTAAGTTCTGCAAGACCCGCCGCAGAAGAACACAAAAACTCTCCGCTCACACTCTCAATCTCATGGCTGTTAGATGGGAGATGAAGCTACATTCTTCAACAGATTTGAAAGCATACAGGCAACCGACCAGACATATCTCCAAAAGCATGCGGCGGGACTTACGCAACTTCAATACAGCTTGTATTGAAATAACAATCGAGCGGAAACCAGGCTCCAAAGTCTTTGCCAGAGATCTGTATGCCAGAAAGAGCCAACTGTCAAGGCTGAAGACAGAGTATGGCAGCATCGTTTCCGGGGACCCTGAGATTTTGAGTGAGATTGAGAGGTTCTATGGGCAGCTGTACACGTCATCGTTGAAGCCACACGCAAGTGTGAGAAACGATCCAAGAGCGAGTCTTATCCGACACTATTCCGAAGATATCCCAGACGTCAGTCTGAGCGAGATTAGATTGGCTCTCCAGTGCCTTAAAACCGGCAAGGCCCCAGGCGAGGATGGAATTACAACGGAGCTTCTGAAAGCGGGTAGAAGACCGGTATGTGAAGTCATTCAGAAGCTCTTTAATTCCGTCCTCCATGGTGGCATTACACCGGAGGCGTGGAACAGATGTGCGGTGGTCTTGTTCTTCAAGAAAGGTGACAACGCTCTCTTGAAGAACTACAGACCGATTTCCCTTCTGAGCCGCGTCTACGTGCTGTTTTCGAGAGTCATTACAAATCGTCTCGCACGCAGACTTGATGACTTCCAGCCTCCCCAACAAGCCGGTTTCCGAAAGGGCTTTAGCACCATAGACCACATACATAATCTTTGGCTAATTGTACAGAAGTCCGAAGAGTACAATTTGCCACTATGTCTGGCGTATGTGGACTATGAGAAAGCCTTTGGTTCCGTTGAAATTTGGGCGGTGCTGCAGTCCCTTCAGCGGTGCCATGTTGACTGTCGGTATATCGAAGTGCTGAAGTGTTTGTACAGTAGAGCTACGATGGCTATCTGAGTACAGAACCAGAGTACGAAACCTATCCAATTGCAGAGAGGTGTAAGACAGGGTGATGTTATATCCTCGAAACTCATAACCGCTGCATTGAAAGACGTTTTCAAGCTTCTGGACTGGAAAGGATACGGTATTAACATCAATGGCGAGTACATCACTCACCTTCGATTTGCCGACGATATAGTCCTTATGGCAGAATCGCTGGAGGACCT
This sequence comes from Parnassius mnemosyne, assembly GCA_963668995.1. Taxonomy (NCBI): domain Eukaryota; kingdom Metazoa; phylum Arthropoda; class Insecta; order Lepidoptera; family Papilionidae; genus Parnassius; species Parnassius mnemosyne. The sequence goes on from CAVLGL010000090.1 coordinate 12,250,355, forward strand.
AAGCACCATGCTCAATGACCTCAATAGTATCTCCCAACGAATAGGTCTTAAGATAAACATGGACAAAACAAAGATCATGTTTAATATCCATGTCACACCTATGCCGTTAGTTGTTGGGAGCACTAAGCTCGAAGTTGTTGACAAGTATGTTTATATATATGTATATATGTGTTTTTATATGATTCGAGTAAGTAGCTACATTTAAAGACCTTAAAGAGGAAATTGTAAGTAACTCTATTACAAATAAAGTTAACATTAGACCGGATTACTTCCGTGTATACGAGGCAACTCGTCTTGTGATGTGCTTCACGAGAACCAAAGGTACTTTTTTCTAGTAATTATACATTTCATCTGTCCTCAGGAGTGACCAAAAATCCGCAGCTTGGTTTTTAATCAAGGATATATTTAGGTGCCTTTGAGTCACAATATTCTCCTTCAGGTTAAGCTCTGGCCAAGAATGTTTTTTTAGTAGAGAGGTGATACACTTGCACTGGTTCTATAGCTCCCATTAAATGTCGGTGGGATTTCGGTTTGACATATTTAAATGAAATATGGTATTGTTCGCGCTAAACGCTAATTTCAGGAACGAACGCGAGAGGGCGCGCGGCTCAGTGTCATACCGGTTTGACATTCGGTCATGCGTAAAACGCCCAAGGGCAGTCAGTCGTTTTTAAGCAGTGCTAACGATTGGCACGCTGTCATTTTTGTCTGGAACTCGGAATAATAAAGCGCGGACAGTAAAAATACGAAAATACTGGAGAGCTTCCCCGGGACACATTGTGTCTGACTCAGAATCTGCATAAGTGCATTCGGCAATATTAGCTAGTGCGGCCTCTGATATTCTAGAACTAACTGTTGCAACGCGAAACGGTAGCGACCTTTGATCCAGAAACTCCGTGTGCGTTTTGTGCGGTAACCTTATACCCCGCGATAGTTAGTGGCTTCTGTAAGTTAGTTAATCGCACGATAGTGTTAATTGACTGTCATCGTGACGAACGAGGAAAGTGAATGTGGACAACGCCTCGGAGGGCCCCCTCAAGTTGGAGCGGTGTCGATGCCCGGGCTGCTGCCGACGGCTAAGGTCTAGGTTCAATCACCATCAGTCACACCCAGATACACATCAAATCACCTTCTTTCCCTTGCACTACACAACCACATGCAAACTGACCGACTCCGGAGGGACCAGTCGCCTTGGATATAGGTAAGTAAGCTACGTCCAAATTCCTTCCGGTCGACTGGCCGTAGTATAACGCTCCCCCATATATTTTCCCGACAAAAATGACAGCGTGCCATTCGTTAGTACTGCTTAAAAACGACTGACTGCCCTTTAGTGTTTTACGCATGACCGAATGTCAAACCGGGTTGACACCGAGCCGCGCGCCCTCTCGCGTTCGTTCCTGAAATTAGCGTTTAGCGCGAACAAACCCCCGTCCCGGACATAAGGATTTAGGTCCGCGAGCAAACCGGGCAGCGGGACAAGGTCGCGACGGCAAGTTACAAGACCGAATCTACAACCAAACTAGGCCACCTTAGGTGCCCCATCAGGTCTTGCAACCCTAACCTACGCCTCAAATTACCGCCCCAACGTGGGCAAGCCGGAGAGTTGAACTGGATGCCCTTTCTGGACATCGCAGCCATTAAATAAGTCGTATTCTGGACAGAAGTCCGACGACCTCTTTCAAACACCTATCTGTGCCCCTACGACTAGTTCCGCAATCCGACCAGATCAGGTCTGCAAACAGCGACGCGACACGAAGCGGCCCAGAGCGGCCTCCTAAGCTTCCGTGCAGAGAGCACCCACAAATTCCACATGAACGTCGTCTGTGGAGAGCCGAACGTAGCGCACAGATAGTCCCTAGTATGAATTTTCAACAAGTAGGCATAGTTAAGCCATCCACCATATAATCATTTACCAAATGGTGCGACAGCTGATTTCCATCTGATAATCTACAAAACTAAGCTAGCCTGTTAGAGAAGAAGAATGCTCATATTTCAACTAATTTTTCAAAAGCATCAATGTTCAATTACAGAATTAATTCAACCAAATTAATCACCGATGCACATAGGTCAACTTACAAATTAAACAAAACAATAAATGTAAGAGACAGCCCTATTTCTCATTTACGTAACTTAGACAGTGCCAACAAAAAGTAAACAAAAGGAGAATTGACTTTTATTTACCTCGGCACAAATAGGGTTATCTAATTTCAGCCAGTTCAATTTTATCAGTGGTAGAGCCACGCGGCAGCTTTTGCTGTCGCACGGATGGGCCGGCTCGCACCGGGGTGGTACCACGACCTCACAGAAAACCAGCGTGAAGTAGAGGTTTAGCTCTGCGTTTCGCTTGGTGAGTTCAGGTGGCCGGAGGCCCTTTTTACTGGAAATGAGGCATTCCATCTTAGTCCTCACGGGTGACACCGCATCTACATTTTGATTTGTAATGGAGGATAGATGTAGAAGTCTATGGGCCGCAGCAACCACTTACCATCAGGTGGACTGTGTACTCGTTTGTCACCCTTATCCTATAAAAAAAGCCTTCTTTTTCACAAAGCAAAATGAATAAACACTATCACAAAACATATACATAGTTTTCCAAGTAGCGCGGCATTCAATTTCAATGAATTCAAATTTTCTGTTCAGCAACCAGGTGCAACAATCAAATGCAGTAATTAAATATATTTACAAAACACATGCAGTAGCATTTAAAGGAGTAGATTAAATTCAATTCTTTTAATCACGACCGCTACAAATAGGAAAAATTCGCGGAAAGCACAAAGCATTTTTTAATTATAATTCAAAGTATTTTTTAACTAAGTGCTCGACCAAACCAAATATAATACTCCTTCAACGCTCCAGGGGGGCCCAAATCTTCCCACCACCAAGTGGAGGCCACACGGCGTGAACCCGAGAACAATAGAGCGCAACCGCTAACAGTCGCCACTCGGGTTGTACGCCTTCACTGAGGACGTCGGCAACACAACATTTTGACAAGTGGACTGTTGACGGCTTAAGGCTCAGTGGAGGCGGCCGTGGTGGGAGCTAAGGCGGCAGCTAGCCAGGGCCGCCTCCATCAAATGGGGAACAGTGGTACACCAGTCGCGGCCACTCAGCTAACGGAAGTGAGAAGGGTCCAGCGGACCGATGAGTGGTCGTGAAGTTCCTCTCCACACGCTGAGGGGGGGTGATGACACCCCCGCCCCTGGGGGAATCACCCCCCGACTGGTCGGGGGAGGGACCCCTTCCAAACCTAGGGGCCCAGTGGCTGGCCGGCGGGCGCCAAGAGTAGCCCGGCAGAGGGCGTGGCTGAGCGCCCCCGCCCGTGGGGGTCGAAGGCCTGGCAGAGCCCCGAGAGGAGACGCCGTTCGCACCCCGGCACAAAACGGCATGGTGATTGCCCTGGCAATGCAGACAGGCCCGCCGATACATACAGTCTCGCTGGAGGTATCCTCCCAAACATGAGCAGCACCAGCGGCGCTCCTTGGCGATAGTTCGCCTCGCCGGAACCGGCTTACCTAAAAATTTCGGGCACGACGTTACCCGGTGGGTAGATGCTCGACAATAGGAGCAGGGGGGGGGGGGTTGACAACGACTTGCCTGGCGGATTCAGCCTCTCACTGGGCACGGCTCGTAAGTCGTCAACGGCGCCCGTCGCGTTCTCGATTTGCCGGCACTGCTCTTCCAAAAACCGCAGCAGGTCATAGAAGGGCGGAATATAGGAGGCCTCGTCCCCGCCGTACCTCTCCTCAAAATGGTCGAGAGGTAGACGGGACAGCACGATGCGGAGCAACAAAAAAGCCCATTCGCCCACTGGTAAACCCAGCCGCCTCAACGTATTACAGGCCACCAAGACTAGATCCAACAGGTCCGGACGCAGTCTGGCCCGGTCACTAAGCAGCGGGAGGCTTAGAAGCTGCTTAACATGTTCGTCCGCAATTCGCCGGACGTTGGCGTATCTTCTGGCTAGGAGGTCCCGAGCAGTCTGGTAGGCGTCGTACGACAATCTCAAGTGGCCGACGACGCCCAGGGCCTCGCCCTTCAGTGAGGCCAGGAGGTACGCCATCTTTTGGCTCGGGGTCAGGTCACTCCGGGCGTCCACTAGGCTGTCGAAAAGACCACCGAAGGTCAGCCATTCGGAAAGGACCCCGGAGAACTTTGGCAGGTCCAGAGTTGGGAGCCATCCCAACAGCTCCGGCTGAAGCTGTTTCCGAGAGGACTCGGGCAGGCCACTCATCTGAGCTTCAAGCGCCTCCTCGGCATACCTGCCTTCAGCCTCGATCAACTCGTCCGTGAGCCAAAGGAACTGCTTATAGTCTGCGAAGCAGGAGTCCAGGACTCCCTTCTTCCGAATCCTCGAGCTCAGCGTAAGCCTCCTCCACTGCGGCCCTTCGAACATCCACCTGCTCGAACCGCTTCATCAAGTTATGAATCCTATCCGGTCGACCTATCAAAGCATGGGAGCTTATGGCCCAGCGCAACTCAGTCCGCAGACAACGGATCAGTAGCTTGGGCGATGACATCACTACTAAATACAAATTACGACGCGGGTCGAGCACAATTACAAAAACAACAAAATAAAAAATTCAACAAAAAATTAACAGTTAACAAATGCAGTTCCTATCAAATCGCGTTGAATAAAAATTACACAAATACGAATTACTACGTATCAACCAAATACAAGTTAGCACAAAAGAAAAGACACAAATCAAATTAACAAATAACAAATACTAGTGCGATTAAATCAAGTTAAATTCAATTGGCGCAAATACAAATTACTACTATTTAGTTCAAATACAAATTACAGTATAAACGAAGATACACATCACGGTCGATCAACAAAAAATGCCTAGCTCGGAAATCAACCCTTCGATAAGTAATCCACTACAACTATCAGACAACGATAATTAACCGATTACGTAAAAATAACCATCTACCTACATGACGTATATCTCTAGAAAAACTCCCGCTTGCGCAACCTAGGGCGCGGCTTTCAGACAACCCACTATCCAAAAAAAAAATGCAAGCAACAAACAACAAAGGGAAATAATTTTATTATTACGTACAAAAAAATATTTTTACGTATTACGGACGGGCGTGATTGAAGATACAAATTAAACCAATCAAACCAACGCTCCCTGCCACCAGAATTGTTTAATTTTTATCAAACAATATGGTCGGGATCGACCGGGGAATCGAACCCGGAACCACGCTCTGCTACCAATCTGTACACGCCCCTAGCTGCCCCAATCAAGGATAACGGGATTAGGGCCCATGAGTAATCCCATCGACGAGCAGCAGAGGGACGGGGCCAGAATATGGCCACGTGGAATCTCTCTAATTACACTAAAATATATGGGGGAGCGTTATACTACGGCCAGTCGACCGGAAGGAATTTGGACGTAGCTTACTTACCTATATTCAAGGCGACTGGTCCCTCCGGAGTCGGTCAGGTTGCATGTGGTTGTGTAGTGCAAGGGAAAGAAGGTGATGTGATGTGTATCTGGGTGTGACTGATGGTGATTGAACCTAGACCTTAGCCGTCGGCAGCAGCCCGGGCGTCGACACCGCTCCAACTTGAGGGGGCCCTCCGAGGCGTTGTCCACATTCACTTTCCTCGTTCGTCACGATGACAGTCAATTAACACTATCGTGCGATTAACTAACTTACAGAAGCCACTAACTATCGCGGGGTATAAGGTTACCGCACAAAACGCACACGGAGTTTCTGGATCAAAGGTCGCTACCGTTTCGCGTTGCAACAGTTAGTTCTAGAATATCAGAGGCCGCACTAGCTAATATTGCAGAATGCACTTATGCAGATTCTGAGTCAGACACAATGTGTCCCGGGGAAGCTCTCCAGTAGGGATGCGCGCCACAAATCCTAGACCGTATTTTTACTGTCCGCGCTTTATTATTCCGAGTTCCCGACAAAAATGACGCGTGCCAATTGTTAGCACTGCTTAAAAACGACTGACTGCCCTTGAGCGTTTTACGCATGACCGAATGTCAAACCGGTATGACAAAGAGCCGCGCGCCCTCTCGCGTTCGTTCCTGAAATTAGCGTTTAGTGCGAACAGGTATATTCACCAAGTGTCTGTCTCGTGAAACTTGTCCGTTACTTAGCTTGGTAACCGCGTACAGTTTTTGACTTTACAGTAGTTGTCTTGAAAGAGGAAGGTTAATAATATAGCTCAACGGATCAGTAAGCTATAGTGGCAATGGGTTGGACTTATGAAATGATAATCAAATGGAGAAAAAGGATTTCAAATTGCGATCTTGTAGGGTTGGGCAACCCCCTGTAGATGGAGTGACAACCTGAAGAAACGCGCAGTTAGTCGGTGGATGCGGGTGAATCAGGGCCATTCTTGTGGTAATCTATGGAGGAGGCCTACATCCAGCGGTGGACTTGTGATGGGCAGTAGTAGAATTACTAATGGCTTAGCTACCTCAGTTTAATTTTATGCATTTAATATCTATATAAAGTTTTAAATTTACCATGTCGTCGTAAGAGAATCCACTATTACCATATCATCCCGTGGGGGTCGTAAGAGGTGATAGAGGGCTATGAAATAGGAAATGGGCAGCAGAATTTGCCTGGTAAAATCTCAGTATATTAAAAAAACTATGGCTATTAAAAAGCTAACCCTATAGAAATTGTTGCTATAGTTATATTCCAATGAGGTTATAAATAGCCTGCGTTCAATTGTATTATATATTTAATACGCTTTTAATAATGTTGATTATTATTATGCTTTGCATACCTTCAACCTTTTTAAACGCCAGCTAAGCAATTTTAAAGCGTTTATTAATATAATACAGGATAAACCTTTACATGAATAGGTAGCATATGGTCTTAAATTTCATTTTATTCTTATATTTCAGAATAAACAAAGGAATTTGTTCAATATTTACGTAAAACTCCAAGAATCAGAGATATTGCCGTCAAATTGTGGCAAATAAACTGAGACTTAAAAAAGATTTTAATAATATATTACATCTTTCAGAGAAATCATGTTCATGACTTGTCTATTCTATAAGATTCATCAAAATTTTAATGCGCTAAAGACATATAATGGTATTATCATTTTTAAAGATTTCTAAACATATGTATTTCTAAACGACTTTTTATATTTATGCACAATAGTTAGCAGGTTTGCCAGCCTCGTTGGTCTAGCAGTCGTGAACGCAACCGCTGATCATAAGGGCTCAATTCCAAGGTTGTTCCATAAAAAAGTTATCCATTTTTCTGCCGAGTGATTCCCGGCAGCAACCCAGATCGGATCGTTCGATCCTGCGCCTGGTCCCTCTGGTTCTGGTCGGGTCAGATTGCCGTCTGCCGTCAGCGGACTATGAGAGTCAGGGAATAGAGAATGCACCTGTGCTCGCGCAGTAGTCGAGAAAGCTAGTCTCCATTGAGACTGGACTTATAGATTATTTTTGCCTGGGTGGTTATCTGAGTAGGTATCACCTTCTTATTTGTTTTTGCCGTAAAGCAGTGGTAACTACTGTTGTTTTGGTCTTATGGGTATAGAAAGCCAGTAGAGTTACAGGCTGTCAGGAATTCCATCTTGGTCCTTGTATGTGAAAACGGATTCTGTATCATTCTCTGTTTGAAGTTGTGTCTATGGGCTACAGTAGTCACTTACCATTGAACAAACTTTCAGATGGTACCATCAGTTCACTCCTAAAGAAGACTACACACTGAATGAAACTACTTTTCACGATTTATTTTTCTCGTTTAAAATTCTTATTTTTTCATAGATTTCTATGTATATTAAGATTGGTAATTCACAATTTGGCAATACATCCTTCAACAGACAATTTTCATAACTATTTGTCCAATGCATGAAATGGGCGAGTAGATTACGTAACTCAAAAGTCAGTGTAACTACAAGCAGCTGCGTCCAAGGTGCAAGATATTGAGACTGTGAATTAGCAACCATTTTACCAGACGTTATACCAAACTCTCAGAAAAATGTAGAGACTTGTGTCCCCTTTGTAGAGCTGGAGAATGGTTCTACTACGTATTAAATATGTATGTACTCAAAATATTTGTGTGAAAATTTTTGAGTCTATGTTCTTACAATGCTATATTTTAAGGTTTTTAATCTTTCCACTTCTAGATCCACTTATATTGACCACTCACTACGAGTTATCAAGCAGTAATTTTAAAACGGTAACATAACATTATTAAAACGATTATTATTATTATTATTTGGATGCGACTGAGGAGCAATTAAACAAACTTGAGCTCTTGCAAAACTTATGTATTTGTTATATTTTCGGACTAAAAAAGTATGACCACGTCTCCTCCTATCGCAAACAGCTCAAGTGGCTCCCAATCCGACTTTGCAGGAATACCCGAATCCTATGCCTCCTCTTTAACATACTATACAATCCAACATCACCACCCTATCTACGTGATCGATTCCACTTTGCACACTCCCCCGATGCAGTTTGCAGATCACATTTAAAAACCCTCCTCAATTTCCCTTCCTCTAAAACTAAGTCCTATTCTCACTCTTTTACAGTACATGCAGTTAGGTTATGGAATTCTCTTCCTGCTGCAATTCGAGAGGCTCAATCAGTGTCCGTGTTCAAAAGGCGAGTCAAAGAGCACTATCTTTCTTTGTCGTCCCAATGATTATATATTTATTTATTTATTCAAAGTGGAACAGCTAACAGCTACATTATATATATTACATACAGATAGTACAGTAACATTAATACACGCAATAATGCAGCCCACAGTGCTGTTCACAGATTACCTCTTGAGATAGATGATTAAGACGCTAGGAGACCTGCAGCTGTACAGAACGTATTATATAAGTGTCAAAGTATGGTCAGCAATGATATTATAATGTGACTAAGGTGACAAATTATTATTTGAAAAGTGTCTTATATAAAAAACCACGAAACCTTTCCGTTGAGCATGTGAAAATATCTATATGCTCGAAGGTCTCATTATATGTGGCAACCATACGTCGAATCGGTGAACGTATACCGGTATTGGATCGACAGGCACTTACGGCAAAAAGTTTACCCGCACGCACCTGTCGTCTATGGACAGTTCTGGGGACCGCATAACATAACACATTATTTAACTCAATACAGTCAAACTTGCATCTTACTATATGGAAAAGTGTCATAGCCTCTAATTGCTTACGTCTAGATTCGAGGGTTAGAAGTTTGTATCTACTGAGTAACTGGTCATATGGTAGATAAGATTTATGACATCTATAATGCATTGCACGTAGAAACCGGCGCTGAACATTTTCAATTTTGTGTATATATTTATTATAGTAAGGATTCCAAATAGGCACAGCATACTCAAGTTGAGAGCGAACTAGGGTTTTATATAAACAAAGATATGACGAGGTCCGTTTGAAGTCGCGAGTTGATCTCATAATAAATCCATATAATTTGTATGCTTTGTTTACAATTTGTTCAATATGTAAGTCTAAGCACAGTTTTGAATCAAACAATATACCAAGGTCTCGCGTAGAATCCACTTTAGCCAAAGGAATGTTACACAGTGAGTACGAAAATTTTATAATATTCTTGTTTTTAGTAATACTGAGATATTTACACTTCGGAATACTTAACTGAAGTTTACTTTTGTAACAATAGTCTGTCAGTCTATCCAGGTCCTCTTGGAGAAGAACGCAGTCTTGTGTAGTATGGATAGATTTATAAACTTTAAGATCATCTGCATATAATAGAAATTTAGAATTGAGAAAACAGGTACTTATGTCATTGATAAACATTACAAACAACAGAGGACCGAGAATAGATCCTTGAGGTACACCGGAGGTAACCATCGTAACGTTAGAGTGGTATTCATTGATTACAACCCTTTGACAACGGTTAGTGATATAAGAAACAAACCATCGTAAAAGATTACCCCGAATGCCATTGTAAGCTATTCGATTTAGTAACATTTCGTGGTCCACCTTATCGAAAGCCTTTCGAAAGTCTGTATATACTGCATCAACCTGTACGCGATTATCAACATTTTCGAATAAAAAGCTGGAAAATAATAGTAGATTGGTGGCTGTTGATCGACGTTTAACGAAACCATGCTGTTGCTGAATAATAATATTATGCAGTATGGGATATATTTCGTTATGCACAAGTCTCTCGAAGAGCTTCGACAAGGTGGATAAAATTGATATCGGGCGATATTGATCTACACTACGTTTAGATCCGCTCTTGTGTACAGGTGTGATGTAAGCATGTTTCCATACTGTTGGCATAACACCTTCAGTAATGCATTTATTATAGATGATGGTTAGGGGTTTACATATAACAGAGGCGGTGTTTCTTAGAAAATAAGCAGATAGGCCATCAGGGCCTGGCCCCTTAGATCCAGAGATTTCAGCTCTCTTAATACCTTTTCTACTTCAAAATGAAGGTCAGTAATAGTGGTATCATGGGATGCTGAATCGGCAGGTGGCCTCCACTGTGATAGTGTAGGTGAGGGCGGTTCATAAACGGAAGAGAAGAATTCAGAAAACATGTTGCATATTGTCTGTGGATCACTTGCAACATCATCATTATATTCAACCTTAGCCGGTATTCCAGGTTTGTCACGACGATTAGAAATGTATACCCAGAAATCCTTAATATTTTTGCGTATGCTATCCTCGACAGATCCAATATATCTAGAAAAACATTTATTACACATATCCTTAAATAACGTTCTATACTGGGAAAATATCTCATAGTCTGACATGTTGTTATATTTCTTCCATTTCACCCACGCTTTACGTTTTTTTCTAAATGTGCTAATTAAAGATTTCGAAAACCAGATCGGAAAAGCAGAAGTTCTGGAGCCAACCAACGGCGTATGTTGCTTGATAATTTCGTCAATTATTCCATAAAATACGCTAAGTGCTTCTTCAGATCCCATGGGAGTAAGTATTTCATCCCAGTTAGTGGACTGTATTTTACGGTTGATGTGCGTATAGTCGGACTTATAAAAATTATACCTCTGAAGCGTCCGCCTTTTCATTGGAACAATATCAACATAGAGAGCTATTTCACAGATAAAGGGTGGATGATATGCGTCAATAGGAAGTAGGGGACTCAACGCGGCCAATACCTTACACGAGCGGTTTGATATGCATAAATCAAGTATTTTGTTTTTAGTATTCACTACGTGGTTGTATTGCGCAGCATCTAGAAATGAGATTAAATTATATAATAGGTTATTGGTAACGGATGAGCCCACCCCACTGCCATGTAAAGCGTCTGTGGTTCCTCGTGTCCACGTTACATCTGGGAGATTATAGTCGCCCAAAATATAGAAGCATTCGACATCAGGATCACACAGTGCCTCTTGTAAAGTTTCAAAATGAAGTTCGTATACGGTAGAGGGTGTTTTTGGGGGTATGTAAGCAGCACTGAAGACATGGCGCTTTGAGGTTTGCTTACTAGGAACTTCGATGATGACATGTTCGATAAGGTTATGCATTGAAAAATTTACACGAGTCAAAGACACGTTTAACTCAGATGATCTGAGTGTACGCAAAACCGCAATCAGGACACCACCCCCATCTAGTTTATTCGTGCTGATACGATCACGGTCGCACCTGTACACAATATAGCGTTGATCGATAAACTCATTGTTGCTAATTTCAGATATCAACCAAGTCTCGGTAAGTACGATGATATCATAGTTACTGTTTAAAATGTTCATATAAAGTGTGTGTAATTTTGTACGGAAACCTCTGCAATTTTGGTAGTATAAGGAAAGTTGCTTGCTAACTATTACGAGTAACTGAGAATAAACATGTACATATTAACAGAAATTGTGCGTGCAATGTCTATTTGAATAAGAGCGTTTTCGCTTACGATGTTCAAGTCTTTAAAAAAATAATAAGAATATTGTACCTTATTATAGCACAATATATCAGTCACGCAGCAAATACGCACCCGCAATTCCCCATGAAGAAATAATTCAAAATATAGCTTCAAAAAGTTAATAATAATTACAAAAACATGCATGCAAAATAAAAAAATCAAGAAAACTTTATAATTAATATTACACCACACTGTTACAGCCCACCGGTTAAAATATTTTGTTGATACATAATATACAACATAACAACCATACTTACACCTGTTAAATTTAAGGGCTGACATATTTATGATATAATCATAAATTTTTAATTTGTTTATAATACTACAACAGACAAGTAACACAATATCGCAGTAATTAAAATGATTGAAAAACTCGTAACTTATCAAAGTATAACAACATATGGCAACATAGAGACCAAGACGATTACATAATAATAAACCTAGGAATAACATACAATTTAGTAACACAAGTATGTTTATAAATTTATAATTGAACTGAGGGTTATTTTTAATTTTGACGTAAGGCACACTTATTTTATGTTTAAACAAGTTTACTTTATATATAGTTATCACACCAAACGATTTTATTAAAGCACTATCACAATCAATGGTAATATATAATTCATAAAATGAAAAGTTCAACAAAGTGTAACATAGTGCAATAATACCATATAACCCTACTAGCGTAACATAGTATAAGGAAATTTTTATTGCAAAAGTATTAAATATTTTATTTGACGTGTTGTTTGCATTTTTGGATGAGAGAGTGATAAACATCATTAATAAAAACGTATAATACAGAATGACACCTAATGAAGAAATTAGGCGAGATATATGGTAGGGAGAGTAATGATAATAATGAAAAGTATTGTTATTACTGAATATGTTGGGTAGAACTACCACAAGGCCTATTATCACCACCTTTAGTGCGACTTTTGATCTTACGAAGGTCATCATCTGTGCGTATAGCAAAAGCAGTTTCACCATCTCGTTCGCGCACCAGAATAGTGGCATTCCGAACCCAGACGTACTTGTATTGGTGCATAGTGGCGAGATCTCTGGTTTTACGAAATAATTGTTTTTTCTTCAGTGTAAGATGCTCGTTCATATATATGGTCATTGGCAATCCGGAGAGACCTAGCTGGTCGGTCTTGAGAGTTTTCACCTTACGGAAAGCCGCAAGTACGTTGTCCCGAAGGATGCGTGATGATAGTTTTACAATAAAATTTTTCGGCCATTTTGTTTGATGGTGAGCATGGGGAACTCTATGGATTGACAGGATATCTCTCTGAGAAATCGGAAAGTTAATAGCCGTACTAATTGATCCCATTATGTTCAACAAGTTTTCACTGCGAGTTTCAGGAATGTTACAGATTTCGACGTTGCATTGTCTGGCTTGTTGCTCGAGGTACTCGATTCTATTTTCCAAGGTGCTAATAGTTAGGCTAGATTGTTCGGTAGATTTACGTATTGTGTCATCCACTTTTTTTTTGAGATCATCTTGTTCCCCGGAAAGAAACTGCATAGATGCTTTTAATTCTGAAACATCATGGGATATATCAATAGTTTGATGCTTTAGACGCTCATGTTCAGCACGAAGGGTGCATATCTCGTCCCTGAATCCATTTAAAGCAGATTTTAAATCATCATTAAGTTTAGTTATACTCGCCTCCATCTCATATCGCCAGTCATGTAGTGAACTCTTGATATTCTCTTTGAATACAGTTAGTGTATTGTTCATGTCGCTTCGCCATTCCTCAATGGTCTTATGAAGTTCCATTGTGAATGTATGGAAAGTAACACCCGTCTCCAGGGCAACACAGTCAGGGACTGAAGCAGCTGGTCTAGTCAGAGTACAGGGACTGTTCGATGAGATGGGTGCTTGGCCCTCGGTTTCATATGACATATTCATGTTATCGTCCAAAGGTATTTGCGTGGATCGCACAGGCGTAAGCAAGTTGGATCGTCCACGACGGGTAATAACATATTATTATATTTATATATGTAATATATATATATATATATATATATATATATATATATATATATATATATATATATATATATGTACGTGTGTATATGTATTATAAGTGGTATTTAGTTATATGTATGTTTACATGGATATTTGTTTTTATTATCTTTACTTTATGTTAAGTATATTAATATTATAAAATTTTATTATTAGAGTGCACACTAGATCAGCTTCTCTTTGAATTTGTACAGTATCAGGCCTGCTGGAAGAAATTTCAATATGAAATAAGCAGTGCCTTTGTACAAAATATCTTTTTATTTTCTCTTCCTTGTAACATTATTTTGTGTGTACATAAATTGTTAAATAAATAAATAAATAAAACGGACTTTGGGTTACGGGTCTGGCGACTCCAATCAGGGATCAACCAATTATTCACCTTCTATTCACAGACTAATACCACACCACGCTTTGTTCGGGGACAACGAGGTGGGCGTGACCGTAAATGAAGACGTGCGATTCCGTTCACAAAACCGTTTCTTAAAAGAAAGGGCTTACGACTAAGATGACAGGCTCCTATTTGAACGATCCCTATGAATTTGAATGATCTTGACGCTTATCGTATGTACCTATGTGAACTGTATACTTCATCTTTACCCCACTATTAGGGTGAACACTGAAGGATCTTGATAAAATGAAACAGCGTCTTTTGCAACAAATTTCTCCCATGGAAATGCGATACTGATAAACTATAACTTTACCAGTTCACTACTCTTTACTATTTTTTCACTTTTTTCTGTCTTCTTATTTATAGTTCCGGAATTTGTTGCTAATCCCGAGATCTTTATACTCGTATTACGAGTAAAAGAATTAAATGCATTGATACCATTATACCGTTACTACACAACGCATGACTCTAAGTTAATTCAAAACTTATCTTTCTTTTTATTCTTTTTAAAGATAAATAATAAATTCAAAACTTATCTTTCTTTTAGAGAAAAATATTTATTAAATAAAATAAAACGTTCTATTATAGAAACTACATAATTATTTTAGGGAACATTGCTCCACGTCGCCAACAATTATATTGTTTGAAATTTCTATTAATTTCTTATTTCAAATACCAGATAAAATGATGAAATTACATTAAGAAAACATTACTAAAATTATTCAGATTTAAAATACATTCAAATAATATCAACAAAACGCTAGCAGTAAAAACTCTCTGAATAGAAACTCGTTAGCTCTTCGTGAGTTTCGACTACAATAAACTTGTAATGAGGATTTTCCTGAACGCAATATTAAGTTTTCTGAATGCAATATTAAGTACATAGTATTTAATAGCTTGCTGCTAGTGCGGCGTTCGTGAAGTGGGGAATTCCAAAACATATTGTAGCCTCCAATATGTGGTGGTAGCATAACCATTACGAGTGTTAAAACTATGAAGCATCTTGTTCTGCGACCACCACTATCACTACCAAGCTTATTGATGTAGTGATTAAGGATAATTCTTTAAGAAATACACATGTTCAGAAGTGGGTTACTACGGGTTGATAAATTGAATGAAATTACGTTGACGATCAAGTCATTTTTGCGTCTTTGGTTGGCGAGGTGCAAATAATGGTGACATCAATTAACGTAATATATAAAAACGCATGAACGTAAAAGAAATAATATGAACGTGAACGCAAAAAAAGTCGAAAGTAATATTTTCTGAAAGAGAAGAAAGTAAAACGGTTTGTGAAAAGTGAAAAGAATACAAGGTGTTGTTTAAGCAAGTGGATGAGTTAGGCTATGTGATTAGCATTATTGTGCATTATTGTGATTGCCCTCGGAGACAGGATCAGGCAGTTGTTTACCAGCTGTTTGTAGTGTGGCACGTTCCCCACAGCCTGGAAAGAGGCAAGGCTGTTATTGTTAAAGAAGGAGGGCAGGGCCGCTGATTCTCTCTCTGTGTACCGCCCCATATACCTGTTGGACGAGATTGGCAAATTGTTGAAGAGGATAGTTGCCAATCAGCTCAATAAGTATCTACCGCGCGGCGATCCCTATCTTTTTGATAGTCAGTTTGGGTTCAGACGAGAGCTTTCCTCTGTAAATGCCATTATGCGCGTCCTCTTCTTGTCAGGACAAGCATTATCCCAGCCAGGTGACGTTAGCGTTAGTTTTGATATCATCAATGCCTTTAACTTTCTACTCTGGGACGCAATGAAAAGGGCACTGGCACATCACCAGGCGCCCCCTGCAAGTTATTAATCGAGGACTACTTGCGTGTCGGGTACATTTTGTACATGGGGCAAAATGATAGGAAGATCCAGAGGGAGATCAAACTTTCATTTCCACTAGGCTCGGTGCTCGTCCACTACTGTGGAACCATACTGTAAAGGTTGTGCGATTCAGCCTTCTCCCGCTAGCGTAAATATCGTGTAATTTGACGACGACACATTTGTGATCGCCAGCGGGATAACTTTCGAGAGGGCCAAAAAGCTCGCCAAACTTGGGGCGGAAGTCAAGCTCTGGTGACATGGCGCACTCGACTCGAGGAGCGCTATGAACGCAAACGCGTCATTAGAGCAATCCTGCCGATCTTCAAAGCCTGCATGCAGTAACGAGTAGAAAAACTCACCTACAGACTTACACAGATAATTACCGGGCATGGGTGCTTCAGTGATTATATGTGTAAGATCGGAAGCGAGACGATGGCAAACTGCTTCCACCGAGGTGGACTTGACCAGGACTCCGCTAGGCATAACCTTCTCGTTGCCCCCACAACGAATGATACCATGAGGATTTCTCCACGAAAAAAAATGTGATTAGTAGGGTTACTTACAGAGTAAACACGAACGAAGGCCGGAAAGACAGAGCAAAGCATAACCTTTCCGTTGCTCCCGTAGGCAAAGGCATTCATAACGATATCCCCATGATGAAAAAGGCTGTGTGATTAGCAGGGATGGTAGACATAACAGAGACGAACGCGGAGTGAATCCAGATAAAAAATGAAAGACTCTATTGCGAGAAGTTAGCGATCCGGCACTAGAGCTCTTTGATCTCTTGCCAAAGCGGTCAAGACAAATTTCTGTCGGCCTTTACTGCCTCCAATGATAAAACTGGATGGCACACTACCGTATACGGCTAAAAGAAAGAGTTCAATGTACTGGTTAAAATATGCATTACAAAATTAAAGCAACGCATCAGAAGAAGGGTGAAGTATTTCTTTACGCAGCTTTAAATTTTTCTGCTGAACATGGGCCTCTTCCGTTATGGGCATGAGTTTCATAAACTATCCTGGTGGTGCTTTACTGGTGGATTGTCTATCGCATTACCAGTCGCCTCGCACCTTTGTCGTTGACGATTCTTCAACTTTTGGAAATCGTTACGTAACTGGCCAATTGCCACTTCCGCTTACTGATCCGATGGGCTATGTCGACAACCCTGGTTCCTTTTGACGTTGACCTTAAGCTTCCTTATGCAGCCAACAGTGGAGATAAACGTCTTAGATCTATATTTCATTATTGAAAAACACACCGCTTGTAATAAGTGTCTAAGTAATCCTAATTAGAGTATAGTATCAGGTCCTTCCACTTCATCGAATCCAACGGATAGAAACGTCGACGAACCAGTTTTTTGTTGTCAGCCCGATTCCATGGCCGCAAGGTAATTGTTACAAATGATTAAATATAACATTAGCTTATAATAATGACAATTGAAATACACATAGCGTTATGGTAACAGATCCTCAGAGATGTTAATCTGTTGGTGCTGTGGCAACCGTGACCTGGTGGTATGAGTACCTGGCCCTTGTTAACCGAGCTGTATGGGTTCAAATCCAAGCCTGAGTTATCCAAAAATACAAAATGTTCGTTTTCGGGTGGAACTGTGCTCTAAACTTACAAATCTCTAACACTGCATCCTGGCAACCTCCGAAATTATTGCATAGGCATGCACATCAAGATAATTAAATAGGATGTCTTTCAAAGGTAAATAGATCACACATTATGTAAATAAACAAATTTGTACCTTTTTTCTTTTAGGCGATCAGACTATGTAATCAGTTTCATTAGTAAAGCACTTAGTGTTACCGCAAATTAGAGCTAATCATTTCGAAGTGTCTATTAGTGTTTTACGGCTGCTATGTGAATATCTTGTAATTAATAATAATAAAAAATTATTCAACTACTATAATACGACTATGTACTACTCGTATTAAAGTAGTTGAATAATTATTCCTTACATTTACGCAAATTATACAACATATTAAATAAAACTAATGTTACGGGTTGTGTCGTGTTTAATTTTAACTTACAGATTACATCCTGCGTAGATCGAACCAAAGATCAACTTTTAAATATTAATCTTTGGTCCGGTCTAAGCAGGATGAGCTTACTTACAGAATCTGGACGGCTTGCAGTAGTATGCTTGATTTTGAATTCTGTTTTTTTCTGATTTGTCATTAACGCGTAAAAATATATAGTGTATTTTTACGTGTTAGTTTTTAGGTGAGGCAAATATCTCTTCTATTTTAGTGAGGCTTTAAGAGAAAGATAGAGACAGAGAGAGAGAGAGAGAGAGAGAGAGAGAGAGGGAGAGAGAGAGAGAGAGATAATATATATTTAAAATAATAAATTTTCAAAGCATTTTTCCAGTCCACTTCAGACACTCCCATAACATCTTTCGGCAACTATATATACTCTCACAGATGATTTATTTCAGAACGAATGTATGTAATTACTCTAAGGGCCCGTTTCCACGACATGCACACGCTACGCGCACGCCACGCGCGTCAGCACCCATGTCTAACTCGCTATAAATTTTTTGCATATAATTTGAGTCTTATGACAAATCAATAAATCTGAAATTGTATAAAATTCGCGTGTGCGGGGTGAGCGTGGGATCCGCGCGGAGTGGGAACGAGGCTTGCGCGTGGTGTGCGCGTAGCGGGTGCGTGTCGTCGGAACGCGCCCTAAGATATAAAGAGTTCTCAATTTTACAAGTGGATTGACAATCTATAGCAGAAGACGTCACATTTATAATACCGATACCAAAATTGATAAGTAATTTTACAGTTTATGTACGTTGTTACCCGTGAGGACTAAAATGCAGTACCTTTTTTCCAGTAAAAAGGGTTTTCGGATCTCTACACTCACCATAAGAAACACAGTAAGTGTCAAGCTGCCATTTTACGCTGATATTCTGGGAGAGTCCTTCCTTGGTCGAGCCGACCCATTCTTGCTACAACTATTTATTTTTCTATTCGAAAATTCAGTCACTCTGAACTGGCATATTCCACATGACCCTAATATATCTCGAATATATTAGAAAGACACCCTTGTGGTAAAAAACGCATAGTTAGCGTTTTTTATATAGGATAGGGTGACAAACGAGCACACAGTCCACCTGATGGTAAGTGGTTGCTGTGACCCATAGACATCTACATTTATCCGCAATAAACAATCAAAATGCAGATGCGTCGTCTCCCGTGAGGAGTAAGATGGAATGCATATTTTCCAGTAAAGGTCTCTGGTTCACTACACTGACGATGAGAAACACAGTAGTGTCAAGCTGCCATTTTACGCTGGTATTCTGTGAGAGTCCTTCCTTGGTCGAGCCGACCCATTCTTGCTACAACTATACTACAAATATAGCTGCAGCATGGCTCTACCACGTATTACCACGTAATTGGGCAGCAGAATTTCCCTGGTAACAACTCAAAGAACTGAAGTTACCAACTCACCTGCCAAGCATGGCTCATAGGGAAGTCTATGAGGGAGGCCCTAGGTTGCTAACCTAGGGCCTCCCTCATGAGCCATCAATAATCTGTAAAAAATGTTAATTTATTAAAGTATTTAATAAATCTCTTTATTACATTTTATTTTAAATATTAAAATAAATGCTATCAACTTTTGGAACAGAATTATTAATCAAGCAAACCAATATATAAAATTTATTACAATTTTGTTATTTTAAGTTAAAGATACGAGTAAAATAAAGTCACGGAGACTAGTGATTAATGAATGAAATGTCCGCGACATTTTTCACCGTCGCCATTTTGACATTAAATTTTATAGTCGTTCTTGTGATGATATAAAGAATTTTATACATAATAAATTATATAGAGTTTAGTTATTAATTCTTAGAAATAAATTCATTCAAATAAACTTTTCTTTTTGCATAAAGAAAAATTGTCCATAGAAAATCCATTATCCCATTTCAACCAATGGGTAAACTTAGACTGAGGTGTTAATATGGAAATTTCGTTGTTCGAAAATTAGTGCTATAAGAAGTGACTATGGGAATGAGCAGGAACACTCCATGGTCTCTGGTAAATGATGGTGTACCATTTTATAATTGGGATCAACGTCAAATGCACTGATATCGCCAATCTATGTGGCAAAGTTGGCGGTTACGGCAAATAATTTAGACAACTGTTTACGCGGTAGGTGCTGCAGCTATATATGGTTGTAGCACGAATGGGTCGGCTCGACAGGGGAAGGACCACGCACTAAGAAATTAGTGTAAAACAGTAGATCAATGTTGCAGTGTATGGTGAGTGTAGAAATCTGGAGACCCATTTTGTTGAAAACGAGGCATTTCATCTTAATCGTCAGGTGTTTCAATCGAGGATAGATGTACATGTCTATGAACGACAGCATCCGCTAACCATTAGGTGGACTGTGTGCTCGTTTTAAGGCCTTATTCTATAAAAAAAAACTGACAAAGGCCCATGTACGAGATTGCCAAAAATCAGTTATTGAACTTTTCTGTAATGAAATTCTAAGCAGCACTCTGGAATAAGGAAGTTGGCGGTGTTTCACACCAATGCCTCGAACGTTTATATTTACAACGGTGCAACTTTGTGTGAAGAAGAAGTGTTCACTTCAGAACACTTCTTTAGGCACGTTGGTTGATAAAAAGAATTTCTAATAAAAATTACTTCCTAAAAATATTTCTCAACAACACAAAAATATTGTTAACAAGTTTGTGAAGCTAAGAAGATTTCACTTCTGACGTGCAGACACAGTAAAGAGACAAGCTTGTGTTTATTTATTCGAGGATAAATGTAGATGGCTATAGGCCATAGCATCCACTTACCATCAGGTGAACTGTGGGCCCGTTTTTCATTCTTATACTATTAAAAAAACTTTGCTGCCATATACGTACCCAAAAATACTAAAGTATTAGTATATATATATAAGGAAATATGCACTTGTTTGTTGAAATTTTATAATTATTCTATAATATAAAAATGAATAACTGAATGTGTTGCTAAGCGCAAATCCCGAGAGCAGCTGAACCGATTTCGCTAATTCTTTTTTTATAATATTCCTTGAAATACGAAGATAGTTCTTACGGAGAGAAAAAATTAAAAAATTGCCTGAAAAAGTGTAAAAACAACACTTTTCTATATTCCCATACAAAATATTCGTAATAATACATAAAAGTCAATTTGAGCGCTAATACCATAAAGTTTAAGTGTTAGTGGTGGAGTTCTGGGAAGGCAAAACAATTGAGTGACCTTAGTATTGTTGGGGCTTGGTTGTAGTGGCTGTAGTTGGCTTCTAGCCCACAGAACATCTGACTTCGAATGAAAGTGTTAAGGGGCTACTCCATGCGAACGACCTTGAGCATTTTGCCAGCGGCACGCCGCTCGCCTCAATATATTGCTTATTTGAAATATGTACGACGCCACCACCTATTGTAGGTACGAACGTAGTATTATTTTTTCAACATCAATGAACTAATTTATGGAAATACACACAGCGTACAACGATAAATGTAATTTAATTTTTTTATTCGGTATATTAGTTGCATTATATTAGAATTATGTATTTTCATATATTATCTAATTATGAAATTTTATAATTAATTATATATTAAAATGAAGCATTGAAAATTGTGAGTTTAAAAGATACCTATTCACTTTAGGTAAATAAATATATAGCTCGCCTTTTGTACAAATATTTGGTGCAAGAAAGAATAAATAAATAAATAGGATGTTTCGTAGATGTGTTTTTGATTATTGTTAATTTTTACGTGTCACGTATTGAAAAGTAATATACCTAACTACGAGTACTAATACAAAAATCAACAAGAAGTATAAGGGTTCAATCTTTCAATTTCAATTGTAAAAAAACGTTACCCCCACACTAGGATTTTCTCCTGTGTCGTGGAGGCAGTTTACAAACATAAATTGCACAAGGACAAACATCCAGACCCGGAACAATTATTTGTAAGCCATACAAATACTTGTTCCGTGCGGGATTCGAACCCGCGGCCCCCAGCGCAACAACTAATTGCTAAGCCACTGCCCCACGTAGCCGTCGCCGGGTTATAGCTAAAGTGACCACACGTCCCGTTTTGAACGGGACTGTCCCTTTTCTCGGTCACCTGTCCCATTGTCCCCAAACAAAGCTCCGGGACACAAAATTGTCCCGTAACTCGTTGGATGGAAGTATTCAAAGTCAACAATCTTCAACATAATTTTTTTTAATCGAATATATTTTATGTCTACCTGCTACGAATGCTCCGGTAGAAAGAGTATTTTTTTTATTTTGAATAAATTGTGGACGTCTGAAAGAAACACTTACGGTTCCAGAGTTCTAAAGGCGATGTTGTTAACAAAGATAACAATAAAAAAACTTGAGCAGAATTTTATTTTTATTTAAAATCATCACCAACTTTATTAAAGAAAATTTAATCCACTGACAAATGTAATTAATAATTAAGAAAAATATGTTGCATTTAATAATTACCGTCTATACCGAATATAATTTTACAGTGAACACTAATTGTATAAAGTTATAGTTTTTAGAGTATAAATAAACCCATGTCCTTTTTTGAGTTAAAAAATAAATGGTCAGTTTAGTCTTTTTAGTTAAATTTAGTTTTAAAAATTTTTAGTAGTAAAAAGTAGGTATATTAGTACCTACTTAGATACTTTTTACCGAATTATAAGTATAGAACACCTTATGTACTCAATTATTTTATGAAAAAGAAGAAAAAACAAGCAATAAATAATATACTATATTTTAGCAAAAAACTATAACTTAGTAATACTAATTATAACTTAGAACATAAATGAAAAACTCATAACTGACAGGGTCCGACCCAGGATTCGAACCCGGGACCTAATGATCAGCAGTCGCACTACTACAACCACTAGACCAACGAGGCAGTACTGTACGTAATAAGATATTGTAGTTGGGTGATAATATTGAATTAGCCTTTTATAGTGTAAATTATAATATTTATCGAAATTTTAATTATGGATTCGAACCTTACATGCCAATGGTGCTTAATTTTTTTTATTTGCATTTACTTCAAAGAAAATACACGCAAAAAGCTTCATAGCGCAGTAAAAAACACAACAAATATATGTATAACTAATACGAAAAATTATACTCAAAACAAACAAATAATACTACCTATAAATAACCTAATAAGTAATATTATTTATCGACTGATATGACGTGAGTGTATGCGGCGCTGGTCGACGCTCTAACGACACGGGCTTCGCGTCGAAGAGCTCAGGGCTCACTGACTCTAGCAAGCCCGTGAGCAGTGAATATGCCCAGATTTTAAAATAATTTCTTAATAAAATCAAATTTTGGTCTTTTGAAAAAAAATTTACTATAGAAATGTTTATTAATAAATTGTCTATCCATTGGTGTAAATCGCAAAATAAAATAATACTTACTTTACGAGGAGATCCATGTTATCAATAATAATTTCACATTTATGTGGTTTCGTTGTAAGGAGATTATATTAATATTTATTCGTTTTAAAAAAAATTGGATATAGCTTTTATGGAATCAAGATTATGTAGAAATATAATGTGTTTTTTATTTGTTGATATATCTTTTAAATAAAAAGTAGATAACTTCTAAAAACCGCACAAATAACGACTAGCGCGACATTTTGCTCAACCTGCGCCTTAACTAAGGTTTTCATAGATCCTCAAATTTCTGACAATACGTGTTTATTATTATTTTATACTTGGTAGAGCCAAGCCAGCTATATTTTGGTTGGGTTACGTATGGGTTGTTATGGGCATAGTACAATAAACTTACAGTAGGTGTTGCGCGTATAGTACCGACACATTTGTAAGTTATATATCATTCAACATCAATGAATGCATCGTCATTCCTAATAATATAACTCTTCCAAATTTAAAACGATATTATCACAATTATTTCTTCTGCGGCTGCAACGCGCCGAGTACCAACTAGTTCTTTAATAAATATTAATTGAAAACTCAAATCAGCATAATATTCGGCGGTTCATCAGAAAATTCGTATCGGAGCGATGTCTTTAAAATTGTTTTATAATATAAAATCGTATATAACTAACTTCTTTACCCGTGTAGTGACGGTGTTATTATTCACTACCCCTAATTGTCCCGTGAGTGTTGTTAAAGCCGACAGAAGTAAACTGAAACACGATATGATCAGCAGGTTCTTCATGATAAAAGGATGCTAAGTTCAACAGAGGACTTTTATAGGCTGTAATGGATGGATGGATATATAATATCGTCTTTATTTTCGGAGTAAAGAATGAAATTTAATTTTCAAATGCTTTTTTTTTTAATTCACAATTGTCTTACAATATTGTGTTTGAATTTAATGATATTACTGCTTAAGTAACTGAAAAAACTCGCATTGATATTTTTGAGAATGCTTTCCTCATAGTCCTAAATTTATTGCATTGTTAACAGTTTCTAGGTCTACTTAATTTCAGACTATTTAGACACCCGGAAGTGGGTGAAATCTGAATTTGAAAAGAATTCCAATACATTAGTTCAATCAATACATAAAGGTATTATACGTAAAGCTATAACTGTGTTAAAAGATCAATTTTAAACGTGTTTATTGGAAATTTTTTGTTTATATCATGGCAAGTAATAAAATGTTTTAGTTCATAACTTAAGCATTCACGCCTGTCATCCATAGGGTTAGGCAGAGACTACAGGCTATCATTTGATACTATGTATATATATATACCTCTCTCGCCCCATTCACGTCCATTGACCTATGTATACATGTTGAAAGCGACAGAGTTGGACTTTCAATGAACGCTAAAAAAACCAAAGTAATGACAAACCACGACAAAGTTCCTATCACAGTCAACGACACAAAATTAGAATATGTCGAAGAATATATATACCTCGGACAGATAATATCACCAAAAGATCTTACAACAAAAGAAATAAACAACAGAGTACAGCTAGCATGGCAAAGATATTAGTCCCTAAAAGAAATTGTCAAAAACCCACAAATACCACTGAAAGCTAAGAAAAAATTTTTGATTCATGTATTTTACCCATCATGACATATGGATGTCAGTCATGGAGTTTAACGAAACATAACCTGCGCAAACTAGAGACCTGTTAACACAGCATGGAGAGGAGCATGCTCCACATCAAGCTAAAAGACAAAATAAAACTAGAAACATTACGAAATCAAACTAAAATAAATGATTTAACACACTGCGTAAGAAAACTAAAATGGAAGTGGGCAGGTCATATGATGAGGAGTAATAAAGAAAAATGGGCTAAGAACGTTACAGAGTGGTGTCCAAGACAAAACAAACGAAAGAAAGGGAGGCAGCGTCTTAGATGGGAGCATGATATTCGAAAAATTGAGTTACTTGGAGGAGAATTACCCAGGATCGAAAAGCGTGGCAAGCTCTAGGGGAGGCCTTTGCGGATACGCAAGACAATCACAAAACCGGTGTCTTATAATTAATGTATATATTTAAGTTAAATTAAGTTAGTATCATCTCATATATATATATAAATTCTTTTATTACTTAGTGTTTCATATTTTGTAAGATTGTTAAATAAAGGCTATTATTATTATTATATATATACCTCTCTCGCCCCATGCACGTCCATTAACCTATGTATACATGTTAGTCTGTAAAGGGTAGTCTTAATTTGGCCCATCTTCAAATATCACCAATGGTAAACTTCCGTCAACGGTACCCCTTGTCGACTCAGCCATTTCCTTCTGCAACATGGGTATACGCAATTAGTATTATGAACTTGTTCTTACTTACAGCGTTAGCGCAGGAGTTTCAGCTTACTGCCACGTCCTTGATTCTGCACTGACGTGAGTGGATAGACCTTTATTTACCCGGCAGAGTCATGATGCAACCATTATTTGGTTGAAGAAAGAATGGGTCAGCTAAACCACGAACATGCTCTCACAGAATACCAAAGTGAAATAGCAGGTTAATGCTGTTGTGAGTGTAGAGAATCAGACACCTTTTATTTGATTATTAATCGAGAATAGCTGTAGATGTATATGGACCACAGCATCCACTCACTTTAAAGTAGATTATACGCTCGTGTCATCTTTATTATATAACTAACTGTGCCCGCAGTGTAGCACGCGTATATAGGTTTTACTAAAAGAATTTGACGTTTAGGTAAGAGAATATTAAATGATTTATATCATTTCTGTATCAATACTCGTAAGTGGTACCAAAATAAATCGTAATCCTCAAAGTTCTATAAGTAATTTATGATAGAGCTTCTGTGTAAACGACGTTAGAATTAGACTCAGCCGGGGCGTACACAAAAAGGTTACGGGAGCTACTAACGCGGGAAAAAGTAACATAGAATTAGCCAGGTGCAAAACAGTCAGTACTGAGGTCCATTCCTGGAAAGCGTAAAGTTTGACCTTGCACTTTATTTACGGTCATCATATAATTCACGCCGACTGGGAACTGAATACGCTTAAAACTGAAAGGAAAGTTATTTGGTATTAGAGGGATTCTGGGTATAAAAACACTGTGGCCGGTGGAAGGAAAAGGGGAGATCTCCCGCCGGGCAAGGTGATTTGCCCGGGGAGCGGCCAACGCTCCGACTGGTAATTTGGAGCTATTCTATATATGCTGCTTTAATTCGGAACTTTGTTAGTGCGATTTAGGCTTCGATGTGTTTCGCTTGTTGCGCGACGACAGCACCGCCACATCACATGCTCAGACCGGAGGTCGATACTGCAGTCCGATTGCCGGTACGTCCTTAATTCCGGTGGGGAATGCATGCTGTGTGCGTAAGGGCAAGTGACGCCGGTGCGAACGATATGCCGGTGTGAAATGCATGCCGTACTACGCACTTGCAAGTGTTACCGATGAGAACGATGAGCCGGAGCAAGTGCCAGGGATAGCCTTGTAGTCTGCGGTGAGTCGAGAAGAAGGCAAGTAATCTGCGAGAGTGGCGTTAAACAGAGGCGAGCAGTAAGGCTCAGAGCCGTGTCGAACACTGTAGAGCAGAGAGTAACTTGAAGGAACAGGAAGCATTATTATTCCAATGCTGCGATGAACCTTTGTAAAGCTAGATGGCTTGTAGAATGTGAAGACTGCAGACAATATCTGCTCGGGAGCGAATTAATGGGGTACTTGAGGATGATGACGAAGGTTTCAAATTGTAGTTTCCGAAGGTTGTTGGTTGCGTGTTCATATCACGTCGGGGTCACCACTGTGGCGAGTGGAAGGAAAAGGGGAGATCTCCCGCCGGGCAAGGTGTTCTGCCCGGGGAGTGGCCAACGCTCCGATTGGTAGTTCAGAGCTATTCTATATATGCTTCTATAACTTCGGACCTTTGTTAGTGCGATTCAGGCTTCGATGTGTTTCGCTTGAGGCGCGACGACAGCGCCGCCACAACACTATCACGATATTTTGTTGCAATTTTGATACTTTCATTAGTCTTGGGTAGTTCGCGAACGACCTAGGTGTGAACAGCGTTCTTTTAGGTGAACTATGCGAAATAGTTTGTCGACAATCTCGCTCTTAGTTTTTTAAATATTTATTTTCTAGCGTCCACTCTAAGTGGCGCTGCATGGCTCACCGATTGATTTATTTTTACTCTTACCGTTCTTACCAGCGTTTCGTATTAAAGTATATAATTTATAGTCTTTAGTAAAAGTTTTATTATTGCACAATTCACAACAAATAACAAATATTACTGGCTCACAATAATGATATGAACACGATAGTAAACTTTATATTAATACCGTATAGTTCTCAAATCGATTTTACGGTAAGTTTATTTAAAATTAAAATTTTACTTTTCTAATTCTACTTTACTATACTATACTATTTTAATACGTGGTAGAGCTATGCTGCAGCTATATTATGGTTGTAGCACGAATGGGTCGGCTCGACCAGGGAAGGACCACGCTCTCACAGAAAACCAGCGTAAAGTAGCAGCTTAACGCTGCTGTGTTTCGTATGGTGAGTGTAGAGAACCGGAGACCCTTTTTACTGGCAAAGAGGCATTCCATCTTAGTCCTCACGGGTGACAACGCATCTGCATTTTGAGTCTTTATTGAGGATAGATGTAGATGTCTATGGGTCACAGTAACCACTTACCATCAGGTGGACTGTGTGCTCGTTTGTCACCCGATCCTATAAAAAAAAAACTAATTTTAATAAATACTCGAATACAGTGCAAACTCAATATAACGGAATTGAATGTAATTATTAATTATTCGTTATTATACCCAGTAATTTGTTATAATGAGGTTTCTTATATACAGTTTAGGTGTAAAAACAATTCGTCTTAACAAGGTAAGAAAACTTGTTTATTAATTATTTATTGGGTGTCTTCAAGGCGAGAGTGAATAGGCTTTTGATAAGTCACTGCGCTTCAACATCTGAGGCTATATCACCACTTACCATCAGGTGGGATCGTAGATAAGCGCTGGCTTAGTAGATTATAAAAAAAATCTCAACATTACGTAAATAGTCATCTGCCTATCGTGTAGGAGTGGGCGATACAAATCGTATATAGATACAATATCTATATATCAGTACAATATCCAATATCTATATATCGGACGATAAACTAACTATGTATTAGATATTACGTCTTTACGATACCGTGTTGATATGAGTCATCGCAGAATATCTAGTATCTACTCAAAACCGAAACATAAAATATTTAAATATATAGGTACATTGATTCGGATACCGAACAAACCTTGAACGCGATAGAATAAATAGCTAAAAAAGATTTTACGACTACTTTACAACAAAAAGGTAATACGCTTACGCCTAATATTTTTAATATTAATCCTTATTAGTAGTAACATATGATTTATTACAGAACACATCATTTTCAATATCCAGTCTAAGTAGTATAATATAATATATTAGTCTAAGTAGTATTATAAAATATTTTATTATTATTTTGTTGTGTTGCACTGTTTTCAAAATAAACTATTTTAGATCTTATTGTGTATTTAATAGAATGTTATTTTTGGCATGTAAATTAAAACTGAGAAAATTATGAAGGAAAGTTTATTTCACCAATTCTGAAAGACTATACCCGCTTTCTAGATATGGGATAATTTCCTTTGTCGTAGGGGTATAACCGCTAACCATAACCACAAGTGTGGCATAAAATATAAAAGTTTAATTTTATAGCAAATAAATGTTGCAATCCTTTTTTTTTAAACATGTCGAGCCTAAATTTAAGTTTAATAAATTTAAATAATATATTCTTTAGAGTGAAGGAGTAAAAAATACTTTGTAATAGCGCCACCTACTAGATTATATATATGTGATTTTATCGAACAAAAATTGATTAACTCTCACGGTGGTACGTACAATATACGCTAGATGGCATAAACACGACACAATTCAATTTATTATTCTATTTCATTATCTCGCAGGATAAATCCTATTGATATATATGTCACTTTTTATATTATAAGATACTTTAAGAATATTTATATTACATAAATAATACAATTTATCTTTAAATCTATATATGGAAATTCGTTCATAAAATGCGTATCACCATGTGAGTACTGACTTCTATTCGTAACGAAGATATGAACAAATATATAGATATTAAAATATATATATATATATATATATATATATACAAAATTGGATTTTCATATCCAATACATAGGTACGATTTGATGTAGAGTAAAAGTGATATTACCTACTGTCATGTACGTGTTTGAACCTGTCATGACAAGATTTATTGTGGAATTAAGTGGGAATAATTAATAGCATAATATGTTAAGTCAAGATTTCAAGTTGAAAAAATTCACCGGCGAAAAATCTTAACACCGCAATTCAGAAAAGGTTGTAATTTGTGCGACGCCATCTATTACGTTCTTTGTTAGAAAACATCCTTTTTTTAATTTTAGGAAAACATTTTCTTTTTTTTTTTTTGTTTACTGGGTGTCAATATAAATATATTATAATTGAACGTTTTTTTTACACATGAATATTTTTATTACTATTTCTGAGAATTGTGGCGCCTTTAAACAGATTCGAACCTACATTTCAAAATAATAATCATAACTTTTGCCAAAATTAACCAATTTTAATAAAACACAGATTAAAATGAACTCGATTATACGTTTTATGGTTTTTTTAACGATTTCTTTAAAAAAAGATGTTTACTCAAAACGTGATGCGTTCATAAACAAACAGACAGACCGATATAGAGAAAATTCAAAAAATTATAAAAATGTACTTATATAATGATTTTCAGTCCCCATAATGATTTTGGTCACAAATATACTATCCAATGTACAGAAACAGACACAACATGTTATCACCATTTTTATTATATGTATAGATTTAAAGAGAGATGGCGATGTTAACATCAATTCTAAAAATAAAAGAAATTAATTGACGCAATTGATACATTATATAAAACATGAAAACACTTATAAATCAGTGCCTGCATAGTAAGCAAAGAGGAAACTTTGATCCTCGCCGAAACCAACTAAATTGTTAAAAGCTCTTTTAAAATTTGATTTAACACATAGAGTACTCGGCAGTAAAGAATAAATAAGTTTATCAAGACGCAGTAGGGCAGCGAATAATATAGACATTAGCAGCAAATATGAAAACTCATCTACAGGAAAAACCACAACCTGCCTTTTTGTATTACATTTGTACAACACCACCATCTATCAATTAAATTGGTTAACTTTTGTACTTTAAATTTAGATAAGGTTAATATATTCGTTACCATGGTAACGGCGGGGCAGGGGGTGCTAAACATCTCCGGTGGAGGTTCAGTTGCCACCTAAGATGACTCGACCTGGCAACATACAACGCACGCACCCTGAGCACTAACGAGAAGATCGTGGAGCTGGAACAAGAGATAGACAAGTTACGCTGGTATATTATAGGATTATCCGAAGTCCAAAGAGAGGCGACCATCTGTCCCAAGGAGTTGTTGGATTTATCGTCCACAAGTCTCTCGTTAACAACGTTGTAAAGATTGAGAGTGTGTCGACGAATGTTGCGTACCTTATACTCAGAATCACCAAACAATATTCGCTGAAGGTCATACAGATTTACGCTCCAACCTCGGCACGCCCCGATGAGGATGTGGTTGAAATGTATGAGGATATCTCTAGAGGCATGCATTCCTCCAAAACCCAATACACGGTATTAATATAATAGAACGGTAAACTGAAAGTAGGGAAATTTGGAATAGGGCAACGGAACCCAAGGGGCCAGCAGCAGGCCAACTTCATGAAGAAACAGGGACTTTTTATAATGAACTCTTTCTTCCAGAAGCGGCCCCACGGGAAGTGGACCTGGACGAGCCCCAACGAGACAAAAAATGAGATTGACTTCATTATGACGACCAGAAGACAACTGTTCAGTGCTGTCTCCGTGATCGCGAGGGTGAAAACTGGTAGCGATCACCGAATGGTTAGAGGCATTCTGAACTTAAACGTTAAGTTGGAGAGGTGTCGTCTAATGAAGTCAGCGCTCCGTCCCCTCGTGCTGTGTTCCAAAGTCCCGAAACCTTTCTGATCGAGTAACAAAACCGTTTTCAGTGCCTAGAAGACTGTAATGAAGTGAACGATATGAATGACAAGCTCGTGGAAACTGACCTTGCAGTCGGAGTTAAGTTCTGCAAGACCCGCCGCAGAAGAACACAAAAACTCTCCGATCACACTCTCAATCTCATGGCTGTTAGACATGAGATGAAGCTTCATTCTCCAACAGATTTGACAGCATAGATGCAACTGAGCAGATAGATCTCCAAATGCATGCGGCGGGACTTACGCAACCTAAATACACCTCGTATTGAAGAAGCGATCGAGCGGAACCAAGGTTCCAAAGTCTTTGCCAGAGATTTGTCTGCCAGAAAGAACCAACTGTCAAAGCTGAAGACCTAGTGTGGCAGCATCGTTTACGGGACACCTGAGATTTTAAGTGAGATTGAGAGGTTCTATGGGCAGCTGTACACATCATCGTTGGAGCCACACGCAAGTGTGAGTAACGATCCAAGAGCGAGGCTTATGCGACACTATTCCGAAGATATCCCGGACGTAAGTCTAAGTGAGATCAGAATGGCTCTCCAGTACCTTAAAAACGGCAAGGCCCCAGGCGAGGATGGAATTACAGCGGAGCTTCTGAAAGCGGGTGGAAGACCGGTCCTTGAAGTCCTTCAGAAACTCTTTAATTCCATCCTCCATGGTGGCATTACACCGGAGGCGTGGAGCCGAAGTGCGGTGGTCTTGTTCTTCAAGAAAGGTGACAACGCTCTCTTGAAGAACTACAGACCGATTTCCCTTCTGAGCCGCGTCTACGTGCTGTTTTCGAGAGTCATTACGAATCGTCTCGCACGCAGACTTGACGACTTCCAGCCTCCCGAACAAGCCGGTTTCCGAAAAGGCTTAAGCACCATAGACCACATACATAGCCTTCGGAAAATTGTACAGAAGTCCGAGGAGTACAATTAGCCAATATATCTGGCGTATGTGGACTATGAGAAAGTCTTTAATTTCGTCGAAATTTTGGCGGTGCTGCAGTCCCTTCAGCGATGCCAAGTTGACTGTCGTTATATCAAAGTGCTGAAGTGTTTGTACAATAGAGCTACGATGGCTATCCGAGTACAGAACCAGAGTACGAAACCTTTCTAATTGCAGAGAGGTGTAAGACAGGGTGATGTTATATCCTCGAAACTCTTCACCGCTGCATTGAAAGACGTTTTCAAGCTTCTGGACTGAAATGGATACGGTATTAACATCAATGGCGAGTACATCACTCACCTTCGATTTGCCAACGATATATTCCTTATGGCAGAATTGCTGGAGGACCTAAGCACCATGCTCAATGACCTCAATAGTGTCTCCTAACGAGTAGGTCTTAGGATAAACATGGACTAAACAAAGATCATGATTAATGTCCATGTCACACCTATGCCGGTAGTTGTTGGGAGCACTAAGCTCGAAGTTGTTGACAAGTATGTTTACCTGGGACAAAAAGTCCAACTAGGTAAGTCCAACTTCAACCGAGAGGTCAATCGACGGATTCAACTCGGCTGGGCAGCGTTCGGGAAACTACGACACATCTTCTCGTTAGACATACCTCAAATCCTTAAAACGAAATTGTACAACCAGTGCGTGTTACCAGTGATGACTTACGGATCTGAGACGTGGTCCTTCACTGCTGGCCGTATGAGAAGGCTCAAGGTCGCTCAGGGAGCTATGGAGAGGGCTATGCTCGGGGTTTCTGTGCATGATAAACTTAGAAATGAGTATATATGCAGCCGAGTATATACATAGCCCAACGGATTAGTAAGCTGAAGTGGCAGTGGGCTGGCCATATAGCTCGGTGAACCGACAACCGATGGGGAAGAAAGGTTCTTGCGTGGCAGCCTCGTACCGGTAGACGAAGTGTAGGGCGACTCCCCAAGAGATGGAGTGACGACCTGGTTAGACATGCAGGAAGTCGATGGATGCAGGTGGCTCAGAACCGTGCTTTGTGGCATTCCTTGAGGGAGGCCTATGTTCAGCAGTGGACTTATTAAAGTCAGTAATGATGATGATAATGATGTTGAATATATTTTTTTATAGTTCTGTATATTTATAGTTCTTTAATACTTTTGTTTACTGCGATTTAGATATAATAATAAAATAATATAACATTATTTTACATCATTTCATTATGATTTATAATATGATATGAGTTTAAAATGTACTTGATGACTCAACCAACGCCTCTTATGAAGAAATTCGTACCTATCCTTCGTACCCATACTTCAGACTATTTATCATAACTTTTGATGGAATGAACTGATTTTAATGAAATAAAGACTAAATGTAACCCAAAAATACACTTTATAATCTACTTAACGATTCCTATGATATTAATGAGTACTTTATACATGATACGTAAACAAACAAACAGACAGACAGAAAATTCTAAAAATGGTAGAAATGTATTTAATTATTTATTTTTAGTACAGCTCGGTCACTTTTATTACAAAAATATAAAATATTCAGACGACTGATATTTACATTTTTATTATATGTGTAGAAAAATTTAAAATTAGCTGATTGTTTTTAATGAATACTTAATTCAAAAACAAACAGCAACTTTTTTCATTTCTCATCATTCATGTTTTGGAATGAAGTATGCTATATAAAGCGCCACACGTTCTCGCTTCAAAAGGTTTTGTTTTCTGCTTTAAGTGTTGTGTGCAACAAGTATTGTGTGGTCAGGTTTTCAAGAGTTTATTGTTTGTCCATGACATGTAGGTATGTAGAACGCCTCCACAATACGGGAATAATGCCAAATGTGGGGGTAATATTTTATAAAAGACTAGCAGCTTTACCTGGTATGAATTGCAATGCCTCTTTTTTTTGACTTTAGACAGACATTCGACTGTATGGTTGATTACTTGTATGTAACTTATGCAATAATTTCGTTAATTGTTAACTGATTTTAAGATTCTTTTTTAAAGTAAATAGTTCATACTTCAGGCGTGGTCCCATATAACTTTGTAGAAAAATTTTACCCCTAAATGTTGGAAATATATTAAATGAAGTTTTTATTGTAAGTTTTTATACGAATTTTCTAGTAATATATAATAACCTTTGGATTGTGAATTTCTTAGTGGACTTAAAGGCTCAAAATTTTGATGTCTGTAATAAAAGTAAAAGATAATTTCACAGAAATAAAATCAATACAACAATTCCCACATAACGCCTTCTGAAGTCAGTGTTTTAATTTTTCTATATACTATGTATTAGCACAGGTTTCTGAAGCTATTATCTTTTACTTTTTATTAAAAATATTTTTTTTTTAATTTCGCGAGAACATAACAATTCATCAAAGATTAATCGGAATCAGATGAATAGTATAGGAAAACATGTAAGACAAGCAATCAGACAAATATTTGATAGAAACATGCATTACTTTGCGGAAATTAATTATATTAAAGCTGTAAAACATATTTGCTCACATCCGGCTCATATATAAATATGTGCCTTGCCTAGTTTGAAGAGCACCTCTTGCCCTCCCTCAATTGCGTGCATTATCTAGTTCACCGCTAATCTCAGCACCACTACAATACAATAAAATATTATAGATCTTAAACTTTGCGATCACAGGCAGTCAAAACATTAATTTTAATTTGAAATAACATATAATAACTGTTATTGACCTGCTAGCTTGTTTTTCTTTTATAGAATAAGGGTGACAAGCGAGCACACTGTCCATCTGAGAGTAAGTGGATGCTATGGCTCTTAGACATCTACATTTTTTATTACGATTAAAAATCAAAATGCTTTGTCAATCCTGAGGACTTAGATGGAATGCTTGGTTATTGAATTGGAATTAAAAAGGGGTTCTCGGGTTCTCTACACTCACCATACGAAACGCTTTTACATCGTTATATTGTAAAACTGTAATTTGGCGGTTGTTATTATAACAAAAGTAAAAAGCAAAACATAATATTTTATAAATCTCGACATGACACTTAACTGCAGTGCCCGCGTCGATGTGTCTAGGCCAAGGGCACCTCAACAATGATCTAGAGCGTAGTCGAGCTCGCGAGACGCACAAATGTCTATAAACCTTGAAATTTGCTGCAAAATTATTTCATAGTTCACGGGTCTGTGTCGATTTCGGAAACATATCAATAAGGCAATTATTATAAAAATCGTGTTCAACTCTCCTTTCGATTAAAGAACAGGAAAATTAAGTCAGTTTGTGAACTGGCATGTTTCACGTGACCTCGAAATATCACGAATATATTTGAAAGACAACCTGGTGGTAACTAAGCGCTTTTTAATATAGGATAGGGTGATAAACGAGCAGACAGTCCACCTGATGATAAGTGGTTGCTGTGATCCATAGAAATCTACATTTATCCGCAATAAACAATCAAAATACAGATGCGTCGTCACCCGTGAAGATTAAGATGGAATGCATATTTTTCAGCGAAATGGGTCTCCGGTTCACTACACTCAAATCAGGAAAAACACAGCAGTGTCAAGCTGCCATTTTAGGTTGGTATTCTGTGGGAACGTGGTCCTTCCCCGGTCGAGACGATCCATTCGTGCTACAACTATACTACTAACATAGCTGCAGCATGGCTCTACCACGTATAAATAAAGTTGATTATTGTGTGCTTATTCTCTTCAGATCGGAAGCGATAGAAATAGAAAATGATTTCGCTTTATTAACTAGCGCACTGTGATGTTTAAGATAAGCTCCTGATTACGAGCCCCTTATATTGGTGACAGCTTAGAGGGTTGAAGTAGAAGGAGACGAAGACTTTTTCCATGTAAGATATCGGTAGACATCTGTAACTCGCCTTATCTCTCAGCTCAGCTGCAAAACAATAATATTAATTAAGAAAAAGCTGTTTAACGAAATTGCTGACAAAAATGCCTCATTGCTTTTTGAATCTCTTCATAATTCAAAAATGAAAAATATTGTCTGACAGCTGCGTCCCCTCGGGCTCTCTTCCAACTCATGCTTAATTCCGTAGGCAAATCAAAACGAAATTACGACATTATCTAAATTAACTTTGTTAATATTCGTCTAACCTTTTAAAAAAAATACTTTTACAAATATTTTACATGTTACACATGTAAAATATTTGTTTTATTTTAAACAACTGCAATTGACTATTATATCATAATGGTAAAACATTTATTAACATAACATATCATATTATTAAAATGTGAGTAATTATTATTATTACATGTTAAATTAATCTTTAATGATTTCTTATATTTACGCGAACACTACACATTGAATAAAACTATATTTTAAGGATTTTTTCGCGTTTAATTTTACTATTTTAATTCCCGATTCCTACCAAGGATGATACGAGGGGCTATTGAAATTCAAAAACATCCTAATTTCAATAGAGAAGATGGATGGGTGCTGCCATCTGCTTGTGATCCTGTGATTAACAAAATTAATCCAAACCCAAGCATACCACTGCTAGACTGCAACATACTGTAAATTCATTCTACGTAAATCGAACCAAAAATTAATATTAAAAAACTGAAGGTAGCCGGGCTAACTGTGACATCGGGACGTAAACATCTCAGTCGCCCCCGTGACCATGGGTTGCTGTAAAGCACCCGAAACGTCGGGAATTAAAATAGTAAAATTATACGCGATAAAATCCGTAAAAAATATTTTTATTCAAAATTAATCTTTAGTTTAGATGTTATGGCAATGGGTTCTACGTTTTTTTCAAATTTGGAATCCTTTTCTGTTTCTGTCGCTAAGAAGCAGTAACTATGTGCACTGCTGTCTTCCGATCTGAAGAGAATAAGTCTACAATAATGAACTTTATTCGAAAGCTAGCATTGTCCATGCAATCAGGATCCTGGTGTGCAGAGAACGAACACGCCTGCGGATGCGTTGACATCCCTGAAGACTAAGATGGCATGCCTCGTTTCCAGTAAAAAGTGTTTCCAGTTCTCTACATTAGCGATACATTAAGCTGTTAGTTTACGGTGGTATTCATGAGAGTGTGGTCCTTCCCTAGTTGAGCCGACCCGTTCGTGCTAAAACCATAATATAACTGCAGTATAGCTCGACCCAGTTATATTTAATTATTATCGCTCCAGTCGTCAGCCTAGATATTTTACCTGTCATATTATAAGATCTTATTTTATATAGTATCTATCTATCCGTAGGAGATTATGAGACCTTTCTGGAATTTTTCATAGCCACCTGTGAGTAAAGTAAAATTATAGCTCACAGCATATTTATAGAAATGAGAAGAGGCCAGTATTCCTCTCATTGCTGTGAGGGTTTTTTAGGGCAAAGAAATGTCCGCCACGTTAATCTAGTGCGTGTTGGGAGACTTTAACATGTACACTTCACTGACTTTACCCTTGTCACACAAAACGTCAGCTGTCGAATCGTTTGTCGCTTAAAATCATCCCCATGTTGAAGTAGGTTTGTGAAGTGAATTAGGTTTAACACAATACCTTAGAATAAGACAAAATTTACATATAACTTTCTCTGTTTATATAATCTACTTTTATTACTTATGCACTTATTTAAATTGTCAAAATGTGTTGTGCCATACTACAATTGCATACTAATAGTTTTACTATATGAAGAGCAAGGCAACTTAGTGCGATCATATATGTATGTTTTATGACTGAATTGATTTTTTTGTATATTGTAATATATTTAATTTTACGTGGTAGAGCCACGCTGCAGCTATATTATAATTGCAACATGCGCGTCGGCTCGTCATCGGCCTGGTCAGCTCGTTGTCGGTCTGGTCCACACCACACTCTCACAGAATACCAGCATAAAATAGCAGCTTAATGCTAATGTTCTTTTATGGAGGACTCTTTTTGCGGGAAACGAGGCATTTCATGTTAGTGCTCAGGGGTAACAACGCATCTGTATTATGTTCTTAATTGAGTTTAAATGTAGACGTGTACAGACCACAGAGTCCTCAGTATCATCAGGTGGACTATGTGCTCGTTTGTTGCCCTTTTTCTATAATAAAATATTTTGTTCATTCAACAGCCTATTTATAGTCCACTGCTAAATATAGGCCTCATATCTTACGTGCTGTATGGAAGGTATTTGCTATAGTTGCCTTGGTTGGCAGGCGGGTGGGGAATATGCTGCCAATCTGATGTTTCATTTTCCTCTATTACCTTTTACTACATTTACTGTATGATATAAGTTAGTGGATTTTCTTATGCCGCAACTATATAGCTTATACTTTTATATGCTTACTAAAAATATAAAGTCCTCTAACACATTTAAGAATAATATAAGAATTAATATCTTCTCAACCAGCCTGCAAAGTCCAATACTGGAAATGGGCCTCTGCTATTACAGAGAGAATTTGATTTAATAGTCATTCTTGGGAGGCGGATTTACAGGCAATACAATTCTCGCACAGTTTTATGCTCCTTCCCGTGGGTCTGGGTATTTACGCCTGGCGTAAACAAGATAGTGCCACGGCCATCTATAGGAATTCGGTGATGATATTTCTTGACCGCTATCAAATGGCTAATTCTTAATTAGCTAGCTAGTCTCGTCTCGTTTCATCAAAATCATTCTAATCATATACCGTTTAGTGGTATTTTTAACACGCTTTTATTAGCTTCTCGAGTTTATCTATCTATTTATATGTCTATCTATCTAACAGAATATTTTAAGCCGTGTAGTGGCGGTCAAGAATATCCACTACCACATATCCTCCCGTGGGTGTCGTAAAAGGCGACAAAGGGAAACAGGCAGGAGATGGGCAGCAGCATCTTTTTGATAACAACAAACTA
Organism: Parnassius mnemosyne; assembly: GCA_963668995.1. Taxonomy (NCBI): domain Eukaryota; kingdom Metazoa; phylum Arthropoda; class Insecta; order Lepidoptera; family Papilionidae; genus Parnassius; species Parnassius mnemosyne. Next base: position 12,289,747 of record CAVLGL010000090.1, read on the forward strand.
ACAATAAAAAAAAACTGCGGTTGCCAACCCGCTCGCCAAGCGTGGCAACTATGGCAAATACCCCCCTATGAATGACAGTAACAAAGAAACGGCCCCCAGTCCCCGGCGGCCCCGCTATTCCTGGCTACGGTGGGGACCATGGTAACGGCGGGGCAGGGGGTGCTAAGAATCTCCGGTGGAGGTTCGGTTGCCACCTTAGACGACTCGACCTGGCAACGTACAACGCACGCAACCTGAGCACTGACGAGAAGATCGTGGAGCTGGAAGAAGAGATGGACAAGTTGCGCTGGCATATTATAGGATTATCCGAAGTCCGAAGAGAGGGGGAGGACACGGTAATCCTCGAATCCGGCTACTTGCTCTATCACCGGGAGGGCGACCATCTGTCCCAAGGAGGTGTCGGATTTATCGTCCACAAGTCTGTCGTTAACAACGTTGTAAAGATCGGGAGTGTGTCGACGAGGGTTGCGTACCTTATACTCAGAATCACCAAACGGTATTCGCTGAAGGTCATACAGGTTTACGCACCAACCTCGGCACACCCCGATGAGGAGGTGGAGGAAATGTATGAGGATATCTCTAGAGCCATGCATTCCTCCAAAACCCAATATACGGTGTTAATGGGAGATTTTAATGCAAAACTAGGCACAAGAGAGAACGGTGAGCTGAAAGTAGGGAAATTTGGAATAGGGCAACGGAACCCAAGGGGCCAGCAGCTGGCCGACTTCATGGAGAAAGAGAGACTCTTTATGATGAACTCTTTCTTCCAGAAGCGGCCCCACAGGAAGTGGACCTGGTCGAGCCCCGACGGTTCGACAAAAAATGAGATTGACTTCATTATGACGACCAGACGACAACTGTTCAGTGATGTCTCCGTGATCGCGAGGGTGAAAACTGGTAGCGATCATCGAATGCTTGGAGGCACACTGAACCTAAACGTTAAGTTGGAGAGGTCTCGTCTAATGAAGTCAAAGCTCCGTCCCCCTCGTGCTCTGTTCCAAAGTCCTGAAACCTTTCAGCTCGAGTTACAAAACCGTTTTGAGTGCCTAGAAGACTGCAATGAAGTGGACGATATAAATGACAAGCTCATGGAAACTGTCCATGCGGTCAGAGCTAACTTCTGCAAGACCCGCCGCAGAAGAACACAAAAACTCTCCGATCACACTCTCAATCTCATGGCTGTTAGACATGAGATGAAGCTACATTCTTCAACAGACTTGACAGCATACAGGCATCTGAACAGACAGATCTCCAAATGCATGCGGCGGGACTTACGCAACTTCAATACAGCTCGTATTGAAGAAGCGATCGAGCGGAACCAAGGCTCCAAAGTCTTTTCCAGAGATCTGTCTGCCAGAAAGAGCCAACTGTCAAAGCTGAAGACAGAATGTGGCAGCATCGTTTCCGGGACAACTGAGATTTTGAGTGAGATTGAGAGGTTCTATGGGCAGTTGTACACGTCATCGTTGGAGCCACACGCAAGTGTGAGTAACGATCCAAGAGCGAGTCTCATCCGACACTATTCCGAAGATATCCCGGATGTCAGTCTGAGCGAGATTAGAATGGCTCTCCAGCACCTTAAAAACGGTAAGGCCCCAGGCGAGGATGGAATTACAGCGGAGCTTCTGAAAGCAGGTGGAAAACCTGTACTTGAAGTCCTTCAGAGGCTCTTTAATTCCGTCCTCCATGGTGGCATTACACCGGAGGCATGGAGCAGAAGTGCGGTGGTCTTGTTCTTCAAGAAAGGTGACAACGCTCTCTTGAAGAAGTACATACCGATTTCCCTTCTGAGCCGCGTCTACGTGCTGTTTTCGAGAGTCATTACGAATCGTCTCGCGCGCAGACTAGACGACTTCCAGCCTCCCGAACAAGCCGGTTTCCGAAGGGGCTTTAGCACCATAGAACACATACATACCCTTCGGCAAATTGTACAGAAGTCCGAAGAGTACAATTTGCCACTATGTCTGGCGTATGTGGACTATGAGAAAGCCTTTGATTCCGTCGAAATTTGGGCGGTGCTGCAGTCCCTTCAGCGGTGCCAAGTTGATTGTCGGTATATCGAAGTGTTGAAGTGCTTGTACAGTAGGGCTACGATGACTATCCGAGTACAGAACCAGAGTACGAAACCTATCCAATTGCAGAGAGGTGTAAGACAGGGTGATGTCATATCCCCGAAACTCTTCACCGCTGCATTGGAAGACGTTTTCAAGCTTCTGGACTGGAAAGGATACGGTATCAACATCAATGGCGAGTACATCACTCACCTTCGATTTGCCGACGATGTAGTCCTTATGGCAGAATCGCTGGAGCACCTAAGCACTATGCTCAATGACCTCAATAGTGTTTCCCAACTGATAGGTTTTAAGATGAACATGGACAAAACTAAGATCATGTTTAATGTCCATGTCACACCTATGCCGGTAGTTGTTGGGAACACTAAGTTCGAAGTTGTTGACGAGTATGTTTACCTGGGACAAATAGTCCGACTAGGTAAGTCCAACTTCGACCGAGAGGTCAATCGACGGATTCAACTCGGTTGGGCAGCGTTCGGGAAATTACGGCACATCTTCTCGTCAGGTATACCTCAAACCTTGAAAACGAGACTGTACATCCAGTGCGTGTTGCCAGTGATGACATACGGAACTGAGACGTGGTCCTTCACTGCTGGCCGGATAAGGAAGCTCAAGGTCGCTCAGCGAGCCATGGAGAGGGCTATGCTCGGAGTTTCTCTGCGTGATAAACTTAGAAATGAGGATATCCGCAGTAGAACCAGAGTAACCGACATAGCCCAACGGATTAGTAAGCTGAAGTGGCAATGGGCCGGCCATATAGCTCGAAGAACCGACAACCGATGGGGAAGAAAGGTTCTCGAGTGGCAGCCTCGTACCGGTAGGCGAAGTGTAGGGCGTCCCCCCACGAGATGGAGTGACGACCTGGTAAGACATGTAGGAATTCGATGGATGCAGGTGGCTCAGGACCGTGCTTTGTGGCATTCTTTGGGGGAGGCCTATGTTCAGCAGTGGACTTGTGAAGGGCTGTAATGATGGTGATGATGATGATGATCTAACAGAATATTTTTAATGTAACTTTCACGAAATTGTAGACGGCCGACTGACTTGAAAATTTGCACACGTATCATGGACCGGTGACAATATAATAATTGAAGAACTTTATCCTAGTATCCTGATTAGGATCATTAGGATAATTGTCTCAAATTCACAACAGCTCAATGCGTGTTTTTTTAAGTTTACTTAAATTTAAATATTATTCATGTAGTAAGCATTTGCTGTAATTTTCACGCTTGGCAAACATAATGACGTCGATATGCTGGAAGTCTAGAACGTTCGACACTGCTTTTTAATCGAATAATATGAAATAAGTGTGACAAAGGAGCACATATTCCACTTGATAATAAGTAGTTGCTGTGGCCTACAAACGATATATCTATCCTCAATTAAGAATCGAAATGTAGATGGATACCTCGTTACCAGTAATAGGGTCTCCGGTTCACTGACAATACGAAACGCAGCAGCAATAAACCAATATTATACACTAGTATTTTGTGAGAGTGTGATCTTTTCCCTGATTGAACTGTACTCATTCATAATCAACCATAAGCTATTCTATGTCACCACCACACGGAAAATGTGTAATATAGTGTGATTGATGGATGATAAACGCAATTATGGCAATTTGGAAATACAATGGAACCACTCAAATCGCAAATATCACCGATTTCTTTAATTAAGTATGACCGTCCAAGTAAGTTTTTACATAGTAGAACCATGCTGCAGCTATATTGTGGTTGTGGCACGAATGGGACGGCTCAACTGGGGTAGGCCCAAGTTCTCACAGAATACTGTGGTGAAAAGCAGCTTAATGTCGTTGTTTATAATGGTGCATGTCAAGAACCCGAGACTCTTATTCCTGAAAAGGAGGCATTCCATCTTAGTCCTCAGGGGTGTCAGCGCTTCTGCGTTTTAGTTGTTAATCGAGGATAGATATAGATGTTTATGGGCCAAAGCATCCACTATCTGGTAAACTGTGTGCTCGTTTGTCACCCTTACTCTACTCGTATAAATAATGGAAAACCTTTTAAATAAGATTTTTCATTTTTAGATTTGTAACATCGTATATCATTTTGCAATTAGACTCCACTTTCAGTGGACTCACTAAATACGTTTTAATATTATGAAACGGTCACATTTAAATAGCCCGATGATTACTACTTACGTGAGGTCATTGCCCCAACTCCAAAAATGTTTATGTTTTATTATATACAATAACTCATAAAATGTTTATATTGCATTATAATTGGCCGTAAAAATGTAAACATAAAAGAGATTATATCTGCAGACTTCAGTCATTCCCGATCAATTAAAGAAATTTTACCAAAAATATGCTTACTTTGGTTCTTATAAAAAAGGTAAGTCTTCTTTAGGACTTATTTTGTGTTTTCGTAATATTTTTAAAGAAATAGAAGTCAGAAACAAGTACACAGTTTACCTGATATGAAGACTATGCTGTGGCTCACAGATGGATTCATACAAAGTTCCTCAAGATCCATTTTAGGTCACGGCGCGGCGGCAAGTCTTAAGGGAGACTAGGCATCAGCGCCGGCCAGGATTATAGATGCAAGAGTGTTTGCGTAAACACAAGCACATTCTTTATTCCCTCACTCTCATAGTGTCCGAATTGTAGTGCTTGTGTAAGTTATGTACGTAAACTGCCTCCAAGATCCAGGATAAGGTCCTAGTGTGGAGTAACAATTTAAAAGAAAATTGAAAAGTAACTCGACGCTTTCTGAAGAAAAGTAGTAGTAGTAATAACGCTACGGCCACGCTAACTTATCGTTTACCGTCTGTTTACCGCAAGGATTATGGCAATTAATTACTACCTAAATTACCGCGTGAAGTAGTGTGGTTACACCTAGAGCTTACCTAGATATGACAATGAACTAGGCGAAAAAAATGTGATGATAAATCTGCGGCGATGTTGTACTTTTTGAGTGTCGGTTACTATTACATCAATCTTTTACATTTTAACAAAGCTAAACAAAAATAAAAAGAAGATCGTGAACCATAAAAATGTACAGAAATGCGTTCGTTTCCGTTGAGCTCATGTCGCACACCGAACAAACCATCACCAGTATGTTAGTGTAACCACTTGACGCAACAATTATTGCGGTAATCGTCTTTAATATTGCCTACCGTCATATGCCATATTGAATTCCATTGTAAAATTATGGCCATAACTATTGCCATATCACGGTAGTGAGGCCATAGTATATGAGTTCAATCTCTGATGGAACTACCTAAATTACACTAACCCAAGGTACTTTAGATATACTTGCTGGTCTCGTGGTCGTAAACAAAATTGCTGATTATGAGGTCCCGGATTTGAATCCGAGTTTCCGAGTAGGGTACAATCTGTAACTGGGCCTTCTCTTCAAGAAATTACTAGGTGGTGAGACTTTGCTGTCTAGGAGTCCGTACATAGGTATCATTCCTTATCTATTTTTGTCACCATTTAGCAGTGCCTGCACAGAAAAGCAATAAATAGCCAGTAGAATTAAAGGCTGTGAGGCAACTCATCTTATTCCACAGTCATTACAAAGCGTACAGACGCTTCCTTCTCAGAGCCTTCTTTGATTAAAGTTTGTATTTGCCTATGGACTGCAGTAGTCACTTACCAACAGTTGGACTGTTAGTTAATTTGTCTAAAATAAAACTCAGCCCGGAGCAAGGAAGTTAGAGGTGTTTCATACCTGCGCTTCGGAAGTCACGTAAATCGGTCGTGGGCCAGATCTCTCTCCGGTTGTGACGGATTGCCGTCTATTTGAACTACGAGAATAAGCGGATAGAGAGAGTACCAGTCCTTGCGCACACTCCTGCACTATAACTACGAGTATGTGCCACAGTCCCACGCAGATCTAGTCTTCGTTGAGATTGGACGCCGGGATTGACATTAGTACACGGGTAGAAATTAAACACTAATATTAATCAAAGCGCTGTGATACATTGAGCCATGTGATCTTTAAAAAGTATACTAATAAAGAGAATTACTTCAAAAGTAAATTTAAAGTGGTTTTTTTTAATGACTTACCAAGATAATAAAGGTCAGGGCTAAAGAAAGGACTGTCGCCAGCAAAGCTTTTGTTTCTTAAAGTAATTCGCTAAGTGCTATTAGCTGCCAGTATTTTATTTATTAAACAGCTGATAAAATGAAATCTCATTCTGTTATTCATTACATTGCATTGCTTTGACATGCTTAAAATTAATTTGAAACAATTAATAAATCCTTATGTAGTGTATCGTATTCAAATAATTTAAAACTAGATCATGGCGATGAAAACATTTAAATTTATTATTATTATATTTTTCACGGTTCAATTCCTGTTGTAGTTTACATTAGAAATAATCTATATCTATATAGTTGTACATCTATACAAATAAATAAATTGGGAGTGCCTGTTTGTAGCATGAAAATAAATGAATATGAAAGTATTATTTAAGTTTGTCTGTCTATTTGTTCCAGCTAATGTCCGAATCGGCTGGACCTATATTGATGGGACTTTCACTGACAGACATCTGATTTCATAAGGAGTAACTTACGCTACTTTTATTTAAGAAAAAAAATTAGGGTTCTGCGCAAAAAAAAAAATAAAAAACCTAAATTACACACGAGCAAAGTCGCTATATAATAATGCGATGTTCATAATTCTATATTGAACGATTTTGATGAAATTTAAATGGATTGTTTATGGGATCACATGGATGTCTATTTGCTATAGTTGAACTTAGTAGGTGGTGATACGCCTCAACATCTTAAAGATCTTGTAAGCGCTTCTGCCGGTGACGCCGACGGAGTACTTCTTAATGACATTGCAATGTTATAGTATGCTATTTTATGCTTTCTGGTAATGTTAATCCAAATGTCATTCTGTTCTTATATGGAGCAATATTATGGGCCTTCATAAAAAAAAGGTAACGGTAAACCGGCCTATTGCCGTTGGTTCCACATTTCGACGCTTAACTTCAAAATTAGCTTGCAGGCACATAATCTTTAACCTTAAGACAAAATTTCAGCCTACTCAACTAGGCTTTGGCATAAGAGGTGGCTGCGAGGCGGCAGTACATTCAGTGCGTACATTTTTAACAATCTCTGATGTAGATGTTCTTGTGAAGGTTGACCTAAAGAATGCTTTCAACTTTATTGATAGGTTAACCCTACTAAAAGAAGTAACTAAAAATACCCCAGAAATGTATAACGTTTATTTACGTTTGGCAATTATACAGCCAAAATACTAACTTGTTTTACGAAAACCATATAATTGATTCTGCTGTCGATGTTCAGCAGGGTGACCCACTATGTCCAGCACTTTTCAGTTTGGGAATTCAATCCATTATTTCAAATTTGAAATCCATGCTGAATGTCTGGTGGAACCTAGACGACGATACACTGGGTACTCAGTGATGTTACTCATATTTTCGAAATTTCAAAAATATTGGTCTTGAACCAAATAGCAATAAATGTGAAATATTTTTTCCAATAATTCATCTAGTTCTAACAGACATACATTAATTCAAAATTTCAATCATATTTCTCCAGCAATAAAAACTTTTTAATAATATGAAACCTGTTTTAAAAACAAAATTTGATCAGTTTTTAAAACACGTTACCTTGGCCGACCGAAAGCGAAACGAAGAGATTCGCAATATGGCAGGTCTGAAAGATGACCTTATCACAAAAATTGATAAGGGCGTGCTTCGGTGGTTTGGGCACGTTGAGCGAATGAGTGAAGACCGAATGGTGAAGGAAATATATAGCGTGAAACTTAATATTAAAAGGTGTCGAGGTAGACCGAGACTAACTTTCGAAGACCATGTGAGCAAATTACTCGAAGAGGGTAGGGTCAAGAGTACTCGGATACCTAGACGTGCATGTATGAAGAAGATAATGAATCTGAAAGAAGCGAAAGAGGTATGTAAGGATCGTGACACTTGGCGATCTGTTCTCTCTGGCTACCCCGTCAGGGATTGTGCGTGAAGATAAGTAAGTAAGTTAAAACACGTTGATAAATTGTATATCTTAAAACACCCACATTGTTATCGCATTTAATTACAATACTGTAACAAAATCCGTAAAGCTATTTTATAACTCGGCAACTATAAAACACAATATATATGTTATTATTCCTACAGCCTATATGAGTTTCACAACTAAGCACAGGCCTCCTCTCATTTTTTAGATAGTTTTAGGTAAAGGAAGTGTCCGCCGCGCTGCTAATATTATGCGTGTTGGCGTACTTCGATTGTCTTCGTAATATTTTCTTTTCTTATTTCTCAGAAATGCAGGTTTTTGTTTTGAGGTTCCACCAGAGATTACACCATCCCTAGTGGCCGTTTATTAACTAATGTGACACATTTTTTAAATATAGATTTGTAAACAAGTTCAAGATTATTCTACAAAGATGGCTAATTACAAACAGCACTGCGATTTAATACAGTGGTATTGGTTTGACCTTACGAGTAAATTATTATAAATTTACGAGTTTCTGTACTATTTACAAATTTTCTTATTATATGCACTGTATATACTACTAGGAAAAATATAACGTTTTGGGATTATTAAATAAAATGTTGTTAATATAATATCATTAAAACAAAATAAAATTCTCAATAAGTGACATTTGTCTAGATATTAGTTGATATAAAGTAATGAAATTACTAACAAAATCAAACTTGAATTGTAATAGGTACCATAAAATTAAAAGTTTTATCTATATTATGCCTAAGTTATATCTAGGTATTAATAATTTTTTTAAGTCTGTATACAATTGTTTTAACGAATATAACAAAGGAGTTCAGGGTTGATTATTTCTTATTGTGTTCGGCTATTTCAAAGGGAGACTCACCGGAAATGCTACAGAATAATTCATGATCATTTCTCGCGGCACTAAACGCGGGACATTGTTGGAGTAGATGTTCAATAGTTTGCGTAGCTGAATAATCGCAAGGGCATTTGTCATCCGCGGTGATATAAAATCTGAACAGGTTTCCTCACAATGTATTCTTTCACTGCCGAGCACGTGGTAAATCAGCACTTGAAATTGCAATTAACTATTTCATTGTTGCTGGCGGGGATAAAACCCGGGTTGCTCGCGTACTGTGATATTTACAGCGAGCGCTTAGCCCCTCAACTACCACAGCTCTATGAGATACCACGGCTCGCCGAACTAACTCGGCTCCCTGAACTACCACGGCTCCCTGAGAACCACTGCTCCTTGAGCTACCACAGCTGCTATTTGCAATTAAACAACGGAAATATTCTTATTTGCAGTGAAATAAGTGCAAAACTATAGTTATCTATACGGTTGTGTAGTGCGGTTCATCTATAAGCGCTGTTAGTCGGCAGGGGTGATAACACAATTAAAACACAATCTAACTTTTTTTTTAATTGGCTGCAGGTTTCCGAGTACTCAAGCAGCTTACCACTGATTTGTTTGCAAGCTCATCTGCTATTTACTCTATGAAAAATGGCAATAAAATAATATGATAATACGAGTATATACATAATGTTTTATACAAATAAAAAACGTTAAAATAGAATAGAACATCATAAATGTAGTGTGATATAATCCGTAAAAAATCAGTTAAAAATAAAACCAGGATTATTTTTTTTCGCCAACAGTTTATTCTTTGAGCCTGGTTATTAAATGTAGCGATCAGTACTCTATAACGGTTTTACATCAGTCACTTGATTTCCCTTGAGTAAAGAACCATTACGGGACAAAACGATTGAATGCGTTTACAAGTTCAGGATGGGTAATATAAACGGAGCTTGTAATATGTACACTAAATGTTATATAACCTTACAGTTTTGTTTCCTGAGCCAAATCAATACATGAACATTTCGAATATTTTGCCCTAATTGCAACACTTCACAGATTAATTTACAGTATCCCAAAGATGTCACAATATGGATACTGTGAACATAAAATTGTAATTGAGAGAGAAGCCCTTTATTTCAATATGTTGGTTATCTTTTGGGACGGTAATATTATCTCCATTCTCTTTTTTGTAATGCTATGTTGGTAATCTCTATATATAAAAATCAATTGCTCTCTGTTAGTCTTGCTAAATCTTAAAAACGGTTCGACAGATTATTACTCGGCGGGTCGCTAGTAATTTATATATATATATATATATATATATATATATATATATATATATATATATATATATATATATATATATATATATATTGTATTAGAGCTTAATTCTTAAACCATCTAAGTCGAGGATCTTAAACCTTTTTATGTTTTTAATCAAACTGACTATGAAGATATATATAGGTTTTGGAAAAACACTGCATACTTTTTATTGCATATAAATGCTCGGTTCCCCTTGGATAGCTTATAACATTTATTAATTAACATTTATCATAATCCTATAGTTCCCTTAAACTCAAACTTGTTGAACTACACGCGAAAGAAATCCATAACAGAGACTTTTCAAAATGATAAATTTAGTGTAAGGTTAACAACAAAAATATTATTTCCGACTACATACGTGGACGTAGGCCTCTAACTTTTCGAAAAACAATTCTATTGCGATCTCAACCCGGGCGAAGATGCGGACAAAAGCTAGTATCATATAATTATGAATGTAATGGACGATAAGGCGAAAGGGGCAATTTGTAAGGATAGACCAAGACATCGTTCTTTTGATGCTTGATCATTTTGGTACTTAAAGTAATTTCTTCTTTTTTGTTGACAATACCCGTGAAATAGCTTTTTTAGTAATATAAAACTTTTACTTATATTTTGTGAATAAATAATATTGAATAGGTACTATGGTTTGGGAATTCCCGACAATTCCAAAATCCCGGGACACGGGACAGCCTATAATCAAAGTCCCGGGGATTCCCGGGACTTCGAGACTTTTAAGAAAAAACTTTTTTGATTTTTTTTTAACATAGGTAAGCCATTTTTGATGAATTTTAATTGAGTTAATTTCTGGTGAAATGTATTTAATAGGCATTTTTTGTAAAAATCAACATTTATTAAACAAAGTTATATCCCCGAAACTCTTCACCGCTGCATTGGAAGACATTTTCAAGCTTCTGGACTGGAAAGGATACGGTATTAACATCAATGGCGAGTACATCACTCACCTTCGATTTGCCGACGATATAGTCCTTGTGGCAGAATCCTTGGAGGATCTAGGCACCATGCTCAATGACCTCAATAGTGTCTCCCAACGGATAGGTCTTAAGATGAACATGGACAAAACAAAGATCATGTTCAATGTCCATGTCACACCTATGCCGGTAGTTGTTGTGAGCACTAAGCTCGAAGTTGTTGACAAGTATGTTTACCTGGGACAAATAGTCCGACTAGGTAAGTCCAACTTCGACCGAGAGGTCAATCGACGAATTCAACTCGGCTGTGCACCGTTCGGGAAACTACGACACATCTTCTCGTCAGACATTCCTCAAAACCTTAAAAGGAAATTATACAACCAGTGCGTGTTGCCAGTGATGACTTACGGATTTGAGACGTGGTCCTTCACTGCTGGCCATATTAGGAAGCTCAAGGTCACTTAGCGAGCTATGGACAGGGCTATGCTCGGAGTTTCTTTGCGTGATAAACTTAGAAATGAGGATATCCGCAGTACAACCAGAGTGACCGACATAGCCCAACGGATTAGTAAGCTGAAGTGGTAGTGGGCCAGCCATATAGCTCGAAGAACCGACAACCGATGGGGAAGAAATGTTCTTGAGTGGCAGCCTCGTACCGGTAGGTGAAGTGAAGGGCGACCCCCCACCAGATGGAGTGACGACCTGGTAAGACATGCAGGAAGTCGATGGATGCAGATGGCTCAGGACCGTGCTTTGTGGCATTCCTTGGGGGAGGCCTTTGTTCAGCAGTGGACTGATGAAAGGCTGTAATGATGATGATGATGATTAAACAATTAAACAGAAATTGAATAAAACTATTTTTTACGGATTTTATCGCGTTTAATTTACTATTTTAGTTCCCGACGTTTCTGGTGCTTTACAGTAACCCATGATCACGGGGAATTGAGATATTTGACGACCTCATGTCATATCTTCAGTTTTTTAATATTAATTTTTGGTTCGATTTACGCAGAATGAACTTACAGTATCTTGAAGTCTTGCCGTGATATGCTTGAGTTTGGATTTAATTTTGTTAAGTATATCCAAACCCAAGGAATAAAAATGTCAAGGGCCACGTCCATTCTGTGCCCTTAAACCACCAAATACTTATATATTATTATTTAAAAATTTGCAGTAAGAGCCTTTTTTATAAAATTTTCTTTTAATATTATTTGGTATTGAAAGTTGTTGTTCCCTAATAATAAAAATCTAATAAATTAAAAGTCCTTCCAATGAAGATCCCTGAACTGAATTTAAAGTCCTTGAGCGCCAGCTATATCTGCCTTTCTTCACGCTACTATGAGGCGCGTGAGACGCCTTAGCGGTGTGTTTTATTGACGAGCGCAGCGATACATATGTGAGAATGAGATAACTTTTTAAATCTTTTTTTTTTAATAACATCCTAATTTCAATAGCCCCGCATATCATCCTTAGTAGGAATCTGTGTTCTTTTGCGAGGATTTGTGGTCTATCAAATCTGATGTAATGGCGGGGATGATCTTAAACATGTTCACAGACTGCAGACTTCCCAGAGCGTCGGTGATTCACGTCAGCTATATGTTATTTCACGCGGGTTTTAATGGATCTTTTTGTTTGTCCTATGTAAGGGAGACCACATTCGCAATCAAGCTTGTACTCTCCTACATCTTGTAGAGGGATATTACACTTGACGGATGGTAAAAATTGACTAATCTTCTTCGGCGGCATGATGTATGTTATAATAGAAGCTCGCTTCAAAATGTAGCCAACCTTGTCTGTGACTCCTCTGACATAGGGTAGTACAACCGAATTAAAATAGTAAATTAAAAGCGATAATATCCGTAAAAATATTTTTATTCAATGTGTAGTGTTCGCGTAAATATAAGAAATCATTAATTAAACAGAATATTAAATAACTTATTTAATATTCTGTTTAAATTTAATGTTAATTTCAGTCTTAATAATTGCTTTGTTTATTTCTTTTAGTCACACACAGATGCACTTCTGAACAGTTCTTATAGTTATGAAACGATCTTATTTAAAAATCATAATAATTCTTAAAAACTTTACTATTATCTAGTAATTTTAGTATCTAATCATTGTTCGTAATCTCATTGCTAATTCTCATAATCACATATTTGATTAATTTATTGTGTTCCGTACTCAGTAGTTACGTAGTAGACCAAGTAATTATTCATTAAACTAAGACATGGCGCTAGGCTCCTTCAATTATTTGAAAATAAAAATGATTACATAACAATTTCAACAATCTTTTCTCGTCTCGAATCTCGACCCGAAAGTCTTGGGACTCGAGACAACTAAAATTACGAAAAGTCCCAAACCTTGTAGGTACCTATCTGGATTTCATGCCAGGGGAAAAACAATTTTTTAATAATTGAGTCATTCAACGAAACAATATTGAGAAAAAAAATGATTTATCACTTTGTTTAGGACTGGTATCTTGGATTTGATGGAACTGGTGCATTTCAAATTGCTTAATACAACAAGTATGTATTTTTATATTGGACCTTTTAACGTTGGTTGCACTTTAATGGCTGACGAGCTTTTTCCTTTTGGTTGTGGCAATAATATATTTCTTTTATTTTATTTTAATAAATTATTGGAGAAAAATAACATTTCATATAGAAACAAAATTTTCATTTTTTAAAAATTTATTACTCTTCATCGCACGTTTTTAATAACGTACGTTTTGTATTTTACCTGTTTAGTGAGTGTGGCGTAGTTGTGACATAAAATTTCTTAACATGTGGTCTGATAAGCCTTGCACAAAATTCAAAAACCCTGTGATTAAATAAAAACAATTTGCGTATTTTGGCGAGAGATCAGACTAGATATTACTGTTTTAAAAGCAAAAGGCTATCTTTGGAATAAGCAACTCAAAGATGTCTTGATTATGTTCATTAACAGACGAAACGCCTCTTTATGTCGTTACTAATTGCAGACACTTAATGCGCAAACGTAAGACTTCTGGAAAACTAAGAACATAACCAAGAAGAAGTGAAAATGCTCACAGTTGGGCAACCTATTCAATTAATTGAAGATATAAGGTTTAGCAGTAAGCTATAGCAACAGCGTTCACAATAGATAATACTAGTCGCAGTGATACAGGTTTTGTTAGACCGGCATAGCTGCTCGCACAAATCAATAAAAATACTGTAACACCGGAGACTTTAAGTACTTTCAAATAAAAATAACAAGACCGGTAGCTTACGTTTCGCTCCAGTATTGTCAGCTGAAGCAAAACTTCTACAGCGATATATCGTTTGAAGTGAGCTCTCGAACCGTCGAAGCATATTTTAGGATGACTGCGGGTTTTGAAGCGTAAAGCCTTTATAAAATATATTCTATCATAAAATGTTTTCTTGGAGGGAAGTTTGCTATAGTTGACACGCTGGGCATGGGCATGGCATGAGGCAGGTTGTCTGCAACTATGCGTACTATATTTATTTTTCCTTGGTTAAGGCCTATGTTTAGCGGTGAACATGTGATAGGATGTAACAATATTTTATATTTTATATATATTATATTATTATATTATATATTTTATAGGATGTAACAAAGAAACACCAAGAATGAAAATGTTTCATATGAACACAATAAATAATAATACTTTTAAACTAGAAACATGTAAGCTTCTTCAATTAAATTTTTATTTCAAAATATTGTAAAGAGATTTGTGAGACCGATTTCAATTATTTTATTTATTTAAATCTGGTAGTACTTTAGACCCCGCTAATTTTAAACCAATTTCTGTACTGCCACAGTTTTTGAAAAAATTATCCTTGATCAAATGTAAAAAAAATTAATGTAAATAATTTACTTCATAAAAATCAATTCGGTTTCACAAAGGGTCGCTCGACAACTGATTCTGGTGTAGACCTGATTAAATATATCTTCAATGCATGGGAGAATGCTTTGCAGGATGCTTTAGGTATATTCTGTGACCTATCCAAAGCCTTCGATTTTGTTCACCATGAAACATTAATCAGGAAACTTTAACACTACGATGTAAGAAGTGCTGCTCTTAAATCAACTATTTCATATTTGAGTAACAGAACGCAAAAAGTTGGCATTATGAGCTCTTCTGGGTCGATAGTATGAATGGGTGTGTCTTAAGGCTTAATTCTCGGCCTCTTTCTGTTTCTTGTATAAATTAATGACTTACCTTACATAGCAGGGGATAACCATGATATAATATTATTTGCTGATTACATTTCATTAATTTTAAAATTAAAGTGACAGTAACTAAAATATAATTAAGTAAGGAATCCTATAATCTAAATTGGTAAATTGGTTAAATGTTCGTAATTTGCATTCAAATGCCATTAAACAAAAATGTGGGATATTCATGACTCCAAATGTCATATATTTAAATACTAATGTAATTTTAAATGAGTCTTGTCCTTGTCCTTCGTACGAGTCCTTGTCACCATTTTTCTTGGAAGTACACTAGACTCGAAACTTTAATGGAGCCCCCATATATCAAAATTAGCAAACAGACTCAGTTCTGCAGCATATGCTGTAAAATGTTTACAAATCTTACCAGTGTTGAAACAGCTAAATTTGTTTACTTTAGCTATTTGTATAGCATAATTTTGTATGATATTTTGCTGTGGAGACACGCGACTGACACTTTAAATATATTTGTATTACAAAAGATGACCATTAGAGCTTTCTATAATTTAAAACCTAAACAGCCGCTCCGCCAAAAATTAAGGAAATTTATATATTAACTTCGGCCTCTCAATACATTTATGAAAATGTAATTTACGTACACAAATACAAAAGTAGATTTACAAAAATTAGTGATATTCCTAATACAAATACTAGTAACAGACACAATCTAGTAGTCCTGTTACTCGACTCCACCGAGTCAGTAATTCATTCTTGGGGCGATGTATACGCTATTACAACAAATTCCCAGAAAACATACAAAATTTGACCGATGTGACTGTTACCGCACTGTATCTATTTTGTTTTGTATTGTTATTTCTGTAATATACATGATTGTAAGCGGTTATTTCTTTTTTTTATAGGATAAGGGTGATATTGTGTTCAGTTCTGTGATCACATTAACATAACATGGATGTGTTATCTGACGGCCGTCTGAACAGTGAGTTGCGGGTCCCGGCTCTGACGGCTGACTAGTATGACTGTATGATTCGTTGTTCTGGGCGGTGATAACCGCCCAGGGACGTGGGTGTGTGGTGTGTACGCAATGTGTAGAGGTGCGCGGCGCGCCCGTCTGCTGACAAGCTGCGTCCCATTCGTTGTATTAACTGTGCCTGTGACACTAGGTGCGTGTATAGTGTTGGTGTGTGATGGTCCGGCGATATTAATTTCGTCGGAGTCTAACGGAATCGGGTTTTCAATTAAAATGTTACGATGCCTCCGGAGAGAGGCCTTGACGTTTGAAGTCGAAACGTAGGTGACTGCGTTTATCACCAAGGGATTAGGATGGAAACATCGGGAATTAAAAATAAGTTAAGTAAACGGGCTAGGATGTGGTTCAGCGCTCTCGAAGTAGCGCTGAGATATTTCCTTGTAGTATTTTGAGATCGTTAGAAGTTGGAAATCTCTGTGAAGATCGGAGTTTTGCTGGTACCAACGAGCTCTGGTGGTTTTTCGAATGAAGCTATTTTGAACCACTTGGAGAATGTTTAGATTAGCTTCAGACGCGTGGGCGAAAGTTATGCTAGCGTCATAAGGACAGTTTGCTCTTGCTGCTTACTAGCGGGTGGAGGCGGCTAGATATTGCGTATGTGTTTCGCCAAGGTCCTCCCGTGGTCAAATGTGACCCCTAAGTATTAAGCCGTTGATTTCCAGGGGTTCTGGCAGCCATATGGGGTGATTGTGCTTAACAATTTTTTGGGATTTTTTTGACAATGAAGTGCAGCTTTCCGGTGAAAGTATATCACTACACCTTTCTCAGGATTCACTTCGATTCTTCATAAGGGGAACCAATCGCCTAAGCGGGTGACGGCTGTTTGGATTATCTGGGTGAGTATTCTTTTATTGTAATGGGCGACAAAAGTGTCGTCGGCGAAGAGAGCAGTATTAACTAATGAGTCTTACGGGATTTCACTTGTTAAGAGTGTAAAGAGAAGTGTGGAAAGAGGACCGAGGCCTGAGGGACTCTAGCTTTTAGGAGGCGTTTCGAAGATCGAGCACCCTCTATTCGATATCGAAAATGACAGTTGGCAAGGAAGATTCTGATGATGTGGATCTGGCACGTTGAGTTTATACAGCTTGTATTAATAACTATTACGTCTGCCCCTTTCCAGGTATTCTGAAAGGAGAGCATTTTTAACGCTCTTCTTTCCAGCTGGAAAGAAGAGCGTTAAAAATGCTTACTAGAAGTCATACGAGCGGCGCGGAGAGCGATTTCAGCACCCTGTTTCTGACGCCATCGGGGCCGGGTGCTTATTTATTTTTGAGACTTTTGATAACGCTTGTGGATTCATTATTATCATCATCATGATCATTATAGCCTTTCATAAGTCCACTGCTAAACATAGGCCTCCCCCAAGGAATGCCACAAAGCACGGTCCCGAGCCACCTGCATCCATCGACTTCCTGCATGTCTTACCAAGTCGTCACTCCATTTCGTAGGGGGTCGCCCTACACTTCGCCTATCGGTACGAGGCTGCCACTCAAGAACCTTTCTTCCGCATCGATTGTCAGTACTTCGAGCTATATGGCCGGCTCATTGCCACTTCAGCTTACTAATCCGTTGGGCTATGTCGGTTACTCTGGTTCTACTACGGATATGCACATTTCTAAGTTAATCACGAAGAGAAATCCCGAGCATAGCCCTCTTCAAAGCTCGCTGAGCGACCTTGAACTTCCTCATACGGCCAGCAGTGAAGGACCACGTCTCAGATCCGTATGTCATCACTGGCAACACGCACTAGTTGTACAATTTCGTTTTAAGGTGTTGAGGTATGTCTGACGAGAAGATGTGTCGTAGTTTCCCGAACGCTGCCCAGCCGAGTTGAGTCCGTCGATTGACCTTTCGGTCAAAGTTGGACTTACCTAGTTGGACTATTTGTCCCAGGTAAACATACTCGTCAACAACTTCGAGCTTAGTGCTCCCAACAACTACCGGCATAGGTGTGACATGGACATTAAACATGATCTTTGTTTTGTCCATGTTCATCCTAAGACCTATTCGTTGGGAGATACTATTGAGGTCATTGATCATGGTGCTTAGGTCCTCCAGCAATTCTGCCATAAGAACTATATCGTCGGCAAATCGATGGTGAGTGATGTACTCGCCATTGATGTTAATACCGCATCCTTTTCAGTCCAGAAGCTTGAAAACGTCTTCCAATGCAGCGGTGAAGGGTTTCGGGGATAGAACATCACCCTGTCTTACACCTTTTTGCAATTGGATAGGTTATGTACTGTGGTTCTGTACTCGCATAGCCATCGTAGCTCTACTGTGCAAACACTTCAGCACTTCGATATACCGACAGTCAACTTGGCACTGCTGAAGGGGCCGCAGTATTGCCCAAATTTCGACGGAATAAAAGGCTTTTTCATAGTCCACATACGCCAGACATAGTGGCAAATTGTACACTTCGGACTTCCGTACAATTTGCCGAAGGGTATGCATATGATCTATGGTGTTAAAGCCCTTTCGGAACCCGGCTTGTTCGGCAGGCAGAAAGTCGTCAAGTCTGCACGCAAGACGATTCGTAATGACTCTCAAAAACAGCACGTAGACGCGGCTCAGAAGGGAAATTGGTCTGTAGTTCTTCAAGAGAGCGTTGTCACCTTTTCTGAAGAACAGGACCACCGCATTTCTGCTCCATGCCTCCGGTGTAATGCCATCATGGAGGACGGAATTAAAGAGCTTTTGAAGGACTTCAAGTACCGGTCTTCCACCCGCTTTCAGAAGGCCCGCTGTAATTCCATCCTCGCCTGGGGCCTTGCCGTTTTTAAGGTGCTGGAAAGCCATTCTAATCTCGCTCAGACTGACGTCCGGGATATCTTCGGAATAGTGTCGGATATGACTCGCTCTTGAATCGTTACGCACACTTGCGTGTGGCTCCAACGATGACGTGTACAGCTGCCCATAGAACCTCTAAATCTCACTCAAAATCTCAGGTGTCTCGGAAACGATGCTGCCACACTCGGTCTTCAGCTTTGACAGTTGGCTCTTTCTGGCAGACAGATCTCTGGCAAAGACTTTGGAGTTGTATTGAAGTTGCGGATCTGCAGGTTCGTTGGAGGGAGTCGAATGGCTCACTAAACTGTTAGCGAGGCATTCGGTCTTTTCAGTTCAGTCTTGTCAGGGATTTTGTCTAAGTGCTGGGAGGTCATAGACTCAAGTTTGACCTCAAGATTACGCCAGTCCGCGATGGTTTTTGGCTGAAGGACCTCACTTGCGGGCTGGCCCAGCTGCAATAGGACTGGTCTATGGTCTGAATCGATTATTAATATTGTTTCAATTGATGCTATCGACAAATGGACATCTGATCCAATTGATTCTGATTTTTTTTTTTTTTTATATTATAAGGGTGACAAGCGAGCACACATTCCACCTGATGGTAAGTGGTTGCTGCGGCCCATAGACATCTACATCTATCCTCTATTACAAATCAAAATGTAGATGCGTTGTCACCCGTGAGGACTAAGATGGAATGCCTCATTTCCAGTAAAAAGGGCCTCCGGCCACCTGCACTCACCAAGCGAAACGCAGAAGTAAACCTCTACTTCACGCTGGTTTTCTGTGAGGTCGTGGTACCACCCCGGTTCGAGCCGGCCCATCCGTGCGACAGCAAAAGCTGCCGCGTGGCTCTACCACTGTTAAAAACATCTGATCCAATTGATGATCTGATTGAGTATTGCTACGTCAAATATGTCCGGTTGATGTCTGGTGGCGAATAGGTAGCGGGTTGGAGTCTCAGGCGCGATAACATCGAAGGCTAGTCGCTCTGAAAGATTGAACAATGCATTACCATTTGGTTTGTTGTGTCAAATTTTTTACTGTATTATTAACAGCTGACTTCAGCGCTGTAGACGTTAAATGGAACGATGTCGTTTGGTGACTGTAGTCACCATGGACAGGTGAGGCAATATTTTTTGGGCACTCTAGTCACCGTGGACGGTAGTGTAGTTCGAGTGGCTGGTGGAATGCTTACTCTTGAGGTCTCCAGCTATTATGACACTGGAGCTGAGATTTAAAAATTCTGCAATGTCAGATTCAATTATACGTTTGATTGGCTGAAGATACGCCAAAACTATAGTGAGTGGCGAGTGGCCTGATTGGGCTACTTTACATATAGAAACTTCTATATGAGTTAATGAGGGGGCGTCAATGGCTACGGAATGCAAGGACCTTTTGTAGTAGATTAAGGTGCCGCCTGCACGGTTGGTAAACCTATCATTTCTAACTAAGGTGTAGTTCGCGATTTTAGGATAGCGATGGCTAGGTTTGAGAAAAGTGTCTTGCACTTACACATTACGTCTACATCGTGATTGCTCACGAAGAGCGCGATCTCGTCTTTTTGGTCTGTGACAACGTTCGCGTTAAATAACGCAAAGAGCGTGGTTTAGTTCTACTTAAATTTTATGCTCTCATTCTGATATTTAAAATAGCGAGCGCACTGCAAAGACCAGATTGCGTCGATAAATCCTATGTGCTAATTCGTAGCGCTTAGTTTGTCCTGGGGAGTATTGGCTCCGCGACTTTTGCAGACCAAAGAGGATAAATCAGCAAGGATGTTGCTTATGAAGCCGCAGACGAGCGAGAATTCTGCGGCGAAAGAAGACGAGCCTTGTACGACGGGCTTCACTTTTGGGGCCTGGGGCCTGTTATTGGAGGCTACAAGTGCCGGTGGTTTCACCCGAGCATTGGGTTTTGGCGCGGAAGGCGTGCGGGGGCAGTCAGTGGTACTGTGGTCACCTAGGTACTTGTCGCACCTAGGCCTGTCGTAACAGTTCCTAGCAGAATAGTCGTTTGGTTGGCATTGGGCAACGAGCTTCCTATTTTGTGGGGATTCAACTGCAATCCCCGTGTAGGTTGCAGATGCGCCGAACCTCAAATATATATATATATATAGCGACCAGTCATCGCCTGGATTGGAAGTAATATTGTAGCGTAATTTAATTTTAATTGATTGATTTAAATTAAAGACGAATGGACCAACTTTTAAAATTTTTCGATATTTCAAAAAAAATATCTAAGATTTGCGAATAAAATATAGCCAAGTTCATTTAAGTTAGCTACATTGTTCTTTAACAGTTTCTGAAGTTACATCGCGAATAATTATGCATTTTTCTAAGATTAGCCCAAATATTATGAAATACAGACAGATAGAGACCGAAATTTCAAATATGGTGTGGCGGGTGAAAGGAAAAGGGGAGATCTCTCGCCGGGCAAGGTGTTCTGCCCGGGGAGCGGCCAACGCTCCTAGTGGTAGTTCGGAGCTATTCTATATATATTGCTTTAATTTCGGAACTTTGTTAGCGCGATTTAGGCTTCGATGTGTTTCGCTTGTGGCGCGACGACAGCGCCGCCACAATGGTCATATATTAATAACGATCAAATAAACCCCTGAGTTTAAATGGCTGTTATTTCGATATTACAGTTAGATACTTTAATTTAATTTATATTTATGTATAGATCGATTTATTATCAGAAATGAAATTAATACAGCTGTTTATTAAACCGTTGTTTCTACTTATATACTGGTAAATATACGTAATAGAGGCACGAGTGAAACTACTGCTTGCGAGTAATACACTCATTTATTTCTAAGCTGTGACAGATATACTTATACGTAGTCGTACAGAGGTACCCATCATTTACTCCCCCCAGTTAACAACTTGATAACTTAACTAAAGGAAACGGCGATAGTCCACCTTAGGTAACGGGCGTAAATAAAGCCTAGGCGCGGAGTTGTTACGTACAATGGTGGCCATAGGCTGATTAGCCACAGTGTCCATTGGAACTGGCTCCGACGATATGTTACACTCATTGTTTACGTCGCCACCTGTAAGTATGCGTAATAGGGGCACGAGTGAAACCACTGCTTGCAAGTAACACACTCATTTATTTCTTAGCTGTGATAAATATACTTATACGTAGTCGTACCATATACTTTTTAATGTGACACTTTATAGTATAAGAAAATACAATATCTTAAGAGTTAATTCCATTTTAATTGGAGATATTAAAACATTGTCACCGCACCAAACACTTACCTTATTTGATGAATCAATTTTTATCTCCTCAGAAAAGATTGAGAAAGCGGATGAAATAATTGACTTAACTTGAACAAAAAGAAGTGAAATTAATATTTTCAACGTAGTAAAATTGAAAATAAGCTGTATGAAACGTAATATGATGGCAACGTAGCAAATGCTCCTATGTAGCAATCTATTGGGTAGGCTTATATTCTTCTGTAGACTTTTGATGGGCTTATTACATTCATTGAAAAGTCAAATTTTGAGCTTTATATCAAGTTTTATTAATTTCTGTATAGGTATATATTTTATATTTTTTTTATTAAGTAATAATGTCCTTCGAATTTCAGTCACGGTGCCCAGCCTTAACGAAGACTACCTAGTCTCAGGACAGGATTATAGTGCACGGGTGCACTCTCTATTCTTTCTCTCTTTAGTCTAATGGAATGTAAATCTGTCACGACCAGCAGGAGGTCAGGCACAGTACGTGTGGCTTTACATACTTTCCGACGCACTTTGGTAAAACATTGCCAACTTCTTTACTCCAAATTGCTACTAAGAATTTTTTAGAGAAAAGTTCAATAACTGATTTATGGCCATCGTCATCATTTGATAACTGACCATAGAGGCAGACTAGATTGGAGATTATCTGTGTAATAGCGTAAGAGAATCTATCACTCCATTTATTTCCGTGAGTTCAAGAAGCGACCACGTAAAACCGCAGAAAGATCACAGCAAGTGATTATGAATAGCACCAGAAAGATCTTATGGCTTCCGATAGATGGATGTATAAAATTATCGTTTAAGCTAGATGTAAAATATCCAGACTAGCTACGGGCAACAGTTGAATAGCAGTTTAAAAGATTATTACTTCTGGTACTGTAGTCTATCCACGTGCCAAGCGCTAGGCAAATTCACAAAACGGGAGACAGGCAGACAGAATACTTTTACGGACTGATGAAGAAGAAAAATATCATCAACGAGTGACGAGCCGTAGAAAATGTGTAAATTTACCATATCGTTGAATCCGATTGATGATTTTTTTTAAATATAATTGAAGGGAAAGTTAGTTCTGCTACGTAATGAAGGTCTGTTCATAAATACCTTAAATAGGTCTGGGGCACCATAGACGTCGAGCATAAGATACAAATTTTAAGTGATCTAGGTCGTAAGCTTAAACCACTTAGTAAATAAGACACGTATTTCAGCACTAAGGTGAGTTAAAAAAAATATTGTTGTACATTTTCAGTATGGACAGTAGTTTACTCATGAACTTTCTATTCGTTACTGCCCAATCTCAGACATGGCTCTTTATCAGATTTTTTTTAATATAAAAGTATTTATTTTATCTATTTGGTAGTAAGTGGATGCTGCGGGTCATACACATCTACGTCTAACCTCGATGGAGGATCAAATTTCAGATGCGTTGTCACACGCGAGGACTAAGATGAAATGTTTCGTTTTTCAGCAAAAATGGTCTCCAGTTTTTTAAACTCACAATACGATACACAGCACAATTGAGATGCTATTTCACGTAGATAATCTGTGAGAACGTGGTCTTTTCCATGTCAAGCGACCCATTCGTGCTACAACTATAAAATAGCCACAGCATGGCTCTACCATGTGAACAGTTGTCAACATTTTTGCCGTAACCACCACCCTTGCCAGGTATAGAAGTTTTTTTATAGAATAAGGATAACAAACAAGCACACAGTTTACTTAATGATAAGTGGATGCTGTGGCCCATAGACATCTACATTTATCCTCAATTAAGAATAAAAATGCACATGCGTTGCCGCCCCTCAGGACTGGGATGGAATGCGTCGTTTACATCGTAAAAGGGGTCTTCGGTTCTCTACACTCACAATGCAAAACACAGCAGCATTATGCAACTATTTTACGCTGGTATTCTATGAGAGCGTTGTCCTACCACGGTCGAGCCGACCCATTCATGATACAACCACAATATAGCTGTAGCATGGCTCTACCAAGTAAAAATATCATTGCATTTGATGTTGATCCCAGTTATAAAATGGTACACCTTTGTTAAGCAGAGACCAGGGATGTTCCTGCTATTTCCCACAGTCACTTCTTACAGCACTAATTTTCGAACAACGGAAATTTCATGTTGTCACCTCAGTCTAATTTTAAAATCCTTTATCCCATTTCAACCCTATAGGTACCCATAGGTTGAGATGGGATAATGGATTTTCTATTTCTATACACAATTTTGCTCTTTGCAAAACGGGACTCGTTGTTCATTTTAATAAATTTATTTGTAATATATAAAAACTTAACTCCATATAATTAATTATATATAAAATTTATATCAAAATGGCGACGGTGAAAAATGTTGTGAACATTTAATTCATTAATCACTAGTCTTCGTGATTTTATTTTATCTTTAACTTGAAATAACAATATTAAATTCTTTTGTTTGATTAATAATGTAAGTTCATTCAAAAAATTGCAAGAATTTATTTTCATTCTAAAAATATTATAAGGTTCAGACATTTATAAAATATTTAAATTCATTACATTCTTTCAGTTCAATTATTACCTAATGTTTCCCCATGGATTGCCTAGTTGGAGAAATATTTTCAATTCTTTATTGGTTGATCTTGGTGTACTATAATTGAAATATGTTGAACTAATTTGGGTTACATTGAAACACCATGTACCTAATCTGAATTATTCAGTTTAATTATTTGATTTGTGACTATACACTTTACTGGTGAGACATATGATAGCGTGTGTTAAAATCGCACAGCGCCGTCTACATTTATTTAGTGCTATTTATTAATATGGTCTTAAACATCAAGGACATTTAAGGACGGAAATGGCCTTAAAAATACAATTCCGCCCACCAGTTAGTGAGTTAGCACTAGCTGTTCTTTAAATAAAACTAGTCTTTACGTATTTTATTGCGTATATTAACTTATTTTAAATTCCCGACGTTTCGAGCACTTTATAGAAACCAAGGTCACGGGGATACTGAGGTGTTCGACGTCCCAATATCATAGTTAAACACGGTTACCTCCAGATTAAAATTATTAATTTTTTTCCAATCTACGCAGTATGAAGTTAAAGCATCTTGAAGTCTTGCAGTTGTATGCTTGGGTTGGGTTTTAATTGTGATAATTATAGGATCCCAAGCATACAGTAGTCCCAGCCATCTTCTCTATTGAAGTTAGGATGTTTTTTGATTCTAATAGCCTCGCAAATCATCTATCAAATCTGATGTAGTGAAGGTGCGATCCTATACGTATTCACAAAATACAGACTTCCTGGAGTGTCGATTCTTCATATCAGCTATGTGATGCTGTCTTTAATGCGGGTTTTCATTGGATTTAAGTTTTTCCTATGTAAGATGACCACATTCAAAATCAAGATTGTACACCCCTGCATCTTGCAGAGGGACATTACACTTGACTGATGGTAAAAACTGACTAATCTTCTCGGGTGCTGATCAATGTTTTCAGATGGTAACAAATCAACAAAAACAATGGACTAATCGTCATTAATTTGTATACTTTATAAGTCCTTCGGCTGGGAATTAGCCAACTCTCATTCCTAAGATCACTTTATGATGCGGACAAAAGTCCACCGCACTATTCTGATTTGTTCTTTATCCACTTATATCCTCGGAACAATTATAGACTTAGTTAATTACTCGTACTTTTTTTACGATTAACGTAATAAAATGAATTTAGTTCACCTCTCATTTATGAAAGTGAGGAACACAGGAAACAGTCCCGCGTGTTACAAATTGGCGAACTATATCCTTGAAATAAACGAAATTTCTCTAATATGGAAATTAGCACACGGTTCACCTAATGGTAAGAAAATTCTATGTTCTTTATGTACTTACATATTGTTGTATCGCCATCTCGTCACGTCATTTTTTGATAACAAATTGCGGACAGATATGAATGTGATAGCTAGAATAAAAATAAATTCTCTTGAGATTTAGGTGAGTTAATTTATAAAAATTTTAAGGTGCCATTTCTTGAAGGAAATTGGAGAAATATTTAGAATCTGGTAACCTTACCCAGACAATAAATGTAAAAGTTTACATTAATTGTCTCCAATATGATGAACTAGTCGTGGGGATTATATCACCTGGTTCCTAAGGTTACTAGATTCCATCTACTTACTTTTTTCATCTGTATCTACTCCTGTAATAAGTATGCATACATCATCAAACTAAATAATGTAAATCATGGCTCCAAGCCACCTTCATACATCAACTTCCTGCTGTTTTTCTAGTGGGTAGCCGCCCTAAACTTCGCATACCAGAACAAGGCTACCACTCGAGAACTTACTTCCCTATTAATTTCTGTTTGCCTCTATAGCTTACTGATCCGCCAGGCTATGTCAGTTAATCTAGTTTTATTGTTATATACTTTACAGATTAGCCAGTCTTTCAGTTTTCTATGGTGTGAATTTCGCAGGGGGTGAACAGGAATTACATGCCCTAATTTCTCCTTCCCCTTTCCACTATCGGCTAACAAAACGGTCTGGGGACTTCACCACTTTGACGTTTATATTCTACGCATTTGAACCAAACGGTTTATTTCATATTTCGCAATGCGTACACTAACATTTTGCAATAATTTAATGTCGTCTGTGTTTCCGTCCGATTACAATGTGTGTGTCTTTAAGGAAAAAGTGATACGAACCTATTTATCATCTAGGGCTTCATCATCACTTAGCACTAGGTGAGATCGTAGTCAAGCTACATATAAGCTAAATAGGTATAAAATACTTTATATTAGATACAAGGTCTATAAATACAGTGTTATCTTCAAAGTTGTGTAAACTTAGTTAATCACGTAAGCGGATACTTTCACCAACTCAGTTTCTTGATTAAGGCATAGAAGCTTGTAAAAGTTTGCTTAACTTTGTAATGTGATCATGTATTGTAACTTATTATTGAGAAAATAAGAAACTATCGTGTAGGCAAGACCAAAAGCAACTAAACGCTGATAGGCGTTAAATTATTTGATAAAGAAGTTTGAATAGATACGTAAAAGCAAATATTACATAAGCTATTATTGATTCTAGTAATAAAAACACAATGATAAATAATTTAAATATAAAAAATAAGACAATTTTTATTCAATCTTTGAATATTATATCAATAAAATAACAATTTTAAATAAACGTATTGTGAGAGAGTCACGCTGCAGCTTAATTATGGTTTTAGCATAAAAGGGTTAGCTCGACTGTAGACGGACCACGCTTTCACAGAATAATAGCGAACAAGTGCTAAAACTTCTATGGTGACTAGAGAGAACCGGAGACCCTTTTTACTGTAATTGTGGCGCTTCGTCCTTATTCTGAGGGGTGACAACGTTTTCCACATTTTGATGCTTAATCGAGAATAGATGTAAATATCTATAGGCTCTAGCATCCATTTACCATCAAGTGGACTGTGCGCTCATTTGTTACATTTATTCTATATAAATTAATAAGCAAGATATTTTACGAGTACTTAATGCCCAAGGTATTTTTTTATAATCCCATTATTAACAATTTTTCTCTTGACTATGTGTTAGGACTCTTTTTCTGCCATTGTGTCTGTATGAGTAGATACCACCCTTTTACCTATTTCTGCCGCCAAATGTGTGTTTGCGATGCTGCATTCCGGTCTATAACAGACTGTAGACATTGTATCTTAGTCCTCAGAGGTGACAACGCATTAAAAATGCGTTGTCACATGCCTTTCTTGTCTGAAGTTGGTTGTAGATGTACTCGTACATAGGCTGCAGTAGCCACTTACCATCAAGTGGACTGTTATTTCGTTTGACACTGCAGTTTTTTTTTATCTTCTCAGATCATATAATTACAATATAAAGAAATCCATCAAACCGTCCAACCATTACAGCCTATAAAAGTTTACGGCTAAACATAGGCCTCTCTCATAGATTGCCTCATAGGGGCAATGTTTACTGTAATTTGTTTGCAAGCGAGCTGGCAACCCCAGTTCTTTATTAATTTGTTATGACAAAATGTTACTGCGCTTCTTCTGTTTTGTTCTCAGCCTGACGCCTCTTTGATTTACGAGATGATATGCGGTTGTGAATTCTCTTACTCCGCCAGAACACGATGTTGGACGCCCCCCGGTTAGGTTAAGCGCGCACTACGAAATTTATTCGTTGCGATTTTTAAGTGTGATATGATATCGCAAACGACAATATTTCCTACTTGCACTACGATTTATAGTCGCCTGCGAAGTACTGGATGCCTAAGAGAGTTACAGTCGTGCCACTAAGAAAGGCGGGAATGTGCATCGAAACATGAATTTCAAAAGAAAATAACCATTACATACTACTTAATTTTACGTAAAAGAATTTTGAAAATATGGAAATTTAACCGCTCCCGTGTTAACCTTACCCGATAGGAGCAAAGTCTATTACGGGGCACTACTTGATGAAATAGGAATTTAAGTCTTCGATTCTTAAGGACCCTTTCCTTTAGCAAACATAGTCTGCAGTCCTGCAGACCAGCCTACTTTTAGAAGTTTCATCGCAGCAATGGGATTTAAAAAAAATAAAAAGAGAAACATTTATAAATGCCACTACAAAACCACTAGTACTGAAAATACTTTTTTCTTAATATAGTTTCATATAGTATAGTTTCGTTTGTACTGTGTCCATTTTAGTTCAATTTTTCAAATAAAACAATAGCTAATAAATAAATATTTTTTTGTATTATGTTACAAGTAGACATAAACTCAGAATACTTTTTGGTTATAAAGTAATTTTATGTATATAAAATAATGGTGAACAGTTCTTAATATTTAAGATGATGTGGCCCTTAGACATCTACGTCTATCCTCAATCAAGATTAAAAATCCGTATGCATTATCAAGTCTGAGGATTAAGATTGCATGCCTCGTCTTCACTAAAATGTGTCTCCGAGTTCCTACACTTATTCGTAATAACACAGCAGCATTAAGCTGCTATTTTATTCTGGCATTCAGGTAGTCTCTCCCCGATTGAGACGACCTATAAACACTACAATCCTAATATAACTGTAGCGAGGCTCTTTCGTGGAAACAGTTTAGTGGTATGTATTTACCACCACTAAAACATCTTATCTAAGAATCGGGTGAACTTTGTAGTAATGATCCTTTGGACTAATACTATTCACCTTATTCAAACATTTATGAAGGGAAATGAACGCGTATCCATTTATTTTGAAAAGCTTCCATTCAGTAGTAATAAAAGGATTCGACGAATGCAGGAAATCGGTTAATGTCACCGCCGAGGGCTCCAATTTAAATGATAAGGACCGGTAGCTTTTATAACGATATCATATTATACTGTGATGTATTGTGTAATTCTTTAAGGCCTGTAATATTAATAGTGGTTTAACTTGTCATTCTAAGTTAGTTAAAAATATGTTGCCACCAAATAACACATGTTGATTATAGTATTAGCTTCAATTTTTAGTTAATTTCAAACGTTCGTTTTTCAATAGTGTGTGGTGTATGCCAATGCAAAAAAAAGTTGTGTGCTTTACATATTATTCTACACTTCAAAGTGAAATACAGCTTGCTTAATATACAAACCCAAAAATTTATGAATTTCGGTCGAATTTTATCCGCTAGGCGGTCGCCTAGTATAAGATAAATTGTTCTTCACTGCGAGCTTTATTAATTTTTTAGACCGCCTTATGTGCAAGTAGCACGGATTATTTTAATATGCGTAGTATAGCCGTGACTTATGTTACACGATAAAATGTTTTTTTAGCCCACTTCAAAAAAGCAAGAGGTTAACAATTGAACTGTATGTTTTTATGTATGTTTGTTACGCGGTTTCTTCGTCAATGGGGAATCGAATTTAATGATTCTTTTTTTGATAAATACGTTATCTTTCAAGAGTGTTCCCATATAAATATGGAGAGAACTCCACCCTTAAGGGTGGCAAAATAGGGATTGGATTAATTGGATTTATTTAGACGACATTGACAATGTGATATTCCATAAAAAATAACTTTTAAATAATTAAAAATTAAAAATGTTGTACAGCCGACTTCAATATAAGTTATTACGAGTAACTCAAAAACAAACTACAAGTAACTTTCATATAAAAAAAGAATCATCGAAATCGGTTCACCCAGTAAAAAGTTATGAGGTAACACACATGAAAAAAAAAGCAAAAAAAATACAGTCGAATTGAATACCGTCTTTTTTATAGTATAGTGTGACAAACGAGCACACAGTGCACCTGATGGTAAGTGGCTGCTGTGACCCATAGACATCTACATTTATCCTCGTTTGCGAATCAAAATGCAGATGCGTTGCCACCCGTGAGGACTAAGATAGAATGCCTCGTTTCCAGTAAAAAGGGTCTCCAGTTCTCTACACTCACCATACGAAACACAGCAGCGTTAAGCTGCTATTTGACGCTGGTATTCCGTGAGAGCGTGAAAAGTAAAAGCTGACGTCAATTAATAAAACTGTTAAAATTGTTTGACTATCGGAAAAAAGTGGTTTAATTTTTATAAATTTTATGTCGCAGCACCTACTGATATTAGTTAGACGCTATCTAGCATATTGATTTTCAATTAAAGTTAGTAATAAAATTAATATGTGTACTGTTATTTAATTTCTACTTTAGCTTTGGTTGGTTTAATTTTATTTTTCAGAAGTAACTGAATTAAGAGATTTATTTCAAATCCTATGAATTTTAGATTAAAATAAGATATCGTAACAAAGCGTCTCTAATTTTCTTTATTTGATTAGACTCTGTCAACGGACTTTGTAAAGAATTATCCTTCAAATTGTTTTATTTCATTAAATTGAACGAATTCCTTAGCCAAAATAAATTGTGATTTAATAGGATAATAGAATAGAGGTTCTGTTCTGAAATTTGGAGACACGAGGTCAGCTGAGTCGCTTTATAGAATCTAAAAAAAGACTTTCTCTTATGTTTGAAGTATTTTTAACAAATTTTAAGAAAAACTTTAATACAAAATAAAAAGATATTGTTTTTGACGCCGTGAAAAACACATTTATATTTATTTTTAATTGTTCTATTACATATTTAAATCATTAATTCATTAACTATAGCCTATCAAAAGACCACTGCCACTCCCATACATCTGATTATTAAAAACTAAGAACATGCCTTAATTGTAAAATTTAATTGAATTTAGAATTATAAGTCGACAAAAATAGCTTATTACAGTTCAAATTGCTAAAACTTCATTATAAAAAGAAGAAAGTTTTAAATTATACTACGAGTACTTAGACGATATTCTATTTATTACATTGAGCTTGTTAAATTCCATAGTATATACTCAAAAGGGTCAAAATATCAGATAGTATGAACCAACATAAAAACAATAAAAATAATTTTCACATAATAGCTTCATAAGTCGGTGCTAAGACAGTGTATAAAATTATTAAAGGCCCGACTTCAGAGGCTACCATGTGGAAATTATTTAATTATTTTTACTTCGCCAATATCGTGTCAATAAAATAAAATTATGTGTCTTACCTAGTTTGAAGTGCACCTCCCGCTCTCTCTCAATTGCTAAGACTTAACGGTCAACTACCGCAGAGTCTACTACACCTGAAGATGCCTCGTGTGGAGGCGAAACACGTGTCGTTTTATCGTCGGTGGTATGGCTTTCTTAATGTAGTGGTGGTGGGAGTAGTGGTGCTAGGATTAGTGGTGCTAGGATTAGTGGTGACGGGATAGTGCACGCAATTGAGGGAGGGTGGGAGGTGCTCTTCAAACTAAGTAAGACACATCATCTTATTTTATTTAACGAATATTGGCAAAGTAAATTTTTCGTACTTTAATATAATGGATTTCCGTAAAGTAACACCTGGTTCTATTGCTTATTTTTAGTTCATTTAAGTCGCCTTTTTAATTACTTTTAAAATTTATTTTTGATTCTTTTCGGTAGACTAAGAAATATCACTCAGTTTACCAAAATATATTTAATTATGCAATGGTCATTATTTTTAATGAGGATACATTTACAACCATAAACCACCATCCCCTTCTCACCCGCTCAAGTAAAATGATAGGAAAAATATCGCACAATCTGTTTTAAAAACCTCGTCAAATGTAATATATGTATTATATAATAAACACACAAATACTACAACATTGATGAAAAGCACACTAAATATCATTATACGGAAATGTTCTCAACGTTTTGCTTATTGCTTTATCAATTACTCGACAATTATTATGCCATTATGTGAACTAATGTCCTTTAGGATTATCGTGTATCGCAATAAGAGAGAATGCAGGCGGAATAACATTTACGGTATAGGTATTTAGATCTATTGCTGTCGCACTGTGCCCGAACGATCGAGATTGACAAACGAGGGAGACAGCTGCCGCTTAGATAGATTATATATATGAAAAATAAAAACAGAACAAGAGCGAAAAGGGCTTGTGTCGTGAGGGTTCAGAATAAACTTGATTATATATGTAGATATTCATACATCCCGGGAATAGATTTAAGATTATTTTTGATACACGAAAATACCGTAAATTGACAAGGATTGGTAATATATCATTTATATTCAATAGGCACGTGTAACAGTGTTAGCATTTAGATAAGTACTTAGTTCCACTGAAATAAAAGGTAAGCACTGAACATTTCTCTAACAAATAAGTAGATTGAAGAACAAACATAAGTTTGTAGTGGAAAAACATTCTCCTCCGGTTTTCTTTTTAGTTCTCCCGTAATGGCGATGTAAGAGTATCCACAAACCGTCGTATGTTGCGTAGGTGACGTAAAAAGCGACAAAGGTAAACAAATCAAAATTGTAAAAAGTGCGGTAGTTATCTCGCCTGCTAATTAGGGCAACTATGCCAAAACCTTCACTATGAGACCGTTTTTTACAGAATAATAGTGAAAAACGAGCAGACAGTCCATCCGGTGGTAAGTCGGTACATTTAACCTCAAAAATGATAAATGCAGATGCGTTGTCATCCCTGAGGACTATGACGAAATGCCGAGTTTCCAGTGAAAAGGGTCTCCGGTTCTCTACACTTCATACGAAACATATATAACATAGCAGTATTAAGCTGCTGCTTTTACACCTATATTCAGCAGTAGATTTTTCTAAGCTGTAATGGATGGATGTTAACAGAAAGTACTGTATTAGGTTTTAAAATATTTAACATAATTTGCCGTATCTTTTAATTGCGTTGACTTAAAAGCTTGAATATTGTACACCTCCTCCACAAACTATGGACTTCAATATTTGATACTGATTTCAGATTGA
The DNA here is from genome assembly GCA_963668995.1 of Parnassius mnemosyne. Lineage (NCBI taxonomy): Eukaryota > Metazoa > Arthropoda > Insecta > Lepidoptera > Papilionidae > Parnassius > Parnassius mnemosyne. The sequence continues at coordinate 12,323,393 of CAVLGL010000090.1, forward strand.
TACCCGTTTTTGAGAAAAAGTTTGACAGTCGGACGTAAAAATTGAAAATTTAGCGATAAATTAGCCCGTATTTCCTTCTCCAAAACGTGACCGGTTAAAATTCTTATCAGAAAGAATATTAAAAGAATTGTGTTTTTTTTCTATTATTGTCCGCTTGGGCTTCGTAAGTAAAAAAAATATGGAACTAATTAATCTTGACAATATAATTAGCGGTAGTAAAATATTTTAAATCCTTTAAATCAAATGCAACTTATTTTACTGGCAAAACAAACTTATTTCTTTCAATACGTTTCTCTTTGTTACAAAGCAACTGCAGTTTTTCTGATCTGCTTTTAGGAATTCAGGCTCAATTTTCAAACGTATGTTGTTGTGTTAAGTTTCCTTATAAATCTTCACTACGCGTCATCATTCATCATCATCATTACAGCCCTTCACAAGTCCACTGCTGAACATAGGCCTCCCCCAAAGAATGCCACAAAGCACGGTCCTGAGCCACCTGCATCCATCGACTTCCTGCATGTCTTACCAGGTCGTCACTCCATCTCGTGGGGGGACGCCCTACACTTCGCCTACCGGTACGAGGCTGCCACTCGAGAACCTTTCTTCCCCATCGGTTGTCGGTTCTTCGAGCTATATGGCCGGCCCACTGCCACTTCAGCTTACTAATCCGTTGGGCTATGTCGGTTACTCTGGTTCTACTGCGGATATCCTCATTCTTAAGTTTATCACGCAGAGAAACTCCGAGCATAGCCCTCTCCATAGCTCGCTGAGCGACCTTGAGCTTCCTCATACGGCCAGCAGTGAAGGACCACGTCTCAGTTCCATAAGTCATCACTGGCAACACGCACTGGTTGTACAATTTCGTTTTCAGGTTTTGAGGTATGTCTGACGAGAAGATGTGTCGTAGCTTCCCGAACGCTGCCCAGCCGAGTTGAATCCGTCGATTGACCTCTCGGTCGAAGTTGGACTTACCTAGTCGGACTATTTGTCCCAGGTAAACATACTCGTCAACAACTTCGAGCTTAGTGCTCCCAACAACTACCGGCATAGGTGTGACATGGACATTGAACATGATCTTTGTTTTGTCCATGTTCATCTTAAGACCTATCCGTTGGGAAACACTATCGAGGTCATTGAGCATAGTGCTTAGGTCCTCCAGCGATTCTGCCATAAGGACTATATCGTCGGCAAATCGTAGGTGAGTGATGTACTCGCCATTGATGTTGATACCGTATCCTTTCCAGTCCAGAAGCTTGAAAACGTCTTCCAATGCAGCGGTGAAGAGTTTCGGGGATATGACGTCACCTTGTCTTACACCTCTCTGCTCTAACTACGCGTATCATCATCATTATCATTATCATTACAGCCTTTCATAAGTCCACTGTTGAACATAGGCCTTCCCCAAGGAGTGGTCCTGAGCCATCTGCATCCATCGACTTCCTGCATGTCTTACTAGGTTGTCGGTTCTTCGACCTATATGGCTATGCCGGTCACTCTGGTCTGCGGATATCCACATTTCTAAGTTTATCACGCAGAGAAACTCCGAGCATAGCCCTCTCCATAGCTCGCTCAGTGACCTTCAGCTTCCTCATCTAGCCAGCAGTGAAGGACACGCAACATTGTAACACTCTTATTCTTTAAGAATTCGGGACGATCATATTTCCAAATACATATGAAGTTATGTGAAACATCAATCTTAACAAAGCACTTAAAAAAAAATTACAAGCATTGCGAGGGTTAAAATTTCTGCAAATCATATTGTTTGAGATTCCATTGATTTGACAAAATTGATAATATCGGCTTTGAATCCAATTTATTTTATGGGAAAAAATGTCTATGTAACCAAAAGAGACGTTGCATAACTTATTTGATCCCATGTATCCCATCCCCATTCTAACAATATGTAATTATTATCAAAAACGAAATAATTTTATAAAAATTGAACATACTGACATGTGATGGTGAAGGTGACACTAAATTGCTAATAAAACGCGCTTGCAGAGATAATAAAAATAATAAACATTTATTTTTCCCACATACTTTAGTTACATTTATTTTATATCTTACACAGCTTTTTTACTTTTTGTGAAATTAAGGCCATAGAGCTCAAGCTAATCTAGCTTGGGTTCTATGGCTGGGATAATGAGATGTAAAAGTTACAACGCTGTTTCTTCTGCATATCAATGATATGTTGCAAGCCGGTAGCATTTATTGCTATGCAGATGACAGCACTGGTGATGCTCTATACACCGGCCGTGCCAATATTTCTCGGAAAAACGTCACCGAGTACCGGAACAAACTTGTGTCTGAAGTCGAGTCTTTGCTGGACAAAGTCTCGGATTGGGGGCGACTAAATCTAGTCCAGTTTAATCCTCAGAAGACACAAGTTTGCGCGTTTACCGCTAAAATGAACCCCTTTGTCGTATCTCCTCAGTTTCAAGGTACTCCCCTTGTTGCCTCAGCCAGTATCGGAATCCTCGGCGTCGACATATCGAATGAGGTGCAGTTTCGTGGTCACTTGGAAGAGAAGGCCAAATTGGCCTCTAAAACGCTTGGCGTGCTCAGCAGAGCGGGACAGTATTTCATACCGTCTCAACGCCTGCAGCTTTACTAGGCGCAGGTTCGGCCTCACATGGAATATTGTTTCCATCTCTGGGCTGGGGCTCCCCAGTGCCAGCTCCTTCCACTTGAACGCATCTAGCGCAGAGCGGTTCGAATCGTCGACGACCGAGTCCTTTCCGATCGGCTCGACTCATTGGCGCTGCGAAGAGATGTTGCATCTCTTTGCATTTTATTTCGCATTTACCACGGGGAGTGCTCTGAGGAATTGTTCGGATTAATCCCACCTGTCAAATTTCACGAACGCACATCGCGGCAGAACTCCCGATACCATCCACACCATTTGGATGATTGGCGGTCCACCACTGTGCGATTTGGAAGATGTTTTCTTCCTCGCACAACTTCCTTGTGGAATAGTTTACCACCAGCGATTTTTCCGGACCGATGCGACTTAGGGACCTTCAAGAAAAGAGCCTACTTCTTTTTAAAGGGCCGGCAACGCTTCTGCAATTCCCCTGATGTTGCGGTTGTTCGCGGACGGCGGTAGTTACTTACCCCCTCAGATAAGCCGCATGCTCGTTTGCCCACTCTCCTATAAAAAAATATATATCAAATGAAAAGGTTTAATATTTTTAAGTCTTAACGAATTTTATTTTTGTCTTACCAAAAAAAAAAACGAACAGTTCAAACACTCGTGCCTACTACAGTCAGTGATAAAGATCACTACGTATATTTTGTATATCTTCGACTGCTCCGTGGCGCAGTGGCTTAGCTTATTGAATTGTGACTTATTGAGTTGTGACCGCGGGTTCGAATCGCTTACGGAACAAACATTTGTAAGGCCTACAAATATTGTTCCGAGTCGGGATATTTGTCCTTGTGGAATTTATGTTTGTAAACTGCCACCACTTTACACGAGGAAATCCTAGTGTGAGGGTAACGTTTTTATAAATAAAAAATGTGTGTGAGTCAGTACCCACAGAGACATCTTAATGGTTTAATAAACGTTGTTTGTTCTAAAATTTACCCCGCCTCTGTGATATTCGCATGTGAACAATTGCGGGGAGTGAGGTAACGTTTTCACACCTAGACAACATACTAAAAGAGAGCCTCAAGTTGGTGTGATTTTTTTAGCTTACTTGTAGCTTTATTATACTCGTATTATGTCATGTTAACTTTAGATACATTAATAAGGTTCAGAGTAATAAATAATAAAATAACTGCGGTTGCCAACCCGCCTGTCAATCGTTGCAACTATGGCAAAATGCCTCCTATGAGGCAATCTATTTAGAGAGGCCCATGTTCAGGAGTGGACATTTACTGAATGTAATGGATGACTGGTAATTGATTTCATTTTAGCCGTTAAGAAGTGGCAAAGTCTATGAATTTCCAGAAAGTAAATTTACAGTCAATATATATATAGAGCAACGACCTTGAGCTTCCTAATCCGGCCAGCAGTGAAGGACCACGTCTCAGTTCCGTATGTCATCACTGGCAACACGCACTGGGTGTAAAGTCTCGTTTTCAAGTTTTGAGGTATGTCTGACGAGAAGATGTGTCGTAGCTTCCCGAACGCTGCCCAGCCGAGTTGAATCCGTCGATCGACCTCTCGGTCGAAGTTGGACTTACCTAGACGGACTATTTGTCCCAGGTAAACATACTCGTCAACAACTTCGAGCTTAGTGTTCCCAACAACTACCGGCATAGGTGTGACATGGACATTAAACATGATCTTTGTTTTGTCCATATTCATCTTAAGACCTATCCGTTGGGAAACACTATTGAGGTCATTGAGCATAGTGCTTAGGTCCTCCAACGATTCTGCCATAAGGACTATATCGTCGGCAAATCGAAGGTGAGTGATGCACTCGCCATTGATGTTGATACCGTATCCTTTCCAGTCCAGAAGCTTGAAAACATCTTCCAATGCAGCGGTGAAGAGTTTCGGGGATATGACGTCACCCTGTCTTACACCTCTCTGCAATTGGATAGGTTTCGTACTCTGGTTCTGTACTCGGATAGCCATCGTAGCCCTACTGTACAAGCACTTCAACACTTCGATATAACGAAAGTAAACTTGGCATCGCTGCAGGGACTACAGCGCCGCCCAAATTTCGACGGAATCAAAGGCTTTCTCATAGTCCACATACGCCAGACATAGTGGCAAATTGTACTCCTCGGACTTCTGTACAATTTGCCGAAGGGTATGTATGTGGTCTATGGTGCTAAAGCCCTTTCGGAAACCGGCTTGTTCGGGAGGCTGGAAGTCGTCAAGTCTGCGCGCGAGACGATTCGTAATGACTCTCGAAAACAGCACGTAGACGCGGCTCAGAAGGGAAATCGGTCTGTAGTTCTTCAAGAGAGCGTTGTCGCCTTTCTTGAAGAACAAGACCACCGCACTTATGCTCCACGCCTCCGGTGTAATGCCACCATGGAGGACGGAATTAAAGAGCTTCTGAAGGACTTCAAGTACCGGTTTTCCACCCGCTTTCAGAAGCTCCGCTGTAATTCCATCCTCGCCTGGGGCCTTGCCGTTTTTAAGGTGCTGGAGAGCCATTCTAATCTCGCTCAGACTGACATCCGGGATATCTTCGGAATAGTGTCGGATGAGACTCGCTCTTGGATCGTTACTCACACTTGCGTGTGGCTCCAACGATGACGTGTACAACTGCCCATAGAACCTCTCAATCTCACTCAAAATCTCAGGTGCCCCGGAAACGATGCTGCCACACTCTGTCTTCAGCTTTGACAGTTGGCGCTTTCTGGCAGACAGATCTCTGGCAAAGACTTTGGAGCCTTGGTTCCGCTCGATCGCTTCTTCAATACGAGCTGTATTGAATTTGCGTAAGTCCCGCCGCATGCATTTGGAGATCTGTCTGTTCAGTTGCCTGTATGCTGTCAAATCTGTTGAAGAATGTAGCTTCATCTCCCGTCTAACAGCCATGAGATTAAGAGTGTGATCGGAGAGTTTTTGTGTTCTTCTGCGGCGGGTCTTGCAGAACTTAGCTCCGACCGCATGGACAGTTTCCACGAGCTTGTCATTCAAATCGTCCACTTCATTGCAGTCTTCTAGGCACTGAAATCGGTTTTGTAACTCGAGCTGAAAGGTTTCGGGACTTTGGATTAGAGCACGATTAGTAAGCTGAAGTGGCAATGGGCCGGCCATATAGCTCGAAGAACCGACAACCGATGGGGAAGAAAGGTTCTCGAGTGGCAGCCTCGTACCGGCAGGCGAAGTGTAGGGCGTCCCCCCACTAGATGGAGTGACGACCTGGTAAGATATGCAGGAAGTCGATGGATGCAGGTGGCTCAGGACCGTGCTTTGTGGCATTCTTTGGGGGAGGCCTCTGTTCAGCAGTGGACTTGTGAAGGGCTGTAATGATGATGATGATGATATATATATGTATGTATATGCCACAGCATTGCGCAGGCTCTTTAATTTCCGTGTCAGTTATGTCCGCGATGTTACTCCAGTGCGTGTTATCATCTCATGTCTTCAAAATATGTTATTCCTCATTTATATGAGTTTCCTCACAATTTTTCATCTTTGTCGAGCAAGTGACAAATCAGAAATTAAAATTGCAATTAACAATTCCCTTGATTAAAGGCTTGCTGTGATTTCACAGCATGCAAACAAGCAGGGTTCGTTTGATTTCAATTTAATGAAGCAAATTTCTTGGAATATTCACGTGAGTTCCCTTTAAGGTTTTGGTATTGTTCACTTTCAATCATCATCATCATCATCATTACAGCCCTTCACAAATCCACTGCTGAACATAGGCTTCCCCCAAAGAATGCCACAAAGCACGGTCCTGAGCCACCTGCATCCATCGACTTCCTGCATATCTTACCAGGTCGTCACTCCATCTAGTGGGACGACGCCCTACACTTCGCCTGCTGGTACGAGTCTGCCACTCAAGAACCTTTCTTCCCCATCGGTTGTCGGTTCTTCGAGCTATATGGCTGGCCCACTGCCACTTCAGCTTACTAATCCGTTGGGCTATGTCGGTCACTCTGGTTCTACTGCGGATATCCTCATTTCTGAGTTTATCACGCAGAGAAACTCCGATCATAGCCCTCTCCATAGCTCGTTTAGCGACCTTAAGCTTCCTCATCCGGCCAGCAGTGAAGGACCACGTCTCAGTTCCGTATGTCATCACTGGCAACACGCACTGGGTGTTCAGTCTCGTTTTCAAGTTTTCAGGTATACCTGACGAGAAGATGTGCCGTAATTTCCCAAACGCTGCCCAACCGAGTTGAATCCGTCGATTGACCTCTCGGTCGAAGTTGAACTTACCTAGTCGGACTATTTGTCCCAGGTAAACATACTCGTCAACAACTTCGAGCTTAGTGCTCCCAACAACTACCGGCATAGGTGTGACATGGACATTAAACATGATCTTTGTTTTGTCCATGTTCATCTTAAGACCTATCCGTTGGGAAACACTATTGAGATCATTGAGCATAGTGCTTAGGTCCTCCAGCGATTCTGCCATAAGGACTATATCGTCAGCAAATCGAAGGTGAGTGATGTACTCGCCATTGATGTTGATACCATATCCTTTACAGTCCAGAAGCTTGAAAACATCTTCCAATGCAGCGGTAAAGAGTTTCGGGGATATGACATCACCCTGTCTTACACCTCTCTGCAATTGGATAGGTTTCGTACTCTGGTTCTGTACTCGGATAGCCATCGTAGCCCTACTGTACAAGCACTTCAACACTTCGATATAACGAAAGTAAACTTGGCATCGCTAAAGGGACTACAGCGCCGCCCAAATTTCAACGGAATCAAAGGCTTTCTCATAGTCCACATACGCCAGACATAGTGGCAAATTGTACTCCTCGGACTTCTGTACAATTTGCCGAAGGGTATGTATGTGGTCTATGGTGCTAAAGCCTTTTCGGAAACCGGCTTGTTCGGGAGGCTGGAAGTCGTCAAGTCTGCGTGCGAGACGATTCGTAATGACTCTCGAAAACAGCACGTAGACGCGGCTCAGAAGGGAAATCGGTCTGTAGTTATTCAAGAGAGCGTTGTCGCCTTTCTTGAAGAACAAGACCACCGCACTTCTGCTCCACGCCACCGGTGTAATGCCACCATGGAGGACGGAATTAAAGAGTTTCTGAAGGACTTCAAGTACCAGTCTTCCACCCGCTTTCAGAAGCTCCGCTGTAATTTCATCCTAGCCTGGGGCCTTGCCGTTTCTAAGGTGCTGGAGAGCCATTCTAATCTCGCTCAGACTGACGTCCGGGATATCGTCGGAATAATGTCGGATAAGACTCGCTCTTGGATCGTTACTCACACTTCCGTGTGGCTCCAACGATGACGTGTACAGCTGCCCATAGAACCTCTCAATCTCACTCAAAATCTCAGGTGCCCCGGAAACGATGCTGCCACATTCGGTCTTCAGCTTTCACAGTTGGCTTTTTCTGGCAGACAGATCTCTGGCAAAGACTTTGGAGCCTTGGTTCCGCTCAATCGCTTCTTCAATACGAGCTGTATTGAAGTTGCGTAAGTCCCGCCGCATGTATTTGGAGATCTGTCTGTTCAGTTGCCTGTATGCTGTCAAATCTGTTGAAGAATGTAGCTTCATCTCCCGTCTAACAGCCATGAGATTAAGAGTGTGATCGGAGAGTTTTTGTGTTCTTCTGCGGCGGGTCTTGCTGAACTTAGCTCCAACCGCATGGACAGTTTCCACGAGCTTGTCATTCAAATCATCCACTTCATTGCAGTCTTCTAGGCACTGAAAACGGTTTTGTAACTCGAGCTGAGAGGTTTCGGGACTTTGGATTAGAGCACGAGGGGGACGGAGCGTTGACTTCATTAGACGAGACCTCTCCAACTTAACGTTTAGGTTCAGTGTGCCTCTAACCATTCAGTGATCGCTGCCGGTTTTCACCCTCGCGATCACTGAGACATCACTGAACAGTTGTCGTCTGGTCGTCATAATGAAGTCAATCTCATTTTTGTTTAACCGTCGGGGCTTGACCAGGTCCACTTTCTGTGGGGCCGCTTCTGGAAGAAAGAGTTCATCATAAATAGTCCCTCTTTCTCCATGAAGTCGGCCAGCTGCTGGCCCCTTGGTTTCCGTTGCCTTATTCCAAATTTTCCCACTTTCAGCTCACCGTTCTCTCTTGTGCGTAGTTTTGCATTGAAGTCTCCCATTAACACCGTATATTGGGTTTTGGAGGAATGCATGGCTCTAGAGATATCCTCATAAATTTCCTCCACCTCCTGATCGGGGTGTGCCGAGGTTGGTGCGTAAACCTGTTTGACCTTAAGCGAATACCGTTTGGTGATTCTGAGTATACGGTACGCAACCCCCGTCGACACACTCTCAATCTTTACAACGTTGTTAACGAGAGACTTGTGGACGATAAATCTGACACCTCCTTGGGACAGATGGTCGCCCTCCCGATAATAGAACAAGTTGCCGGATTCGAGGATTACCGTGTCCTCCCCCTCTCTTCAGACTTCGGCTAATCTTATAATATGCCAGCGTAACTTGTCTATCTCTTCTTCCAGCTCCACAATCTTCTCGTTAGTCCTCAGGGTGCGTGCGTTGTATGTTGCCAGGTCGAGTCGTCTAAGGTGGCAACCGAACCTCCACCGGAGATCCTTAGCACCCCCTGCCCCGCCGTTACCATGGTCGCCACCGTAGCCAGGAATAGCGGGGCCGCCGGGGACTGGGGTACGTCTCCTCGTAACTTTCATCATCATTCCATATATTGCCAAAGTTGCCACGCTTGGCGAGCGGGTTGGCAACCGCAGTTTTTTATTGTATTTTTGCCGTTACCAGGAAGATGCTGCTGCCCATCTCCTGCCTGTTTCCCTTTGTCGCCTTTTACGACACCCACGGGAAGATATGGGGTAGTGGATATTCTTAACCGCCACTACACGGCCTACCGCCATTACACGGCTTTCAATCACTACAAAAAATTTGTAAAAATGTGTTGATTTACATTTATGGATGTAATTTTACCTACGTCAACGTCCTTTTTAGGAAAATTACAGAAAATAAAAATCATAAAAAGTCACGCAATCCTTTCGAGGTTATTAAATGTCGGAATCCACGGGGAAATAAATTAACACCATGCTTATATTCTCAAAATTATACAGGGGGCATAAACTTGTAAAGGATACTTTAGATGAATAATGCCAAGGATTTTGACACGTATATCAACTACTTATTTTAGTTTTCTTATAATCTTTCTTGTTCTTCATCATTGCTGGACATCGCAATTTTGTTTATAGAAGGAAAAATATATATCTTCCGCCAAGCAAGGAGTCCAGCTCGGTGTACGGAGGTATAAATAGAATTGTTTGGAAAATTTGACAGGGTAATATAGGATTCCGTTTTGCACGGTCTGTTTACGATATTGTAGCGCGATGACATCACCACTGGTTCCACCGCCAACTGGCGGAGCTTACCCGAAAACGGCATGCCAGTCAGCCGTGAGAGAAGCAGTCCTTCAACATGTATATGTCGGCCATTTTAATCGACTGTCCTTGCAATTTATTGAAGTTTATGTTAAAATACAAATTGGTAGGAAATCGTATGCTTTTAAACTCGAAGTTTCCATGGTATTCTATTTACAGGAGAAAATCCCCTAGTGTTGAGGTAACATTGTTTAAGAAATAATTTAAAAATTTTATCCTGTAGAGACCTAAACGTATAATAATTTCAAAATTAGAGCTTTAAATCAAAGTTTGTTTAAATTTATAACCTAACGTACCTTTGGACGTTTCCAATAACTGCGGTTTCACGGTATTCTCGACTAAAGCTTAGTTTTGTGGTAGTGCAACCTGAAAGTTATACTTTAGTTTACTTACAAAACATTTAATGTAGTAATATTACATCATCATCATCATTACAGCCCTTCACAAGTCCACTGCTGAACATAGGCCTCCCCCAAAGAATGCCACAAAACACGGTCCTGAGCCACCTGCATCCATCGACTTCCTGCATGTCTTACCAGGTCGTCACTCCATCTCGTGGGGGGACGCCCTACACTTCGCCTACCGGTACGAGGCTACCACTCGAGAACCTTTCTTCCCCATCGGTTGTCGGTTCTTCGAGCTATATGGCCGGCCCACTGCCACTTCAGCTTACTAATCCGTTGGGCTATGTCGGTCACTCTGGTTCTACTGCGGATATCCTCATTCCTAAGTTTATCACGCAGAGAAACTCCGAGCATAGCCCTCTCCATAGCTCGCTGAGCGACCTTGAGCTTCCTCATACGGCCAGCAGTGAAGGACCACGTCTCAGTTCCGTAAGTCATCACTGGCAACACGCACTGGTTGTACAATTTCGTTTTAAGGTTTTGAGGTATGTCTGACGAGAAGATGTGTCGTAGCTTCCCGAACGCTGCCCAGCCGAGTTGAATCCGTCGATTGACCTCTCGGTCGAAGTTGGACTTACCCAGTCGGACTATTTGTCCCAGGTAAACATACTCGTCAACAACTTCGAGCTTAGTGTTCCCAACAACTATCGGCATAGGTGTGACATGGACATTAAACATGATCTTAGTTTTGTCCATGTTCATCTTAAGACCTATCCGTTGGGAAACACTATTGAGGTCATTGAGCATAGTGCTTAGGTCCTCCAGCGATTCTGCCATAAGGACTATATCGTCGGCAAATCGAAGGTGAGTGATGTACTCGCCATTGATGTTGATACCGTATCCTTTCCAGTCCAGAAGCTTGAAAACGTCTTCCAATGCAGCGGTGAAGAGTTTCGGGGATATGACGTCACCCTGTCTTACATCTCTCTGCAATTGGATAGGTTTCGTACTCTGGTTCTGTACTCGGATAGCCATCGTAGCCCTACTGTACAAGCACTTCAACACTTCGATATACCGACAGTCAACTTGGCACCGCTGAAGGGACTGCAGCACCGCCCAAATTTCGACGGAATCAAAGGCTTTCTCATAGTCCACATACGCCAGACATAGTGGCAAATTGTACTCTTCGGACTTCTGTACAACTTGCCGAAGGGTATGTATGTGGTCTATGGTGCTAAAGCCTTTTCGGAAACCGGCTTGTTCGGGAGGCTGGAAGTCGTCAAGTCTGCGCGCGAGACGATTCGTAATGACTCTCGAAAACAGCACGTAGACGCGGCTCAGAAGGGAAATCGGTCTGTAGTTCTTCAAGAGAGCGTTGTCACCTTTCTTGAAGAACAAGACCACCGCACTTCTGCTCCACGCCTCCGGTGTAATGCCACCATGGAGGACGGAATTAAAGAGCTTCTGAAGGACTTCAAGTACCGGTCTTCCACCCGCTTTCAGAAGCTCCGCTGTAATTCCATCCTCGCCTGGGGCCTTACCGTTTTTAAGGTTCTGGAGAGCCATTCTAATCTCGCTCAGACTGACATCCGGGATATCTTCGGAATAGTGTCGGATGAGACTCGCTCTTGGATCGTTACTCACACTTGCGTGTGGCTCCAACGATGATGTATACAGCTGCCCGTAGAACCTCTCAATCTCACTCAAAATCTCAGGTGTCCCGGAAACGATGCTGCCACATTCTGTCTTCAGCTTTGACAGTTGGCTCTTTCTGGCAGACAGATCTCTAGCAAAGACTTTGGAGCCTTGGTTCCGCTCGATCGCTTCTTCAATACGAGCTGTATTGAAGTTGCGTAAGTCCCGCCGCATGCATTTGGAGATCTGTCTGTTCAGATGCCTGTATGCTGTCAAGTCTGTTGAAGAATGTAGCTTCATCTCCCGTCTAACAGCCATGAGATTAAGAGTGTGATCGGAGAGTTTTTGTGTTCTTCTGCGGCGGGTCTTGCTGAACTTAGCTCCAACCGCATGGACAGTTTCCACGAGCTTGTCATTCAAATCATCCACTTCATTGCAGTCTTCTAGGCACTGAAAACGGTTTTGTAACTCGAGCTGAAAGGTTTTGGGACTTTGGAACAGAGCACGAGGGGGACGGAGCGTTGACTTCATTAGACGAGACCTCTCCAACTTAACGTTTAGGTTCAGTGTGCCTCTAACCATTCGGTGATCGCTACCAGTTTTCACCCTCGCGATCACGGAGACATCACTGAACAGTTGTCGTCTGGTCGTCATAATGAAGTCAATCTCATTTTTTGTGGAACCGTCGGGGCTCGACCAGGTCCACTTCCTGTGGGGCCGCTTCTGGAAGAAAGAGTTCATCATAAAGAGTCCCTCTTTCTCCATGAAGTCGGCCAGCTGCTGGCCCCTTGGGTTCCGTTGCCCTATTCCAAATTTCCCTACTTTCAGCTCACCGTTCTCTCTTGTGCCTAGTTTTGCATTGAAGTCTCCCATTAACACCGTATATTGGGTTTTGGAGGAATGCATGGCTCTAGAGATATCCTCATACATTTCCTCCACCTCCTCATCGGGGTGTGCCGAGGTTGGTGCGTAAACCTGTATGACCTTCAGCGAATACCGTTTGGTGATTCTGAGTATAAGGTACGCAACCCTCGTCGACACACTCCCGATTTTTACAACGTTGTTAACGAGAGACTTGTGGACGATAAATCCGACACCTCCTTGGGACAGATGGTCGCCCTACCGGTGATAGAGCAAGTTGCCGGATTCGAGGATTACCGTGTCCTCCCCCTCTCTTCGGACTTCAGATAATCCTATAATATGCCAGCGCAACTTGTCTATCTCTTCTTCCAGCTCCACGATCTTCTCGTCAGTCCTCAGGGTGCGTGCGTTGTACGTTGCTAGGTCGAGTCGTCTAAGGTGGCAACCGAACCTCCACCGGAGATTCTTAGCACCCCCTATAGTAATATTTATTTATGGATAAATGAATACGCTTTCGGAACATTGAACAAATTATATAATGTCTTTGTTAATAACATGTTAAAATTTCGATGGTAAAACTGTTTATAACAAATATTATAACAAGATATACATGGATGAAAATAGCCCATATAATCGCTAATAAGTCGTATCTAAATTAATTTATATAAATAATTGTACAACATTATTATAACTTTTGTTGTTTAAAAAAATTGTCTGGGTTTCCTTTTGGATCTTCTCGATTCTCGTCTAGGTATTTTCTTTATTAGTGTTACAGTGGTAAAAAGGTATAAAGATGATATTCAATAATCTAGATTCAATAAAAAATTAAAACATAATATTATTATAAAGTTTCGAATGGAATCTTTATTAAGGCAAGTATTAAAAAAAAAGGGAAACCTACCTACCTATCAAATTGATCGAAGTAATAAATGTAGCAAATAGTCACCAAAAGCTAAGATAAAAAATAATTTAATAAGATGAATTGTCACTTTTAAGGACTAAATTGGAAAACCTTTGTGCCAAGAAAAAATTTATCAAAAATAGTCTACTGGTATTGTCACAGTAAGTTAGTAATTATAGTGCTCTATTATTTACGCAACTAAAAATGACAGTATATTAAAATGTAGGATTTTTCAATAAAAAAATAATAAATTCTCATGTTTTCGCGTATACTTCATGGTATAGTTCTAGAGGTTTAAGATGTTTTACAGCACCCATAGTATATCAGATAGCGAAAGTGATCTGTCACCTGCATCCATGGACTACGTGCGTGTGATATTTAATTTTTAAAATTATACTGAATATTATGTAAATGTTATTTGTATATAAGTTCTACGTACTACCACCGTCCTTTGTAGCATGCCGATCATATTTAACATCGTAACCGAAACTATTGGAACCGGAAAGGTTAACATTTGCCTGGCCAGTTGAACAGCCTTTGAATTTTATAAGACTAGTAAATTTTTTTCTGCTTTACCAGCTATTAAAAGTCCACTACTGGACCTTCTCTCATTGCAGATAGTCTGCATCTGCATTTGCGTCTGGGTATACCATCGTCTTACGTATTTCTGCCACCAAGCAGCAGAGATTGCACTATATGACGACCCCCCCCCCTCCCATTTTTCCTTCTGTAAACTGTATTATATATATGATTTATAAAATATATCCAATTTACATGACCACTATATTAACTATATATTGATCTTTATAAAGGTTTAATATAGGCCGTTAAATAAATTTATGGCTTGATCGTCTTTTTTTTACAGGATAGGGTGACAAACGAGCACACAGTTCACCTAATGGTAAGTGACCCACATCTATCCTCAATAAAGAATCAAAATGCAGACGCGTTGTCACCCGTGAGGACTAAGATGGAATGCCTTTTCCAGCAAAAAGGGTCTCCGGTTTTCTACACTCACCATACGAAACACAACAGTGATAAGCTGCTATTTTACGCTGGTATTCGTTGAGAGCGTGGCCCTCCCCCGTCGAGCCGACCCATTCAGGTTCACAACAGTCAATTACTTATTAACTAATCTCCTACGGCTTGGAAAAGACTCACAATATTTATATAAAGTACTAGATACAAGGGATTCGCTCTACCACATTTTTAAAAAATGTGGGGGAGGCATACGGCTCTACACACGCTATGTGCGGTGAGCGCCAACCAACCAACGCGCTGCTCCCGAAGGGGACGTTAAGTTGGGAACTGGATCATAGTCCACAGGAAAATAACTGGCGTACCAATAAAAGAGGGCTTGGGCCCTTGATCAAACATCGGCCGAAGTCTTTGGTGTAAATGCCATACAAAATGTGATCAAATCCAGCCACAGTGAATGTACGTAACACGGATCAGGCAATAATAGGCACACTGCCCATAAAAAGCCCTCTGTGAGCGCCACCACCTGCCATACCGTCGTTCTGCAGACGTGATGTAAGTGTAAGGCATCACTAAAAATTGCATGTTCAGCACGGCTGACTAGCTGCAGAGCGTGTCATGAGTCTACCGCTCACCTCAAGGGAATGGGGTCCCATGTTACGAGCTTTTCGGCTGCAGCCTTGAGAGTTTCCATAGATTGTCCCTCCAGCTACCAACCGCATGGGGTCCACACATATGATCCACCAACCAATACAATGGGAGATATAGCCAAAATACAGTTATAAGATAATAATTATAATTCGCCATCAGAAAGGGTTTGTGTCACAGACGTTGAGTATATTATGCATTTTGCGATCATGTTTGTCTCACCCACCAACAAGTTGCCTCTAATCATTCAAAGGTGGAAAATTTATGGAGATATATTATTATGTTGTTACATAAAACATCATGGAGGTCAGACAGTCTGCAGCTCCGTAATGAAGGGACCCAACTTGAGCAAAGCTACTTAGATTGTGAGTCAAACCAAGACACAGAAAGCGCCATTGAGAATAACGACCCGCGAACAACCATCGCAGAGACGCATTGCTGCAGAACGCAACAAGCATCAATACGACTATCGTCAGGCTTACATTATCCCAAGGTTCGCCATACAATTCGAGCAGGCCACAAAATGCGTCGAATCAGGTGCAACGCACCCGTAGATCCATCAAAAGACAATATCGCAAGTAGCAGTAAGCATCAATGCAACTATCATACAGATTGCGCCCCTTCACAACGCACCCACATGATCCCTATCGAATTTGGTAACAAAATCGGTACTGTTCTTAACTAAAAATACCACCAACGTATCATAGTAACATAAGTCAGTAGCCAAACTCCGCTTATCCTAGACATGGAGATGATTATGCTTGCTGCACTTAAAAGTCCTACCAAACACACTCACCCTAATCCGAAAGATAGACGACGTATCATAACACTATGCGCTAAGACGCCGCCCACAAACGGTAGGGGTGTGCAATTTCTACGGGCAATTCATATTGCTACAACAAACCTGCTTACTACCAGCATTAAGATGATATGTCTAGGACACATTCGTTAGCGAGTCCAAGTTTACCTCGTTTCGGATGCTGTAAAACAGTTTACACGCCATTATAATAATCCTTTTCAAGTCCAATTTCTATCAATATGACGCTTTTACATATTTGAGAACTTTTAAATATTTTCTTTATCTCATTGAACTTCTATTATATGTCTTTTACATATGGGACTTCCAGTCATAACTCTGCTATCATAATGCTTATGCGGCTCAGAGACCTTCTATTAATACTTTTGTATCATAGACATTATTATCATAAGTCCCTAATATAAGTCTGTCACCCAACCACCCCATATATGTCCCATTTCTTTCAATATAATGCTTATAAATATTTGAGACATTCCACATATTTCCTTTATTTCATAGACCATACTATGATATATGTCTTTTACAAATGGGACTTCAAGTCATAACTCTGCTATCATAATGCTTATACACCATAGAAACCTTCTATATTAATGCGTCCCTAAAATAGGACTATCCATTGTGCAACAGTACTATTAGCAATAGGTCTCCCGACCACCACATATATATGTACACCCGTATGTATGCGACTTCGGCAACTCCTCATATAAGCAATCATTACATAAACACACTTCAGTAATACAAGAACACCCTCATTAAATTGTTGACCCTTTTTTCAATTATATTACAAATGTTACTCATCTTTATTATTGCAATATAATCGACTTGCTCTTCGACTATTTAATATATTTTGAATATTTTAAGCAGATTATAATTTAATAAATTTAAAGGTCTTTTTAAAGACAATATTAAGCCTTTACTTATTACAATACTTAACATTCGAAATGAATATGTTTGAACTATATGCTTATTAATGCATTTAAATTATACTAAATATTATATCTATGATATTTCTAAATGTCTTTATATTGAATTTAATTATTATTTATTATTAATAATAATAATGCGCCGTCTTGAGTTAGTTCTTAGAAGTGTCAAGGCATCTGTTGCATTCCTTGTTTGAAGTTGGCTGCTGGTGTCTATAGACTGCATTCACTTTGGATAAATTAATTAAGAATCATTTTATTACAGAATCTGAAAACTCAAACAAATAATATCTACCTTCACTTTTTTATCATTTAAGAACATTTAACAAACACAAATAAAATCTAATACTTTGATCCATACAAAATTATTTTTGACTGATATTATATTATACTATGTTTTTTTCTAAGGATTATGAAAATATTACGAACGCCTGAAACGTATATATAATTTATAACTTCGCGAGAGCGACTGCAGGATTATTTATAGTCGACGTAGTAAGCTCTGCTGATCGGCCACTATATCAAAATGAAATTCTGATAGATAATTTACCACTGAATATATCATAACTAGAAAGTATGCAAGAGTAACATTAGTGTTACCAAATAGTTGGATATAAAATAAATTATTTGACTTTAGCTTAGTTTGGGTATGGACCACAGACGTGTCTTCATTGGCTCGTGAATGTCCTTTTTTATAGAATAAGGGTGGCAAACGAACAAACAGTCCACTTAATGATAAATGAATACAGTAGCCCATAGATATCTACATTTATCCTCAGCTAACAATTAAATTGCAAAATATGTTTGGTTATACCTGAGAACCACGATATAATGCCTCATTTCTAGTAAAAAGGGTCTTCGGTTTAGTAAAGTTACGCTGAAATTCTGTTAGTTCCTTTGCTGGACTTGGGCTCTCCTGTTGTAGGGAGGGTATGCCTTAGTAGTCAGGGTTAGCAGATGGATTCACAATCGCTGTAATCAGAAGTATCGTAGGTTTGACGCTGCTGCCAATCGCCTGTCTGGGTATTTTACGTTTGGCGTAAACTTTTTTTTGGTAGTTACTCCATCATATATGGAAAGTCATAATATTTTTCTGTGATAGTATTTCCCATAGATGTTTCTTAAGGTACCCACTGGACTAAATGGTATGATGAATTCTCTTACTCTACCATGGGGAAAAATATTTTTATGATATTTTTTTTTAATTAATTACTAGCGGTTTTACTAAGGTTATGAAGAGTCGAAGTATAATATTAAGTCTATTCAGTAGTATAAAATAACGTAACGTATAAAGTCAGTCAGTTCTTCCAATGTCAGTAACCTCACAAATGTTGGTTCGCAAGGCTATGAACCCAAACTGTGCAAATATTTATACCTAAAACTTTTCTACAAATAAATTTTAGAAGGTACATCAAGCGGACAGACAAACAACCCTTATGAGACTAGCAGATATCATTTAATCTCTAAAAATGCTGAATATAAACTCCGTAAACTCTCTGCAATACTGTTATTAATATCTTACTGGGATGGCAAAGAAAAAGGGTTTAACTTGCGAATTTGTTAAATTTGAAGAAGTGCGCTGTCATATTAAAAGCATTAAAAGTAGAGATGGAATTTTTTTTTATTTAAAAATTCGATAGTAACCATTATTTTGCTTTGTTAGCAAATCAAATGGCTCAAGTACATAATTAAAAAAAAACTTTTACATCGTACAGCCAAGCTGCAGTTATATTATTGTTGTAGCACGATTCGGTTGACTCGTCCAGGGTAAAACCATGCTGTAACAGAATACCAGCAATAAATAGAAGCTTCATGCTGCCGTATGGTGAGTGTAGAGAACCGGAGACAATTTTTACTTGAAATGAGGCATTCCATCTCAGTCCTTAGTGGTGACATTGCATCTGCATTTTGATTCTTAAATAAGGATAAATGTAGATGCCTATGGGACACAGAATATACTTACCATCAGATGGACTGTATGTTGGTTTGCCACACTTTTCATTTATAAAAAAAAACTTGACTGCTTAAAAGTTTACTGCAACGACAAAACATTATACACCATGTCACAATCATAAATAAGACGATTCAAACGACACCCCATATGTAAGAATCCATCAAGCCGTTTCGGCTACAAAGCATACCAAAGAAATAGACATGCATACATACACAATATGTATATAAGTAGACAGTAGATATAGAGTATATTATACTCAATAAACAGTATTCTCCAATGTCTGTTTTTGAACATTTTTTGAGAAAGAGGTTTCATTGTGTTTGTTAAAATGGTATTTAAGTACACCTCAGCACTGGTTTTTACACCTTTTTCACAGAAAAACACCTCAGTTAAGCCTGAATATGAGACTCCAAGAAGCCAAACCATGAGTGACCAAGGATTATGTCCTCGTTGAAGCCAAACCACGAGTGACGTAGGATTATGTCCTCGGAATACGCGTGCTGACTTCTTTATTGCTGTGGGCATACACCTTATCATTTTGTTTATAACTTTCTTCGATGTAAAAAATTTTGTCATCCGAAAAAAAAATCGCGGTATTTTTTCCCGCGTACCGCTGTAACAAAGCGCGGGTTCTATCCAGCCTAATTTTTTCAAACGCTAGTTCAAAAAATGTCCGATCTTCTTACAATAAGCTTGTAGTCCTAGGTCTTCATTGATCTTTCTGTTGACATTGGTTCTGCTTAGGCCCATCTGAAGAGCTAAGATTTTTTGTTTACGAACATGATTTCTTTGGATTCGCGCCTTCACTGCTTTGATGATCGCGGATATACCTAACTATACGAGGTCAGCCGGTCCTCTTACGACCTTCGAAGCTTGGTTCTTCAGTGGATCGTTTGATAGTGCGATAAACAAATCGTAGGGTCATTTTCAATTTTTGTAGAATATTGAAAATCTCTTTTGGCGAGTAACTACAGCGGTGTAAAGCGATAACCGCTGTTCGCGCCAAACGTTGTTTTCGGAATCGACGTCAGAGGGCGCGCGGCTCGGTGCCATACCGGTTTGACGTTTGGTTGTGCGTAGAACGCGCAAGCACACAAGTCGTCTGCAAGCTGTGCTAACGCCAGCACGCTGTCAAATTTTTGTTCGGGAACTCGGAATAATTAAGCGCGGCTAGTAAATATATTGTTTAGGATTTGTGACGCGCATTCCTTGCTGGAGAGCTTTCCAGGGACTCATTGTGTCTGACTCAGAATCTGTATAAGTGCATTCGACAATATTAGCAAAAGCGGCCTTTGATATTCTAGAAATAACTGTTGCTACGCGAAGCGGTAGTGACCTTTGATCCGGACACTCCCTGTTCGTTTTGTGTGTTAAGCTTATAACAAACGAGAGTTAGTGGCTTCTGTAAGTTAGTTAATAGTACGATAGAGTTAATGGACTGTCATCGTGACGAACGAAGAAAGTGACTGTGGACGGCGCCGCGGAAGATTATCTCAATTTGGAGCGGTGCTGACGCCCGGGCTGCTGCCGACGGCAAAGGTCTACTAAGGTCAATCACCATCAGTCACACCCAGATACACATCACAGCACCTTATTTCCCTTGCACCACACAACCACATGCGACCTGACCGAATCCTGAGGGCCCAGGCGCCTTGGATTTAGGTAAGTAAGCTCCATCTAATATTCTCCCTGTTGAATGGCTGTGGTATAGAACGCTCATCCTTATTGTTTAGTTTAATTAGAGATTTTCCACTTTGGCCTTAGGAGGCCCGACCTACGTCTGTTCGTTGAAACTCTGCTGAATGGGCCCCAGAGGATTTGAACTTTTTGGGAGCAGCCGTAGGCCGTAACAACCGCTATTCTATCTTCTTTTTTCGATTACTCCATATTTGAAAATTTATGAAAATTAATGTCTTTTTTTTTTTACAATTGCTGATATGTCTAATGCTAAAAGTAAAATTAGTAAGTCTACTGTAACAACTCCTTCACCTCCTAGAAAGCGTAAAGCTGACAGTGAATCTCGAGGACCGGCACCTAAGAAGCTATATTCACCTTCACCCTTGACTACCCATAATTCTTTAAATTGTGAACAACAACGAGTATTAGAAGCTTGCCTTGGAGGGAAAAATATTTTTTTCACTGGATCTGCTGGGACTGGTAAAAGCTATTTATTAAAACGAATAGTGACTGCATTGCCTCCAGATGTTACGGTGCCTACTGCTTCTACAGGCGTGGCAGCCTGTCATATTGGTGGAACTACACTTCATGCCTTTGCTGGCATAGGAGATGGTAGTGGATCAGTTGAAAATCTTTGTGAAAGAGCATTGAAAATGCCCCTAATAACTCAAAAATGGAAAAAATGTAAACATCTCATTATTGATGAGATTTCAATGGTTGATGGAGCATATTTTGAGAAACTAGAAGCAGTGGCAAGATATGTTAGAAAGAATGACAAACCATTTGGAGGAATACAGCTTATACTATGTGGGGACTTTTTACAATTGCCGCCAGTTGTGGAAAAGAGTAAAAATGGAAAGAAGTTTTGCTTTCAATCACCATGTTGGGGTAAATGTATTGAACTTTGCTTTGAACTGAAGGAAGTACATAGGCAGACTGACCAAGAGTTTATATCTATATTAAATAGTATCAGAATAGGCCGTGTGACAAAAGAGATTAGTGATCGCTTGTTAGGAACTGCTAGACAAAAGATTGAAAGTGATGGCATATTAGCTACTAGGTTATGTTCACACACAAATGACTCAAAAATGATAAACAATTCAAAGTTAAGAGATTTAGAAGGAGAGGAGAAAGTGTTTATGTCACAAGATAGTGATAATGCAACTAATATATTAGATAATCAGACTGTTGCTCCGTCCAAATTAATACTTAAAGTAGGTGCCCAAGTAATGCTACTTAAAAATATCAATGTCAATGCAGGGTTAGTGAATGGGGCAAGAGGTGTTATCGTCAGGTTTGATGATGGATTTCCTGTTGTGAGATTTAAAAATAAAAAAGAATATACTGCAAGAGCAGAGCGCTGGTATGTCAAAAATTCGAGTGGATCATTGCTATGCCGTAGACAGGTCCCACTGAACCTTGCTTGGGCATTTTCCATACACAAATCACAAGGTTTAACTTTAGATTGCGTAGAAATGTCTTTATCTAAAATATTTGAAGCTGGTCAAGCTTATGTAGCTTTAAGCAGAGCACAAAGCCTTGATACATTAAGAGTTTTAGACTTTGATTCACGACATGTTTGGGCTGATCCAAATGTCTTAGAGTTTTATCAGAGATTCAGGCGGCGTTTGCAGCAAATGGAATTAATACCATTAGGCAGACCATTAGCCGTGTAGTGGCGGTCAAGAATATCCACTACCCCATATACTCCCGTGGGTGTCGTAAAAGGCGACAAAGGGAAACAGGCAGAAGATGGGCAGCAGCATCTTCCTGATAATAGCCAAAATTATAATAAAAAAACTGCGGTTGCCAACCCGCTCGCCAAGCGTGGCAACTATGACAAATACCCCCCAATGACTAAAGCAACAAACAGACGGCCCCCAGTCCCCGGCGGCCCCGCTATTCCTGGCTACGGTGGCGACCATGGTAACGGCGGGGCAGGGGGTGCTAAGAATCTCCGGTGGAGGTTCGGTTGCCACCTTAGACGACTCGACCTGGCAACGTACAACGCACGCACCCTGAGGACTGACGAGAAGATCGTGGAGCTGGAAGAAGAGATGGACAAGTTGCGCTGGCATATTGTAGGATTATCCGAAGTCCGAAGAGAGGGGGAGGACACGGTAATCCTCGAATCCGGCAACTTGCTCTATCACCGGGAGGGCGACCATCTGTCCCAAGGAGGTGTCGGATTTATCGTCCACAAGTCTCTCGTTAACAACGTTGTAAAGATCGGGAGTGTGTCGACGAGGGTTGCGTACCTTATACTCAGAATCACCAAACGGTATTCGCTGAAGGTCATACAGGTTTACGCACCAACCTCGGCACACCCCGATCAGGAGGTGGAGGAAATGTATGAGGATATCTCTAGAGCCATGCATTCCTCCAAAACCCAATATACGGTGTTAATGGGAGACTTCAATGCAAAACTAGGCACAAGAGAGAACGGTGAGCTGAAAGTAGGGAAATTTGGAATAGGGCAACGGAACCCAAGGGGCCAGCAGCTGGCCGACTTCATGGAGAAAGAGGGACTCTTTATGATGAACTCTTTCTTCCAGAAGCGGCCCCACAGGAAGTGGACCTGGTCGAGCCCCGACGGTTCGACAAAAAATGAGATTGACTTCATTATGACGACCAGACGACAACTGTTCAGTGATGTCTCCGTGATCGCAAGGGTGAAAACTGGTAGCGATCACCGAATGGTTAGAGGCACACTGAACCTAAACGTTAAGTTGGAGAGGTCTCGTCTAATGAAGTCAACGCTCCGTCCCCCTCGTGCTCTAATCCAAAGTCCCGAAACCTTTCAGCTCGAGTTACAAACCGTTTTCAGTGCCTAGAAGACTGCAATGAAGTGGACGATATGAATGACAAGCTCGTGGAAACTGTCCATGCGGTCGGAGCTAAGTTCTGCAAGACCCGCCGCAGAAGAACACAAAACTCTCCGATCACACTCTTAATCTCATGGCTGTTAGACGGGAGATGAAGCTACATTCTTCAACAGACTTGACAGCATACAGGCATCTGAACAGACAGATCTCAAAATGCATGCGGCGGGACTTACGCAACTTCAATACAGCTCGTATTGAAGAAGCGATCGAGCGGAACCAAGGCTCCAAAGTCTTTGCCAGAGATCTGTCTGCCAGAGAGAGCCAACTGTCAAAGCTGAAGACAGAATGTGGCAGCATCGTTTCCGGGACACCTGAGATTTTGAGTGAGATTGAGAGGTTCTATGGGCAGCTGTACACGTCATCGTTGGAGCCACACGCAAGTGTGAGTAACGATCCAAGAGCGAGTCTCATCCGACACTATTCCGAAGATATCCCGGACGTCAGTCTGAGCGAGATTAGAATGGCTCTCCAGCACCTTAAAAACGGTAAGGCCCCAGGCGAGGATGGAATTACAGCGGAGCTCCTGAAAGCGGGTGGAAGACCGGTACTTGAAGTCCTTCAGAAGCTCTTTAATTCCGTCCTCCATGGTGGCATTACACCGGAGGCGTGGAGCAGAAGTGCGGTGGTCTTGTTCTTCAAGAAAGGTGACAACGCTCTCTTGAAGAACTACAGACCGATTTCCCTTCTGAGCCGCGTCTACGTGCTGTTTTCGAGAGTCATTACGAATCGTCTCGCGCGCAGACTTGACGACTTCCAGCCTCCCGAACAAGCCGGTTTCCGAAAGGGCTTTAGCACCATAGACCACATACATACCCTTCGGCAAGTTGTACAGAAGTCCGAAGAGTACAATTTGCCACTATGTCTGGCGTATGTGGACTATGAGAAAGCCTTTGATTCCGTCGAAATTTGGGCGGTGCTGCAGTCCCTTCAGCGGTGCCAAGTTGACTGTCGGTATATCGAAGTGTTGAAGTGCTTGTACAGTAGGGCTACGATGGCTATCCGAGTACAGAACCAGAGTACGAAACCTATCCAATTGCAGAGAGGTGTAAGACAGGGTGACGTCATATCCCCGAAACTCTTCACCGCTGCATTGGAAGACGTTTTCAAGCTTCTAGACTGGAAAGGATACGGTATCAACATCAATGGCGAGTACATCACTCACCTTCGATTTGCCGACGATATAGTCCTTATGGCAGAATCGCTGGAGGGCCTAAGCACTATGCTCAATGACCTCAATAGTGTTTCCCAACGGATAGGTCTTAAGATGAACATGGACAAAACAAAGATTATGTTTAATGTCCATGTCACACCTATGCCGGTAGTTGTTGGGAGCACTAAGCTCGAAGTTGTTGACGAGTATGTTTACCTGGGACAAATAGTCCGACTAGGTAAGTCCAACTTCGACCGAGAGGTCGATCGACGGATTCAACTCGGCTGGGCAGCGTTCGGGAAGCTACGACACATCTTCTCGTCAGACATACCTCAAAACCTTAAAACGAAATTGTACAACCAGTGCGTGTTGCCAGTGATGACTTACGGAACTGAGACGTGGTCCTTCACTGCTGGCCGTATGAGGAAGCTCAAGGTCGCTCAGCGAGCTATGGAGAGGGCTATGCTCGGAGTTTCTCTGCGTGATAAACTTAGGAATGAGGATATCCGCAGTAGAACCAGAATAACCGACATAGCCCAACGAATTAGTAAGCTGAAGTGGCAGTGGGCCGGCCATATAGCTCGAAGAACCGACAACCGATGGGGAAGAAAGGTTCTGGAGTGGCAGCCTCGTACCGGTAGGCGAAGTGTAGGGCGTCCCCCCACGAGATGGAGTGACGACCTGGTAAGACATGCAGGAAGTCGATGGATGCAGGTGGCTCAGGACCGTGCTTTGTGGCATTCTTTGGGGGAGGCCTATGTTCAGCAGTGGACTTGTGAAGGGCTGTAATGATGATGATGAATGTCTTTTTATTTTCGGCAAGCGCAAACGTTATATTTTTAAAATTGGTGAAGTTCATCTACCCAGTATTCAAAAATTTTAAATAATAAGGTTTTGACGAAACTTATCACCCGAAGAATATAAGATTGATTTTTATATTCAAATTTGATACTAATTTTGATAAATTGCAGTTCAATAAATTAAATTGCTTCATAAAATTTCATTATATTAAGAAAAAAATAGTATATAAAGTTTCAATCGTTTTAATTAAAATTTTTACAATGTTTCATTTTAAATTTATATCGTTTCATTTTAAGTTATTTTAACAACCAACTTCTTTAAAAGAGTAAGAAAAATAGTCGGTGTTATTTTATTTTTAACAATTGAGACGTCTGATGGGCTGATGATGCTTATCCAGTTCCTAATAGAGCATTTTGTTTCAATACTTTTAATGAAGGGTCATTTAAACAAATCAGAATTATTGATATGATAAATGATAAATATTTGAGAACTCAATGGAAGTATTATTGAGATTTTAAAAATCTTTATTTATTTTGTAATATTTAGACATAGTTATACCTAATGTTGTATGAGCATCATTACACTTATAAAACAGACGATTTGAACTTAATATATAACATACAAAATAAAAAGTATAAATATTTTAGTAGATCAATGCTGCAGCTGATTTATGGTCGTACAAGAATGGGTCGGTTCAGCTGGGGAAGGACCACGCTCTCACAGAATACCAGCTGCCAAATGCATGCACACATGTGTTCAGTTCCGAACGGTAGCCAAAATAGCCAGTATATGTATAGTTTATACAAGCAATATACAGGCTCTAAATAATCACATGTTAGCCCCCAGAAATGACAACGCATCTCCATCTACGGGCTTCTTCATCCGTGGTCCAAGGGCTGGAGTAGCCACTTACCATTATGTAAACTGTTAGCTTATTTGCTATTACAAGTACCTATATTAAAAAAAAAGTTTGGTCTCATGGCCTTCTGATTTATTTATAATTATACATATATTTATTTATAATTATATAAATTGTACTGAGGCTAATTTTATAGTTTGTGAATAATAATTAATTCGTTTGCACGAATTAATTATCTTATATATATAATAGTAGCGGAATACAAGTGCACCGTGCCACGGCAGAGCCAAGACTCCTCTTACTGCGATCGCTCCGTCTGTTTTATATAAGCAAAAGAAGGAGCTACACATGCGCCAGCTACACATGAGCCACACACAAGTGCAACAGCGCAGGTGTACGGTGTACGTTATTTTTTACAAGAATTCTGGCTAGCCACACAGGCGCTGCCACACGTGCAACGGTGCAGGCGTCGTCGTATATTTATTTATAAGAGACTTGTACTGACAGTTTAAGTGGGTCCCTGTATAGTTTAAATTCACAATTGCACCCGGTAAGTGGCGCTGTTGTCGAGATCAAGATCACCTGTGCGGAGCCGAGGCGGATCGCTAGTATTATATAAGTACCCCAGTCACGTTGGCTCCTTAAAAGCTTGGCGTGCTCAGTAGCGCGAGATAGTGTTTCTTGCCGGCGGCCCACCGTTTGCGAATTTAACGGCCTTACTTGAAATGCTGTTCTCATCTCTGAGCTGGGTCACCTCAGTACCACCTCTTTTATAAACCGCATCAAATGAAGGGCAGCCCAAATCATACAAACTTATTCTTTTTGATCGGTTCGATTCACTGGCACTGCGAAAAGATTGTTGCATCACTTTGCATCTTCTATCGCATTGGACGCAAGATCACACAGAGTGCTTAGGCGAATGGTTCAGATTTATTCCACCTGCCAAATTTTACGATCTTGACGTCGCCTTGCGGTCCACAACTATGCAATTATTTTTGTGGAATTAGACACCACCAAATTTTATCTAGTCAGATAAGAGTTAGGAACCAACAAGAAAAAAGCGAACCTACACCTTTTTAAAAGGCCTGCAACGCTTCTGTATGTTTCTGAAATAACATGTTTATGGATGGCATCAAGTAATTACTCTTACTATCAGATAACCCAACCCACAAGCTAGTTTGCCTTTCTTATAAAAATAAAAAATAAAAACAATGGGAGAGACCTCCAGTGTTGGAGTTTTAAGGACTTATCAAGAGAGTACTGAATGATGTATCTGTATAAAGCGAAATAAAAAGTCAACTATAAATATCATTCCTAAATTAAAGTAGTCCACTCATAAAATGTACACTTTCAAATAAAAATGAATTCCAATCGAGAATCGATTGAAAAAAATAAACATGGAAATCAACTTCAGTCAAATTCCCAAGCTGAATGTACGATTTTTATTCATAATAGTGAGAGGAAGCCGTGCGATTTAAACTGAACCTTTTCGAAAATACGTAGGTATACTTAATTTATTTTACCCTTTATTCGAAAAACTTTCGTTCATTTTAATTATTTTGACACCTCAGTATCTCCGCGGATAAGCGTATGGCTTAGGGGTTATGGCTTAGTTAGGGGTTCGGTTCCCGAAAGTAAAAACTGTTTCCTTTGATCATTATTTTATCACGTGGAAAATCAGCGCTTAAAAAGACAATTAAAACTTTCTTTGGTGCCGGCGAGAATGGAGTTCGGTCTGCTAGCGTACTATTTAATTTAGGTCTTGCGCTTATATCGCTACTATTACTTTTCTAATCTATCAGAGCTCTACAATAATTATTATCGAGAGATCATTGAAGAAGGTAAATTAATGAGTAAAGGTAGTAATCTATATCCTATATAAAAACGGCTTTATAGTGAAGTGGCATAGTAGTAATTAGCATGGGCAACAAATAATTAATCCAATTCTGGTCTTTGTTCACATACAATTAATGTAATATGTAAAAAAAATATGTTTTAACATAATATAATATTATAATATAATCACAGAGCAACACGAACCATCGGCGCGGCGGTCCGGAGTTGCTCTCATATAACGTAATTAACGCATATCCTCAGACACTCCAATTAGTATATTACGTTATAATCAAAATACATACACTGACTTTTTAGTTAAATATGTTTATGCATAGATTATTTGTTAAATCAGTTATACTAATTCCGGAAGAATGTTGTGGTTACAGTACAATCACGGTGTAACATGAGGGGTGGTGTAACATCATCGGTGGCTGGGGGTGGAGGACCTCAATACCTATCGATTTAACCCCCTATAGGTAATGCAATATTCAGTGGTTCAAAAGTTTTTTTTTTTAAGGATTAGGGTGACAAACGAGCACACAGTCCAACTGATGGTAAGTGGTCGCTGCGGCCCATAGACATCTACATCTATCCTCGTTTGCGAATCAAAATGCAGATGCGTTGTCACCCATGAGGGCTAAGATGGAATGCCTCATTTTCAGTAAAAAGGGCCTCTGGCCACCTGCACTCACCAAGCGAAACGCAGAGGTAAACCTCTACTTCACGCTGGTATTCTGTGAGGTCGTGGTACCACCCCGGTTCGAGCCGGCCCATCCGTTGGACAGCAAAAGCTGCCGCGTGGCTCTACCACTGTTTAAAGTTATTTGGATTTTTTAAAAATTTTGCCAAAATACGATTTTAGCCTAAACTTCGCAATTGCAGCCAAACTATTAGGTCTGCGACCGTGATTTTTTTCAAACAAGATAAACAGAGGCTCTTTTTTACGTTTATATCAAACAGAGGCTTAGATTCATAAAAATCCAAATAAAAAAATTAAAGTATAATTTTTTTTTTCAAAATAATTTTTTTGCAATAATTTTCTATGGTTCTAAAAAAAATATTTCACATATGATTTTTTTCTACGACCTATCTTAAAAATTATTAGTTTTCATGAAGAATTAATCCTAAAAAATTTCATTTGACTAGTGCTGGAGCATCATGTTGCAAAATGTACCTACTTAAATAGTCCAAGTACCAAAAATCCATGATTTAATAAAGTCTTAAACTATTGTTAACGAAAACGTTAGTTACCGAAAAAATTAGAAGCGCATATGTCTGCGCTTCTTATCATGTAACATCTGGATTAAGTTAGGAAGAGGATGGCTAGAAAAAAAATATTATTTCACGCTGTGCCACTGTGTGCTGAGGTTGGCTGATTAAGTGTTTGTGTATTTTTATGGCCATTCTTTTCTCAGAGGGACTTGTTTTCTCTAACCTGTGCTACGTTTCTATCCCGTGTATTAACTTCATCCTCTCTATTTGGCTTGTTTATTGGACTTCGATACTTTCTATGTGATTTGGATTGTTGTTAGACCGGAATGAAAACTACATGATTATTGGACTTTGATACTCTCTATGTGATGTCTCACATGCAATTCGCCGCCACCATTTTCAACACCAGTTTAGTGTTGATTCAGAAGGAGTATTCAACAAACAGCTGATCGGACCGTTTGATCTACCAGTCAGATTAAACGGCGAAGCATACTTGCAATTTTTACAAAATAACTTGCCTGAATTTTTGCAGGAAGTAAACTTGGCAGAACGAAGCTGCATGTACTTTCAATGCGATGGGGCGCCATACCACTTCTCACGGAATGTAAAGGATAAATTAAAAGATTGGAAGGAAGGATTTAATAAAAAATTTGGATAGATAGGCCGTGGCGGGCCAATAGCCTGGCCTTCAACCCCCAGACCACCAGAAGTTACCAGACTTCAACCCCGTACATTCTTTTATCTGCGACTATTACAAAGAGCTGGTGTACAAAAGCGAATACACCGCTATTGAACAAATACGGCTGAAACTGAATCAGGCCCAAATGAAGAACAGGGAAAAAGATGAATCATTACGTAGGCTTAAAAGAAGTTTTATTAAATGCAGGCTATGTGTCGCCAATAATGAAGGAATCTCGTTATTCTACTTACTAGTGTAGCGTACGCTTAACAAAATAAACTTACGTACGTTTTTAGTAGACTTTAAATTAAAGAATAAATGTCGGATATTGGCACATTGACTATTTATATACATTTTTCAACATGATGCCTCAGCACTAGCCAAATGAAATTTTCAGGGTTAATTCCTCATAAAAGCCAATAGTTTTTAAGATAGGTTGTAGAAAAAAATCACATGTGAAATATTTGTTTTAGAACCATAGAAAGTTAATGCAAACATTAGATTTTGAAAAAAAAATAAAATAAACTATATTTTTTTTATTTGGATTTTTATAAATCTAAGCCTCTGTTTGATGTAAAGGTACAAAAGACCCTATGTTTATCTTGTTTGAAAAAAAATATCACAGTCCCAGAACTTGATAGTTTGTCCCAGACTTTGATAGCAGAGTTTAACTGCAATTGTGAAGTTTAGGCTAAAATCGGATTTTGACAAAATTTTTACTAAAGTCCGAATAAATTTTTAAACCACTGAATTTTGTATTACCTATAAAGGGGTTAAATCGATAGGTATTGAGGTCCACCACCCCCCAGCCACAATGATCCACCCCTCATGTTACATCGTTATTCGCTCGCTTTCTAGACAAGTTAATTCCGCACCGCCGCCGCTTGACACAACTGTAGGTACCTATGTATTAGTGCCAGTAAAAGCCGACAATAGACGATTGATTACGTTAAAGAAATAAATACATATTATGAACATTAACCGATGTCAGAACTCCAGCATCAAGTTGTTTATTTAAGTCTTGTGAACATTTGATTGCATCTTCCATCACACATTTAAGCTTTAGACTGTCGACTCTGAATAATTTGGTTTATTGATTATGATACAATGTCAATAGGCAATATTCATTAAAAATGTTATGCATTTGCATAAAATTTTAATCGTAATTATAAATTATAATGAACTGCTAAAAATAAGAGGCGATACGACAACATTATTCAAAGCGGAGTGTTTAAAAAAGATGTGAATCAAGATTACAATAATTTAAAATTATTTTTTAAATTATTGTAATCTTGTACTTTTAATACACTTTCAAAATGTCCAACACCTTGTTCAATACATTTTATTGACCGTTTTCTTAATTGATATTTTAATTGAGAAAGCACTTCAGTGTCATTTTTTACTGTTCTAAACGCGTTCACTATCCTATTTTTAAAGTCCTCGGCACTTGTTGTATCACTAAAATGAACTAATGATTTTTATACGTCGCCACAAAAATAAAGTCAAAAGGCGTCAAATCAGCTGGTCTGGGAGGTCACTGGACCTCTGTCACAGGGCTGCCGCGACCGATCTAGCTTATTTATAAAGACTTTAAAGTGCTTGAAATAAGGTTCATTTTTCTTTATTTTGTATTGAATGACAGAATTTGTAATAATACAAATAAAACTGCAGTTTTAAAAGTCTTATTGGCTTGAGTTATGGTCCATTTAAGTTTGTTTTGACTGTACAGGTTCAGTGTGACTGTAATTTACGTAGTTTTAATTATTTTTTGGATAAAAAATTACCCATATTAAAAAAAAATTTAATCGATTCAGTAAACGATTCTGAACAAACTACTTTCAGGATGTGCGTTAAATATGTTACGTGTTGTGTACAATGAATGTAATATGTAAACATTTTTAATTGTATTTTAATTATGCTTCACAGCTCGATCGAAGGTGAAGAAAAAATCGAAGGAAATGAATTGAGAATAATGGAAAAAAAGAAATGAAATTAAAAATGTTTCGAGAACATAAAGAGAGCAGGTAGATTTAAAATCATTTTGCAAATGCGAGGAGTCCTGTTCCCAGCAATTAAACCTTTGAAGGTTATGGAACCAAAAATAAAATTGCTATATCCTTCCAACTGCTGGACAACTTCTAATTCTCTTAATTGGCTTACTACTAATTCTGAAGGGGACATGAAGCTACAACACATACCCTGCCGTCAATCATGTTGCTCTAACCTTCGGCTTTTAATATTAATTTTTGTGGGCTTGCAACGGTGTGCTTGGGTTTAGATTTCATTTTACTAACAATGCAATACCAAGCCAATGGTAGCGCTCTTTAACGAAAACTGGATGATGTTTTTTTTTTGTTTTAATGTCCTCAGGAATCATTGTTGGCAGTAACGAGTCTACTTTTGCAAATAATTGTAGTTTATAAAACCCGTGAAACCTGTAATGGCGGCGGCGATCCTGGACATGATTTATGTTTTTATTGTTTTTATTGTTGAGATTTATGTTTTTATATTTTTTAATATTTAAGTTTTAATTTTTGTTTTAATATGTAAACACACAGTTCAATGAGTTTCTGTGTGATGAAACTTATATTCATAAGATCACTTATTTACTAGCAC
The DNA here is from genome assembly GCA_963668995.1 of Parnassius mnemosyne. Taxonomy (NCBI): domain Eukaryota; kingdom Metazoa; phylum Arthropoda; class Insecta; order Lepidoptera; family Papilionidae; genus Parnassius; species Parnassius mnemosyne. The sequence continues at coordinate 12,356,169 of CAVLGL010000090.1, forward strand.
AGAACAAACTCCCCAATCGGAATATTTATTGGAAACATCCCTTTTTATAAATGTGTTTCATTTCATATTTTACTACGCAGAAAACTACCCAGAAAAACATTGACGGAAACTTTAAGAGACACTTGTTTCCTTGTAGGATCAAATAACATTTGTCAAGATAGTTTGACATTTTAGTAAAGCAATATGGGTTTCAAAAAATGTTACAGTATATATTGCGTTTGTTTTTCTAGACCTTTATGTATAGAAAAAGGGTGACAAACGAGGTCACAATTCTTTTGATGGTAATTGGATGATGTAACTTATAGACATCTATATTTCATTTTCGATTCAGAATCAAAATGCAGATGCGTTGTCTCCCCTGTGGACTTAAATGGAATGCCTTGTTTTCTCCGGTTCTCTACACTCACCACTCAAAACATATTGAATTGTGCTATTTTAAGCAAGTGTTCTGTGAGAGCGTCGTCCTTCCACGTTCTAACCGCCACATTCGCCACGTTTGACAAGCGGGTTGGCAACCGCAGTTTTTATAATTTTGAGTCGTTATCAGGAAGATGCTGGACATCTCCTGTTCTAATTTTCCTCTGTCGACTCTTACCGACACACTAAACGTCATAGGGTAGTGGATATTCTTACGCCGCTAATACACAGTTATTTTAACAGTAAGATTGAAGTAATATTTTATATCATTACATACAATATAAAATACTTAAATCAAATTCCTATCAATTTAACGTACGATTTTACAAGAACAAAAACGTTTGGCCTTCGGAATAAGTTCAATCGCTCTTTATATCTTCGCGAGACGTACATTTAAATTTAAAGCTTTGTGAATTGCTTTTACTTTGAGATAAGCTAACGACGTCGTACATCTGAACGATTGTTAAAATAGAACGATTCTAAGTAAAATTGATAAGGATGCTCTTCAAGCTTAAATAATATCAATTAATTAGATAAATTTTGCTGTAGTAGCATAGGAGATAAGTTCCTCTGTTTTATTGTGAAACCTAGATTCGATCCTCGCCTAAAAAAGTAAAAATGCTGATTTAAATTTTAATTGCTGATTTGCTGAAAGCTGGGCGGTGAAGCAATACATCGGGAGGAAATTTTCAGTTTGATACATACATTCTTATGTCAGTTTGCCATATTTTGCCAAAAATGTATTCATCGAAATAATACATATATATACAGTAGGATACCTGCGGCGAACTTTAAACAAAGAAGGTTACAGATGCGTTGTCACATTTGAGGACTATGATAGAAGCCTCACAGCCTGTAATTATAAAAGTTAAAAAAGTTAGAGCCTATATACGTCCCTCTGCTGGGCACACGCCTCCTCTCATTTCTGAGAGAATTTTAGGGCAAGGAAATGTCCGCTGTGCTGTAGGCGAACTTCACATGTCTTCGAAAATATAATATTTTTTTCTTATTTCTCACGCATGCAGGTTTCCTCACGATGTTTTTCTTCACCGTCGAGCACGTGGTAAATCAGCACTTAAAATCGCAATTACCAATGTCATTGGTATCGGCGGTAATCGAACCCGAGTTGCCCGTGTACTGTGAAATATACAGTGAGCGTTTAGCGCCTGAACTACCACGGCTCAGGGTTACAATTGTATCAGTAATTACTGTAATTATACTGGCTGTCTATACCCCTCAGACCGGTGCAAACACTACTATTTGCATAAAATATAGGCAGTTTTCGTTATGTCAACACCGGACATATTTTTAAGGATAGATACTCCTCTTAAACTCGCATTAATGAGATTAGCAATGACTTTATTAATTTTTTTGCAAATGTTTTTATATCTATGGCTCAAATGCCGGAGGAGGAGAAGAACTAGATGTGCCGAGCTTGGCCCCGATATGTTAGTTATGATGAAACCTTACTACGGGTTTGATAGAGTAATTTGAAAGTGTACTTTGATGACTGCTACTGGATCTCCTTGACGAGAAGAAATAGATGTGCCGAGTTTTGCTCTGTTTTGTTAGTTATGATGAGACCTTACCTTCGGACATGATAGTGATTTAAAAGTGTACTTTAATGTCTGCTACTGGAACTCCTCGACAAGTAGAACTAGATATGCCGAATTTGGCTTCATTCTTTTAGTTATTATGAGATCTTACCTTCGGACTTGATAGAGTGACTTGAAAGTGTACTTTGATGACTGCTACTGGAACTCCTCGACGAGCAGAACTAGATGTGCCGAGTTTGGCCTCGTTTTGCTAGTTATGATGAGACCTTACCTCCAGACTTGATAGAGTGACTTGAAAGTGTACTTTGATGACTGCCACTGGAACTCCTCGATGAGAAAAAATATATGTGCCTAGTTTGGCCTCGTTTTATTAGTTATGAAGAGACCTTACCTCTGGCCTAGATAGAGTGACTTAAAAGTGAACTTTGAAGACTGCTAATGGAACTCCTCGACGAGGAAAACTAGATGTGCTAAGTTTTGCCCCGTTTTATTATATATGATAAGAGCTTACCTCCGGACTTGATAAAGTGACTTGAAAGTATACTTTTAAGACTGCCACCGTAACTCCTCGATGAGGAAACCTAGATGTGCCGAGTTTGGGCTCGTTTTGTTAGTTATGAATAGACTTTACCTCCGGACTTGACGGAGTGACTTGAAAGTGTACTTTGAAGACTGCTACTGGAACTCCTCGACGAGGAGAACTAGATGTGCCGAGTTTGCCCTCGTTTTGTTAGTTATGATGAAACCTTACCTCAGTATTTGATAGAATGACTTGAAAGTGTACTTTGATGACTGCTACTGGAACTCCTTGACGAGGAGAAATAGTTTTGCCGAGTTTTTCCCCATTTTGCTAGTTATGATGAGACCTTACCTCCGGGCATGATAGTGATTTAAGAGTATACTTTAATGTCTGTTACTGGAACTCCTCGACGAGGAAAAATATATGTGCCTAGTTTGGCCTCGTTTTATTAGTTATGAAGAGAATTTACCTCTGGCCTAGATAGAGTGACTTAAAAGTGTACTTTGAAGACTGCTAATGGAACTCCTCGACGAGGAAAACTAGATGTGCTGAGTTTTGCCCCGTTTTATTAGTTATGATAGGAGCTTACCTCCGGACTTGATAAAGTGACTTGAAAGTATACTTTTAAGACTGCCACCGTAACTCCTCGACGAGGAAACCTAGATGTGCCGAGTTTGGGCTCGTTTTGTTAGTTATGAATAGACTTTACCTTCGGACTTGACGGAGTGACTTGAAAGTGTACTTTGAAGACTGCTACTGGAACTCCTCGACGAGGAGAACTAGATGTGCCGAGTTTGCCCTCGTTTTGTTAGTTATGATGAAACCTTACCTCAGTATTTAATAGAATGACTTGAAAGTGTACTTTGATGACTGCTACTGGAACTCCTTGATGAGGAGAAATAGTATTGCCGAGTTTTTCCCCATTTTGTTAGTTATGATGAGACCTTACCTCCGGATATGATAGTTATTTCAAAATGTACTTTAATGTCTGCTCCTGGAACTCCTCGACAAGTAGAACTATATATGTCGAGTTTGGCTTCGTTTTGTTAGTTATGATGAGACCTTACCTCTGGATTTGATAGAGAGACTTGAAAGTGTACTTTGATGACTGCTACTGGAACTCCTTGACGAGGATAACTAGATGTGCCGAGTTTGTCTTAGTTTTGTTAGTTAAAGAATATAATAGCCTATCAAAGTCCACTGCTGAACATAGGTCTTCCTATAAAATGCCTTATAACATATGGGATATAGGGGAATTATTCGTGTAGTAGCGGTATAATAATGTCAACAATCTCATTTCGTTCAGTGGTTATCGTAATAGGGCTCAAAGGAAAACAAACCAGGAGATGGGCAGCGGCGTCTTCCTAAAGAAAATTAGAAGAAAAAAACTGTGGGGCCAAACCGCCTGCCAAGCGTAGCAACTATAGCAAATATTGTCAATTGAATAAATACCAATCAATAAAATATAAATTTCACATAAGTGCTATTATATGAAAACAACAATTAAATATTATTTATCTCAATAAATTTGGGGAACAGACCTAACCTATAATCAACATTATGTTATATGCACAAAATCCCTTAACAAACCAATAAGTTACGACTTCACTTAGTATTGTCATTAATTAAGACGACCGCCAGGGCTAAAATAATACGGGTACAATGGCTGCGAAAACATCTTCCACTTAATGTCCATCATAAAACGTCTCTCTTTCAGTAGAAGAATGTATGATCAATATTGTCTTGGTATGTTATACATAGCATTATAGAGAATAGACCAAGTTTTTACTAACATTTCAAATTGTTTACCTTTTACTAGAAGTAATGGAAACAAAAGAGCATCTGGTCATTCATCCTTGATCTAATCAAAATTCAGATGCTTTGTCGTTCTTAAGTACTAAGATAGAATGACAGTCCCAACATTTTTTCAACATTCTCTCTGCTATAATATTAGTATTAAGTTAATTTTTTCATAGAAAAAAATTACATTATCTAATGTTACAAATTAAACTGTTATATATATATATGTTACGGCCTACGACTGCTCCCTTAAAGGGTCAAATCCTCTGGGGCCCATAAGCGGAAGACTTCCCGAGCAGACGTAGGTCGGACCTCAATGTGGCCACATGGAATTTCTCTAATTACACTAAACTATATGGGGGAGCGTTCTATACTACGGCCAGTCGACCGGGAGGATATTAGACGGAGCTTACTTACCTATATCCAAGGCGACTGGTCCCTCCGGAGTCGGTCAAGTCGCATGTGGTTGTGTAGTGCAAGAGAAATAAGGTGTTGTGATGTGTACCAGGGTGTGACTGATGGTGATTGAACCTAGACCTTGGCCGTCGGCAACAGCCCGGGCGTCGACACCGCTCCAAATTGAAGGAACCTTCCGCGGCGTTGTCCACAGTCACTTTCCTCGTTCATCACGATGACAGTCAATTAACTCTATTGTACGATCAACTAACTTACAGAAGCCACTAACTCTCGTTGGGTATAAGGTTAACACACAAAACGCACACGGAGTTTCCGGATTAAAGGTCACTACCGTTTCGCGTAGCAACAGTTATTTCTAGAATATCAAAGGCTGCACTAGCTAATATTGCCGAATGCACTTATGCAGATTCTGAGTCAGACACAATGAGTCCCTGGGAAGCTCTCCAGCAGAAATGCGCGCCACAAATCCTAGACTGTATATTTAGTGTCCGCGCCTAAATATTCCGAGTTGCCGACAAAAATGACAGCGTGCTAACGTTATCACCGCTTACAGACGACTATCCTGCGCCTTTACGCGTTCTCAACCCCACCGCTCGAGCGACGTCAAAACCGGTATGGCACCGAGCGTCGCGCCCCCTAGACGTCGATTCCGACAACAGCGTTTGGCGCGAACATATATATATATATATATATATATATATATATATATATATATATATATATATATATTTAAATTTGTATATACAGAAAATTAAGTTTTCCTTCAGATTCGAAGATCAAAAACTATTTTAAGCTTATTACATGACACAACTATATATATATATATATATATATATATATATATATATATATATATATATATATATATATATTGAAATAAGCAAAATTATTTTTGTCACATTCGTTGATTTTATTGCAGTTTTTCACAAGTTCACTGCCACACATAGGCCTCCCCAAAAAAACGCCATTCCTCTTAACAGGTCGTCACTCCAACTAGTGAGAGGCTACCTTGCAATTGGCTAACCAATGAGAGGCTGACATCGAACACCCGGTCTTCGGTTCTTCATGCTACATACTTATTCTTTTGGCTATGTTGGTTACTCTTGTTCTACTGCGGATTATCTCATTTCTTAGTCTATCAAGCAGAGAAACTCCGATCACGGCCTCCTCCACATAGCTCATTGAGTGACCTTAAGTCTATCAATTATTATTAAATCATTTGCAAAATTTAAAAAAAAATGCCGAGATTTTCACGGTTTTATCTCAATCGCTTGTCTAGCGGTTACTTCTTTCTGTTCAATTTTTTTTACTCGGTAATTGTACAACAAAAGAGTGGAATAATATACCAACATCTGTCTTCCCGACACTATTCCGAACATATCCTGGACGTCAGTTTGAGCGAGATTAGAATGGCTCTCCAGCACCTTAAAAACGGCAAGTCCCCGTGCGAGTATGGAATTACAGCGGAGCTTTTTAAAGCGGGTGAAAAACCGGTACTTGAAGTTCTTCAGAACCACTTTAATTCCATCCGCCATGGTGGCATTACTCCGGAGGCGTGGAGCAGAAGTGCGATGTTCTTGTTCTTGAAGAAAGGCGACAACGCTCTATTGAGGAACTACAGACCGATTTCCCTTCTGAACCGCGTCTACGTGCTGTTTTCGAGGGTCATTACGAATCGTCTCGCACGCAGACTTGACGACTTCCAGCCTCCCGAACAAGCTGGTTTCCGAAAAGGCTTTAGTACCATAAACATACCCTGCCGCAGATTGTACAGATGACAGAGGAGTATAATCTGCCACTTTTCCTTGCGTATGTGGACTATGAAAAAGCCTTTGATTCCGTCGAAATTTGGGCGGTGCTGCAGTCCCTTCAGCGGTGCCAAGTTGATTGTCGGTATATCGAAATGCTGAAGTGTTTGTACAGTAGAGCTACGATGGCTATCCGAGTACAGAATCAAAGTACGAAACCTATCCAACTGTAGAGAGGTGTAAGACAGCGTGACGTTATATCCCCGAAACTCTTCACCTCTGCATTGAAAGACGTTTTCAAGCTACTGGTATCTAGCTACATCACTCACCTTCAATTTGCCGACGATATAGTCCTTACGGCAGAATCGCTGGAGGACCTAAGCACTATGCTCGAGGACCTCAATAGTGTCTTCCAACGAATAGGTCTTAAGATGAACATGGACAAAACAAAAATCATATTTAACGTCCATCTCGCACCTATGCCGGCAGTTGTTGGGAGAACTAAGCTCGAAGTTGTTTACGAGTATGTTTACCTGGGACAAATAGTCCGACTAGGTAAGTCCAACTTCGACCGAGAGGTTAATCGACGGATTCAACTCGGCTGGGCAGCGTTCGGGATACATCATCTCGGGACACATAGTCTTCTCGTTAGACATACCTCATACCTGAAAACGAAATTGTACAACCAGTGCGTGTTGCCAGTGATGGCTTTTGGATCTGAGACATAGTCCTCCACCTGGCCATATGAGGAAGCTCAAGGTCGCTCAGTGAGCTATGGTGAGGGCTATGCTCGGGGTGTCTCTGCGTGATAAACTTTGAAATGAGGATATCCGCAGTAGAACCAGAGTAACCGACATAGCCCAACGGATTAGTAATCTGAAGTGGCAGTGGGCCGGCCATATAGCTCGAAGAACCGACAACCGATGGGGAAGAAAGGTTCTCGAGTGGCAGGCTCGTACCGGTAGGCAAAGTGTAGGGCGAACCCCGCTAGATGGAGTGACAACCTAGTAAGACATGCAGGAAGTCGATGGATGCAGGTGGCTCAGGACCATTCCTTGGGGCAGACCTATGTTCAACAGTGGACTTATGAAAGGCTGTAATGATGATGATGATCTGTCTTCCCGTCTATTCCATCGTAGACCTCAGGAGTGACAACACATCTGCATTTTGATTATTAGTCGAGGATAAATGTAGATGTCTATGGGCTTCAGCATCCACTTACCATCAGGTGGACTGTGTGCTCGTTTGTTACTCTTATTCTATAATAAAAAGTGTGCTGTAAACACAGTTAGAGGAGAGTTGTTAGGATTGTTTAAAATTAAATTTACGTATTTATTGTATTTACTATATTGTTTATTTTGTTTTAACGCTGTTTTAACCTGGTAAAATTTGCAGGAAGGCGCCGGATGCAGGTAGCTCAGGACCGTGCTTTGTAGCATGCCTTAGGGAAGGCCTATGTTCAGCATTGGACTTGTGAATGATGATAACGATTACTTCGTTTTATTTTTTCCTATTTCAGTTTCGATATATTGCTATCCTCGACAAATATTTATAAATTTATTACTTCTTACTTCTTTATTTTTTTTTTAATAACCACGTTGCATCCTAATAATGGACATAATTTATCCTTTAATTCATTCAGTAGAATATTATGTCATATATACGGGGTTATCTTTCAATAACCGGCCAAATTTGCAGAGGAGATTCAGAATAATATAGTCAAATGAGTAATAGTAGTAATATAGGAAAATGGTGAAGAAAAATTAATAAAAAAAATCTCAAAAGTTCTGTCCATTTTGTCTTATAAAATCAGAATGCGTGGTAATGCATTATTTTAACTGTCTGTCATTCATAAAAATCTAACGCCTACTATTTTACTACACACGCACACATTCATAAGGGTTGATCGTTCGGCAAAACGTTGTGAATTGAATCCCACATGTTACACTTATTCTATAGTAAAAAAGTTTGCTGTAAACACAGTTAAAGGAGAGTTGTTAGAATTGTTTAAAGTTAAATTTACATATTTATTGTATCTATTATATTGTTTATTTTTTTTAACGCTGTTTTAAACTGGTAAGATATGCATGAAGATGACGGATGTAGGAAGCTCAGGACCGTGCTTTGTAGCATTCCTTAGAGAGGGCCTATCTTCAGCATTGGACTTGTGAAGGTCTGTAAATGTAAATATTTTTTTCTTATTTCTCAGACATGCAGGTTTACTCACTATGTTGTCCTTCACCGCCGAGCACGTAGTAAATCAGCACTTAAAATTACAATAAAAAATTTCATGGATGCCGGTAGGGATCGAAACCGAGTTGCTCGCGTACTGTGTAATTTAAAGCGAGCGCTAACCATCCGAGCTACCACGGCTCTTCATGTTCAATGTTTCAAACATTCAAATTGATAAAATTTCTAATAAAAATAGAGGTCTTATTTACTCGTAATTTCAAAACTGAAATAACGGTATATCATTATTTATATATTTGAACTTATAAGTTCAAAATTCGGCTACACTTTGAAAAATAACCCTGTATATTTGAAGTATTGTCTTGCCTTTATACGTCCAACTACTTGTAAATGTCTCCTCTCATTTGAGTTATAGAGCAATCAGTCCTCCACGCTGCTCAAGTGCGTTTTAGCTGTAAAACTTATAAGGAGCGTTTAGCCCCTCTCTTACGCCACTATTTCACCATTCTGAGCTACTGTAATATAAATAGTAAGTTGAAATTTTTTTAATGGTGTTTTACTCAAATAATTATGGAAAATACTAAGCTTTTCATCTTAAGTTAAAAGCAAAATGAAATTATAAACATTATTTTCTTCTTCTTCTTCGTCTTTTATTAATTTTTAATAAATTAGATCAATTATTTGTCCTTTTAAGTGAATCACAAATTTATAGTTACAATTATAATGTCGTCTAAACAATTACATTAAAAGTTTCATTAAATATAATCCACCTTCCCAAATTTAAATGAGACCATCGTTTAGGTATATCTTATTAAAAAAATGGGTATAGCTTATTTCTTCCTCAAATCATTAAGCCATTTAAATGGGTTCAGCCGCTTCCAAGAAATCTGCTAACATACATTAAAAAAAACATACCCTTCGGTATAAGGAATCTCCTCCTTTTTGGATTGAAGTTAATTTATAAATTTTAGGGAACGTTATTGTTAAAAGAATTTGGTGTTTTATTATAAAATACGTAACTGTTTCAAGGTTATACGAATAATAATATTATACGTTTAAAAAGCTACGCACTGTGTTGCCTTAAGCGACACTTATCTGACACAACCAATTTGCCGCACATATGATAAGCGGTTTTATGTTGGGAATATACAAATATATAATGGCAATACACAAATATTTCTCAGTCTGGTTATACAAAAAATATTTACAAACTATTTTTTATAGAGTACGGGTGACAAACGAGCACACAGACTACATGGTGCTAAGTGGATGCAGTTAAGCTTACCAGAAGTGGTTAAAGAAAATATAATTATGTTTAATAGCATTACTAGTTTTTTTAAGAAAAAAAAATTAACTCCCTCAGCTCAACAAAAGACAGTCATTTCGATATTACAGACACACACATTATTTTTATTAGTGTACATACATACGTAGGGAATAGATGATGGGATGACCTCATAATTTACTAAAACTAGTAACTTAATTATCATACAGTCCGTACGAGTATCATACAGTGCATTTCTCCCCTGAATGACTACACTTAGCCTTTGAGCGAGAAAAGAACCAGCCCTCTTATCACCAGCAGCAACAACCTGACGATAGCTGAACATAAAAGCCTCCCCAATAGATTTCTTCATAAGCTTATTTGCCACTGTTGCCACGCTTGGCAACAAATTATACTTATCTATAACTTTTAATTAAACTTTTTTCTAATGTTGTAGAGATTAATTTCACTACTTTTAATGTATGTTAAGTCAATTATTTTATCCGATTTCTTAATCTTTTCTGAGGAGATCTAAATTGATTCATTAAATAAAGTAAGGGTTTGCTGCGGTGACAATGTTTTAATATCTTCAATTAAAACGGAATTAACTCTTAAGAGATTGTATTTTCTTATACTGTAATATACTGTATAATTTATATATTATATTTATATAAACTGTATTAATTTCATTTCTGATAATAGATCAATCTATACCTATAATAACGAACTGTATAACTATAATAACGAAATAACAGCCTTTTTAAAATTAGTGGCTTATTTGTACGCTATCAAGATATGAGCTTTAAAATTTTTGTGTTTATCTGTTAGCATGTCCTAATGTTTCGGCTAATGTTAGGAATGGGGTTGCGATGAAACTTCACGAATAGTTAAAGAGCAATGTAGCTTAAATTATCTTGGTTATATTTTATCAGCAAATCTTGGATTTTTTTAATTGAAAAATTTATAAAATTAATGGTCTTTGAAGATACTCTAAAATTTAAATGACACCAAAATAACACATCCCAACCGGCGAAGACGGGTTGCAAGTTAGTAATAAAATTCGTAAAATTAATCTCATTTTATTTGTCGTATTCATAATATTATGTACTATCAATAATAAAAAAAAAAAACGTGTACAAATCGAAAACAATGAAAAACCCATTAAAAGTATATCTGAAATTTATCACAAGAAAATATTAAGGTCGTACATTCCGTTTCCTTTAATGTTGTTTGACTTTTTTTTCCTATCCTACTTAATAATATTTTATTATATTATATTAAAAATTCTTAAAATATAATTTTGTTTGTTTACAGTTACAGTCTATCAAAATCCACTGCTGAAAATAGACCTCATAGACTGTCTTAAATATTTCCTTAGCTGCCACGCTTGGCAGGCGGGTTAACAACCACACTTTTAATTTTTTAGTTGTTATAAGCAAGACGCTGCTGCCGATCCGATTTGTTTCCCTCTGTCGCCTCTTACGATACCCACGCGGCGATATAGATAAGTGGATATTCTTACACCGCCACAACACGGTTAACTGTTTATTTAAACAAAGGTAAATAACGACATTACTGAAGCAAAATACGTTTGAATTATCTTAATCATTTTACATTTAATTCATGGAAAGTTAAATTAAGTTTTCAGTGCATTTTGCATTCAGATTTAATATACTCTCCATCATCATTTAATATATGATCGACGTATCTTTTATAGCTTTATTTATTCATCACATCTTCACAGATTAAATAATTTTCTAATCATAATAATTTTCTTTTAAAATATTAGAATAGTCGGCGAGTCACCGGTTAAGACACAGACCTCTATATATACAAGGATTAAGGTAATATTCACAAAATAAAATATATGTTTGTCCCATAGGCTTAGAATATATACGTCAGTATATTCTTAGTCTATGGTTCAGACGATAAGACGCAGTTATTTTAGATATTCGATAGATGGCGCTGTATTCAAATTATAAACAAAACCTATATTTATGGATCAAAATGACTCAGAATAATATTAAATTATGTTGGTTAAGGGCCAAAAAATTTAATTATAAAATCTAGAACCGTGGCACTGTAGTCGATTTGTTTATATTTTTTACACTGTAAAAAGTCCCGATTGAATACGGAATAAAACCTAAAGCATCAACTGCAGGAAGGTATGACAGCATTTGCGGGCCAGCGAGTTAATTTATAAAGCAATTTCAAAGATATAATTACAGCCTATCACAAGTCCACTGCTAATCATAGTCCTCAACCAAGGAAATGTATAATAAATAGTAAGCATAGATGCTGACTCACCTGCCCAGCGTGCCAACTATAGCAAAACATCCCATCAAGAAAACATCTAAGTATAAAAATATATTTAACAGATACTTTACGCTTCTAAATCCGAAGTCATCCTAAAATATGTTTCGACAATTTGAGAGCTTACTTCAAGCGATATTTATCGCTGTGGAAGTTTTGCTTCAGCTAACAATACTCGAGTGAGACGTAAGCTACCGGACTTATCTCTATTTGAATGTACTTAAAGTTTCCGGTGATATTTTATTATTTGTGCGAACAGCTATGCCGGTTTAACAAAACCTGTATTACTACGACCAGTATTACCTATAGTGATCGTTACTGTTGCTATATATAGTTCACTGTTAAGCCCTGAATTGAAGAAATAGCTCAGCTGTGAGCTTTTACACTTCTTCTAAGTTGTATACGTAGTTCCTCAGATACGTGTTGCGTTTGTGTCTGCAATTAGTTTTATCATGCAGAGGCATTTCGTCCGTCCGTTAAGTATAGAATCGACACATCTTTAGGTCGCTTAGTCCGAAAATAGCCTTGTGCTTTTTAAAACAGCGATGTCCAGTCTCAGCTTTTGCCATAATATGCCTATTATTTTTATTTAATCCCTGGATTTCTGAAACGAATTTACGATCATACGTCCTAATTGATGTTTTTTTTTTTTAATTTTTGCATGGTGTATAAGATCAGATCATAAGTAAAAAAGTTTTTTGTCACAACGGGGTCATATTTATTATAGAGTTAAAATACAAAACGAACGTCACTAACAACGTGCAATGAAGAGTAATAAATTATTAAGAAATAAACATTTTGTTACTAATTTAGTTATTTATTTATTAAAATAAAATAAAAGAACTATATATTTTTAAATAGGATTACTGTGACAAACGAGCACACAGTCCACCTGATGGTAAGTGATTGCTGTGGCCCATAGACATCTAAATCTATATTCGATTACGAATCAATATGTAGATACATTGTCACTCGTGAGGACTAAGATGGAATGCTTCGTTTCCAGTAAAAAGGGTATCCGGTCTCTACACTCACCATACAAAACACAGCAGCGTTAAACTGCTATTTTACGCTGGTATTATGTGAGAGCGTGGTCCGTCCCCGATCGAGCCGACCCATTCGTGCTATAACTATACCAGTACTATGGCTGCAGCATTGCTCTACCACGTATATTTTTTTTTGCTTTGATTAAAGTGAAAGCTCGTCTACCAACATGAACAATACATACCTACTGTAGTAAACATTTTGTAATGCACCAGTTCCATCTAATCCTAGTAACCAATCCCAAGGAACGTGATAAATATATTTTCCCAATGTTCGTTTTTAAGTGTTTCGTTGACTAATAATAGTAGTGACTCAATTATTAATAACTAGATTTCACCGTGGCGTGAAAGTCAGATATTCATTATTATTTATTCACATAATAAAATTAAAAGTGTTATGTAACTAAAGAAGCTATTTCACGGGTATAGTCCACAAAATAATAAGAAATTATTTTATGTACCAATATGATCAAGCACCAGATGAACGATGTCTCGGTCTTTCCTAGCAAATTGCCACATTCGCCTTATCACCCATTACTTTCTTATTTATGTAATACTAGCTTTTGTCTGCGTCATCACCCAGATGGAGGTTGCAATACAATTTTTTTTTCGAAACATCACAGCCCATTTACCGGTTAGCTTTTGCCCTAGACTTCGCCCACGTAGTAGTCGGATATAATACTTTTGTTGTTAACCCTACACTGAATCTTATCATTTTAAGAAGTCTCTGCCTACGATTTCTTTTGCGTGAAGTTCAACAAGTTTGAGTTTAGAAGAACAATAGAATTATGCTTTATGTTAATTAATTAAAGTTAAAACCTATCCAACGGGAACCGAGCATTTATTCGGGATAAAAAGTATCCTGTGTTATTTCCAAGACCTAAGACATCTTCAAACTCAATTTTATCAAAATTCGTTCAGCTGTTTTTCTACATGAAAAAGTTGTTACAGAATTACGCTATAGTACAATATACAAATATAAATTATTACAAACATAGCATTGCAAAGAAGAAAAACGGAGATACTATTACCGTCCCGATAGATCAATTACAATTTTGGGTACACAGTATCCATATAATGACGTCTTATGCAAACGTATAATGCAAATTAATCTAAGAAGTGTGGCAATTACGGCATTATGTTCCAATAATGTACATGTATTGATTTGGCGCAGGAAATAAAACTGTAAGATTATAAAACATTTGGTGTACATTTGTACACTAAATGTTTTATAATCTATATTACAAGCTCAGTTAATACCTCTCCTTTAACGTTTTTCATTGGTATAAAACATGATGTTTATACTTTGTTACCTTTTTTTAATAGATTAGTTAGCAGATGAGCTTGCAGTGCAAACTTGGTAAGCAGCTGCAGCACTCTGACCCCTGCAGCCAATTTCAAGAAAGCTGCGTTGTGTGTCAATTGTGTTTTCACTCCTGTGGAATAACAGTGCTTATAGATGAACGGAACATCACAACGTTATAAATAACAATAGTCTTGCATTTATTTGACTGCAAATAGGAGCATTCGCATACAAAATGAATTAAAGTAGGAATATTAACATATATATTGTATTTTAAAGTTGCCAAGTTTAAACATAAGTTTATCGGATTTTGTTACATTATTCTTGAATTAAACGCGATAACACCCATAAAAACTAGTTTAATTCAATGTATAGTGTTCGCGTAAATATAAGATCATCATAACGTAACTAAAATATTGATAAGGTCGTTCAAATGTATTAAATATTATATTTTAGAGTATGCTAACTTTTCGTCCCGACAACCCACGGGTGATTTCTGGATATCGCCAACATCGCCACCTACAGAGTTCAATTATAGCAAAGAACCATTCATGTGATCCAAAAATACCCCATTAAAAATTTATCGAAATCTGTCAATTTGCTTAGGAGGAGAAGAATCACGTTTAAAAATGTAAACTTTTAATAGGAATGTACCATGAAAAATGTAATAACTTTAAATCTATTTTTGTTCATAGAAATGATCTAACTTTAAATTATTTGGATGCGATATAATTCAACAAAAAGGATCTACCAATTGTTTTAATTAAATATTAAGGAGATCCCAGCAATATAATGAATAGAAGAATGAGAGATTTGTTCGGTCAGCTGTTTAATAAATAAAATACCGATAACTAGTCGCACTTGGCGAAGTACTTTAAGAAACAAAAGCTTTGCTGGCGACAGTCTTCCCTTATTTAGCCCTGACCTTTAATATCTTGGCAAGTCATCAAACAAAACTCTTTAAGCTTTTCTTATGAAGTAAGCCCTCCTTATTTATATACTTTTTAAAGACCACGTGGCTCAAATGAGCGGAGAGTTTTGATCAATATTAATGTCCTCCAGACTGAATGTCAGTCACGGCGTCCAGTCTCAACGAAGACTAGATCTGCGTGAGACAGAATTATAGTGCCCGCACAGATGCTCTCTCTATTCCCTTATTCTCATAGTTGAAAAGGACGGCAAATCCGTCACGACCGAAGTGAGATCTGACCCAAGACCGACGACTTTACGTGACTTCCGAAGCACCGGGGTGAAATAACGATAACTTCCTTGCTCCGGGCTACTAATGAGATTTTTACTTTTGACAATTGAACTAACAATCCACCTGATAGTAAGTGGTTACTGCAGCCCATCGGCAACTGCATCCAACTTTAAACAAAGAACGCTGCCTGTGGACTGAGATGAAATGCCTCACTTAGCTTATAATTATACTGGCTTTTTATAGCCTTCTGGGCAGAACACATCTATACAGGCTATATGGTGACAAAATAGGTAAGGAATGATTCCTACCCATACGCACTTCTAGGCAGAAAAGTCCACCACCTCAAAGGGAAAGCTCAGTCACAGATCATACCCGACCAGAATCCGGATTCGAACCAGGGACCTCATAATCAGCGATCGTGATTACGACCACGAGACCAACAAGTACGTCTAGAGTACGTACTTTACCACTGAGTCATAGGCCTTGGGTACTTTGGCACTGTAATTGAGGTATTTTCAGAAGACGTTGAATTAGTTTTCAGTTTTTTTTAAAAACGTTACTTCCACATAAGGATTTCATCCTGGATTGTGGAAGCAATTTTCATACATAAATTATAGAACTAACATTGAGACACTATCTTATCCCTTAAAGCCCCATCGGACTATGAAAGTTAAGGAATAAAGTATACCTGTGTTTGCACACACACTCGTGCACTTATAATTCTGTCTAACGCAAGATGGCTAGTTTTTCTGGAGACTGGCCGCGGTCACCGAAAATGGGTCTTGAGGAATTTTATATGAATTCATCTGTGAGCCACAGTATGTCTTTACATCAGACGAACTGTGTACTGATTTGTTCCTTTTATTTGTGTATAAAAGTTACGAAAACACGCAACAAATTCAAAAGAAAACTTACCATTTTTATGAGACTAAACACGTGGAACAGTGGCTTAGCTATGAATTGCGGTGCTAAGGATCGCGGGTTTGAATCCAGCAAGGAACAAGTATTTGCATGGTTTACAAATATTTGTTCCGGGTCTGAATGTTTGTCCTTGTGAAATTAACGTTTGTGAACTGTTCCTCGATATAAGAGAATATCGTATGGAGGTAACGTTTAAGAAAAGTCGCTAGATATACGCTCCTTAATGTTCGCGTTTTTTACGGCCAATTATAAAGCGATATTAAAATTTTAATTGGTATTGTATATACTAAAACATATACATTTTTAGAGTTGGAGTAATGACCTCTCCTAAGTAGTAATGGTCGGGCCATTTAAACCGTTATTTAAACGCAGCATTTAGTGAGTGCTCTGAAAGTGGAGCTTAATTGGAAATAGATGTTCGGTGTTAAAAATTTTATAATAAAATATCTTATTAACTGTACTTTCCCTTTTTTATAGAGTAAGGGTGACAAACGAGCATACAGTTCCCTTGATAGTGGATTCTGTAGCCCATAGTGATATATATTATCTACACATCTTCGATTAAAATCAAAA
Source organism: Parnassius mnemosyne (assembly GCA_963668995.1). Lineage (NCBI taxonomy): Eukaryota > Metazoa > Arthropoda > Insecta > Lepidoptera > Papilionidae > Parnassius > Parnassius mnemosyne. Next base: position 12,373,435 of record CAVLGL010000090.1, read on the forward strand.
TACAGCATGGTTGTCACCTATAAGATGGCATAGCCCGTTTCGAGTAAAAAAGGTCTCCGTTTCTCTACACTCACCAAACGCACCACAGCATAATTACGCTGCTGTTTTACGTCAGTACTCAGTGAGTGGTCCTTCCCTGGTCGAGCCGACCCATTCGTGCTACATCTATAATATAACTGTAGCGTACCATAATATAACTGTCTACCATGCAAAAATAAATATATTTATAATATACAAAAAAAATTGCAGACTTAAAACATTTATGTGATCGTACTGTGTTACCATGCTCATCACATAAGAAAACTAATAGTATGCAATTGTAGCATATCATGACATATTTACAAATTTAAGTAAATACGTAAATAATTAAAGTATATTCGTAAAGTATATATTGTTGTAAAGTTATATGTAAATTAAATATACATATAACTATACTACAATATACACAATAGAAAGTTAATTGTAATTTTTGTCTTCATCTAAGGGTTGTCCTAAACCTAATTCACTTCACACATCTACTTCAACATTGGAAAAAGTTTAAGTGACGAACGAGTCGACAGCTGACGTTTTGCGTAACAAAGTGTACCCTTGTCACACAAAACCAGTAAAGTGTACATGTTGTATTCATGGATTAGTGCATTATATAGACATACGATCTTTTGAATTTGAGCAATTATTTATTTTAGAAGCTAATTATTATCAGACCTTACTATATGTACTATATGCAAGATCCATGGTAATACAGTAAATCATAGTTCGCGAGCATCCCGAGTTCGATCTCTGCCGGCACCAATGAAATTTCGGATAATAATATAATAATAAACCATTTATTCTCTCTTCATAAATAGTACTTTTAGATTAACAATTCGCCATAATTAGGTTTCAGCTTTTTGAGAGACTGGTGCCTGAAGTAGGTTTTTGTAAAAAATTATGTGTTACAAGTCTATGAAAATGAAAATGCCAGAAAGATCTAATGATCTCCTACTGATTGATAGATAGTTACTGTATAAAATCAGGACGTATGATATGCCAGGTAAAATAATATCCAGGCTGACGACAGGAGCAATAATAACGAAACAAACACAGTCGAGGCATGATGTAGAATAAAATGCTAAAACCATAATATAATTGTGATTATACCATACAATAATACAGTTAAATTACTAATATTTAATTAATAATTAGTTAAATACCATTATATAGTTTACGGCATGGATCTGATCGACTAGAAAAGGAACAAGCTCTCACAGAATACCAGCGTAAACTTACAGTTAAATGCTGTGTTTTGTATGGTGAGTGTAAAGGACCGGAAACACTTTATACTGGAAACGAAGCATTCCATCAAAGTCCTCAAGGGTGTCAACCTATCCAAATACGTGTAATACTAGGATGTTCGTTCTCTGCACATAAGGATCCTGGCCAATTACAAAAATAAAGTTGGTTATCGTGTACTTATTCGCTATACTCTTCAGACTGCAAAGCAGCAGCGCACGTAGGTACTGCTGCTTAGATAGAAATAGAAAAAGATTTCAGACTTGTTTTTAAGTATTTTGAAAAAAATATGTAAGAATTTGTACTTTTAATCGTGGAACCTATTGCAACAACATCAAAATTAAAGATTAATTTAAGATGAAATAATAATAATTGCTGACATTGTAATAAATGTAATATATTATTATGGCATGCTGATTAATAAATATACTACCATTATGATAAAATGGTGAATTAAATTTCTTTTACAAAAAAAAAAAAACAAACATTTTACATGTTAAATAAAATTAGTTTTTCGTTAAAAAGATTAGACGAAAATCAACAAAGTTAATTTATATAATGTTATAATTTCGTTCTCATTTGCCAACGGAATTAAGCATGGGCTGGAAGATAGCCCGAGGGAACGCAGCTGTCACACATTATTATACATTTATGAATTATGAACAGATTGAACGGAACGTAAGTGGATCGTAATCAGCAGCTTATCTTAGTCATCACAGTGTGCGAGTTGAAATCCGCTAGGTAATAAAGTGCTTAGTTACCACATGTGATCATGACAATATTTCTAATGTTAGAAAGACAGTCTTGCTCACATGTGATTCTCGAAAATATATTCGAGATATTTCGAGATAATGTAAAGTATGCCAGTTCACATAAGAGTGACTGAATTTTCCTGTTCTTTAATTGAGAGGAGAGCCGACTAGTTTTATAATAATTGCTTTATTGATATATTTCCTAAATCGACACAGATCCGTGAATTTAAAAATAATTTTGCAGCAAGTTTCAAGGTTTCTAGACACTTGGGCGTCTCGCGAGCTCGACTACGCTCTAGATCATTGTTGAGGTGCCCTTGGCGTAGACACAATCGATGTGGGCTATACAGTTCAGTGTTACGTAGAGTTTTATAAATTATCATGAGAGTTTTTTTGTACTTTTGTTGAAATAACAACCGCTAAATTACAGTTTTACGCTGTAACAATATGAATTAAAATAACAAGCATGAAATAGCATTATTATATTGCTGCGTTTCGTATGGTATGGTGAGAAATGAGAACAGGAAACCCTTTTTAATTTTTTGATACTCAATCGGTGATAAATGTAGAGGTCTATGGGCCATAACATCCAGTTATTATCAGATTGACTATGTGCTCGTTTGTCACCCTTATTCTATAAAAGAAAAACAAGTAGGCAGGTAAACAATATGTATTATATGTTAATTCAACGGTCTGGTAAGAGGTGCAGGAAGTCGATGGATGCAGGTGACTCAGGACCGTGCTTTGTAGCACTTTGGGACGGCCTATGTTCAGCAGTGGACTTGATAAGGTACGATAATGATGATGATGATGATTATTACGATGATTTCAACTTAAATATTTTTTCTTGATGATGTGACGGTTCATTATGATTATTATTATTAATAATATATAACAATTAAATTCAGTATAGAGACATTTAAAATATCTAGTTGAACAGAGGTCTTCTGGGATGTTTTAGGTTCCACCCATATTAGCTTAGGAAAAATCAAAGCTTGGTTGTCTTGGTTATCATATCTGGGTGTATTCCTCAGCCTACTCAGGCAACATCTTTTATCTTTCATTTTAATCACACTCAAACAGATGACTCTATTCTTACTCGCTTCTGGGTACTGGGTTCGGTACCTGCGAAGTATCACTTGTCTTCCGAAGATCGACTATGTGAGCAGAGCTTTGAGATAAATACAAGAAGATCAGTTTATAGTAAAAATACCGTTCAGAGATTCACGCAATGTGCTTGGAGACTCGTATAATATGGCAAAAAACCTTTTTTTATGCTTGAAACGGAGAATGGAGAAAGATTTTCATTTCAAAGAACAATTTTTAGGATTCATGAAAGAGTACATTCAGTTGGGTCATATGACTGAAAACAAAATAAAAACAATGCTTACAGTACCTTCTTATTCCTTACCTCATCATGGTGTCGTATGTGAGTCACAACTACGAAATTACGTGTAGTCTTCGACGCTTCGGCTTTGAGCACCTCAAGTAAGTCTTTCAACTCTATCCAAATGGTAGGCCCAACGGTACAAGATGATCTTATGTCCATCTTGCTTCGCTTTAGAGAGCATAAATATGTTGTTACAGCTGCCACAGAGAAAATGTATCGTGCTGTCTTAGTCGAGCCTTCTCAACGCTCACTCCAGGAAATCGTCTTTAAGTTTGAACCCTCAGAACCACTAAAGACTTATACTTTTAATATAACTACATAGTGGACTGCATCGGGGCCTTACTTAGCCACAAAATGCTTCACTTCCCTCGCTGATCAATCACCAGATATCAATGTTCAAAATGCTATCAAGCATAATTTTTACGTTATAGATTTTTTGTACAGTGGCTCATCCATAGCATCCGTAATAAAGAATTGCAGAGGTGTCATTAAAAACTTAGAATCTGCGTAGTTTAATCTACGTAAATGGCAGTCAAATTTCGGTGAAATTTTGGAATCAATTTCTTCCATTAAAGGTGACTCGGAGAAGACTCTAAATCTTGATCATTCATTGAGCAAAACTTAAGGTTTATACTGCCGTACAGAGTCAAACAATCTTTTTCACACCATCAATGTAAACAGCAACATAAAAATCACTAAGCGCAACATCTTGTCCCTTATTAGCCAGGTGTTTGATCCATTGGAGTTAATAGGGCCTTGCATATTACTTGTTATACTATTGCTTCAACAATTATGGGTTACTAAGAGTAACTGGGACGAGGAAGTAGGTACGGATATGGTGGTGGAGGTCCAGACCCAATTTTCTACAATACGACCCAATCAGGTTTCCGAAAATTCCCTCCATTCGAACAAATCAACTTCCAGAAATATCTTTACATGCATACATAAATACGTAAACAGACAATGTCATTTCTAACATAATCAATAAATCAGACAGTTTCACAAAATTAATTAGAATAATAGTTTAAAAAGAAAGGTTCATTAATAATTGTAGAAGAAGTAATATTCATAACACCAATTATTTTTCATGTTCAGATTTAAATTCTTCGAAATTAATACTAATACGTATACCTCAAATGGAAATGTTTCCTAAATAATATGCTATTCTGAAGTCGGGCAATTCCCTACCTAAGAAAAACGGACTATTATCCCTTTCACCTTTCATGGATAATAGCAGTATTATACGTTTGGGAGGTTATCTTAGCAAATCGAACTACATTTATAATATTAAGCACCCTATTATAATATGCATCAAGCATCATTTAACCAAAATCGTATTTGAAATGAAACACAAATGTTAAGTGCACGCGGTTCTTAACTGCTGGCGGACATCAGGCAAACTTACTGGCTTTTAGGCGGTAAAAATCTAGCGAAGGCTATTGTTCATGTTTGTATACGTTGTAATAGATTTAAAGAAACTTTCGTGCAGCCTACTATGGGTGACTTACCTACCGATAGATTACCGGAGTACCGTATAGACCGGAGTAGATTATTGCGGGCCTGTGCTGATAGTCAATCGTAAAGGTAGAGGCAGTACCTTAATAAAATCTTATATTTGTATTTTAGTTTGTTTAGCAGTGAAGGTTGTCGTTTTAGAACTTCTCAGGTTTACCACAAAGGAGGCATGTCTCGCAGCCTTAAGTTGGTTTGCCGCTCGATGAGGAAAACCGCAGCGCATTTATTCAGATAACGGTACCAACTTCGTGGGTGCCTGCAATGAACTCTCTTCCTTTATTAGGTACACGTCAGATCACATAACTTCAGACACCGCGGAACTAGGTATAGAATTTAAATTTAACTCAGCCTATTCTCATCATTTTGCCGGATTCTGAGAAGCTGCCGTAAAGTCCGCCAAACATCATCTGAGACGCATTATGGGACTCACCCACTTCACATTTGAAGAGCTTTCAACTTGTCTGACTCAGATTGAAGCTGTCCTAAATTTCAGACCTGGTACAACCTTATCATTTCATCCCACTGATCTAACATATTTAACTCCTTCCCATTTTCTTATTGGACGGACAACTACCTCAATTCCGTATCTACAAATCGAAAACAAGCATATACATTCACTAGCTAGATTTGCGCGAGTGGAGAAGCTAAAACAACATTTTTGGAAGCGTTTTGTTAATGATTATATTCATCTCCTACAGCAATGGAAGAAATGGCGCATCTGTTGCGTGGACCTGTCTATAGGACAAATAGTGTTGGTGAAGGAAAACAATCTTCTCCTACTGTTATGGCTATTGGGGCGCGTCACTAAATTCATTCCAGGAAAGGATGGCGCTGCGAGAGTAGCTGAGTTCATTTTCTTCGGACCTATAATTGCCTCGTCACATTATCAATTGAAGCGGACTAGACCACTTCAACGCCGGGAGCATGTTGCGTTTTATCGTAAATCGAAACGCAACAATGATAAATAGCCAGGGCCAATCAAAAATTCGAATTTAAATAACGGTTCTAGACTTCTTCAATACACTATATCATAGTTTAACTTAACACAGTAGTTAAACTTTTATGAACATTTGTAATTATACTTCAACATACAAATTCTGTTTTATCCCTTAGTTCTTGAATTATACGCAATTAATTCAATTAAAGTCAATATTTTTATTTTGGGAATTCGACTACATAAATTTATTATATACATCACCCAAGAGCTCCTGCCGCATCCAGGATCAAGATCTTGGGCAAACAGTGACACCTGTCGGGAAATTACAGAATTAAATCTACGGCTAATTCAATTCTATTCTGTTCTTTCAAACCATAGACTTAGTATAAACTGACATTAGAATTTAATTTGTCAAGTTTTTATGTAATGCGTGTTTAGACAGACAGACAACGTTTCCAAAAAGAATTGTTTTGGCATTTCTATCGATAATCTGGTACACCCCAATTCAAATAAAAAAAAACATTCAGTTAACAGAAATCATATAGATTTATGTGCAAGATGAGCCTTAGTAGTAGTAGCGTTTTTTTAAAAATTCACGTGTTGGGGAATTTTCTTATTACTAACAGAAGTGCATTTCAGAGTCGCAAAATTGTAGGAGCCCTAGGAGTTTGAGGAAAAATAAATACGGTGATAGGAAAGTTGCAGTATAAGGTAGTATATACCTATACTATAGTATACACCTATATACGTATTAAATCTTACATTTTAAATACTCTAGGGCAAATGGATCGTTAAGCATAGTGGAAAAAGAAAAAAAATAAAGCTTAAAATTCTTAATATGATCGATGAGTTCAATCTACTACTTTTCCTTGCGTATGTGGACTTATGGAAAAACCTCTGATTCTGTCGAAATTTGATCAATACTGTTGTGATTTACTCTTAGTATATCGATGTACACTAGGCCTACGTTGGATATCCGCGTACAGAACCAGAGTACGAAACTTATCCAACTGCAGAGAGGTGTAAGACAGTTTGATTTTATATTCCCGAAATTCTTCTCCGCTGCTTTGAAAAGGATACGATATTAATATTAATGGCAATAATATCACTTACCTTCGATTTGCCAATGATAAAGTCCTTATGGCAGAATTGATGGAGGATCAAAGCACTATGCTGAATGAATTCCATAATGGCTTCCAACGTATAGGGCTTAAGATGAAAATAGAAAAAAACAAAGTTACACATAGTCCATGTCGCACTTATGCCTGAAGCTGTTGGGAACATTACACTCAGGATTCTCTACGAGTATGTTAAATACCTAGGACAAATAGTCCAAGTATACCTCAAAACTTTAAAAAGAGATTTTACAACCAGTGCGTGTTGCCAGTGATGGATCTGTGACGTGGTCCTTCACTGCTGGCCATATGAGGAAGATTAAGATCACTCAGCGACTTAAAATGAGAAGATCCGCAGTAGAACTAGAGTAACCGACATAGCCCTACTGATTTGTAGGCTTAAGTGGAAATGGGCCGGTCATATAGCTTGAAGAACCGAGAACTGATAGGGAGGAAACGTTCTCGAGTGGCAGCCTCGTACTGCTAGACAAAGTTTAGAGTGACCCCCTACTAGATACAGTGAAGATCTGCTAAGTCATGTGGGATGTCGATGAATGCAGGTGGTTCAGGATCGTTCTTAGTGGAATTCTTTGGAGGATGCCTAAATTTCCCTATAGAATGTCTCATAGGGGGGATATTTACCATAGTTGCTACGCGTTGCAAGCGGGTTGCTAAGAACGACTAAAAATAAAAAAAATAACTACAGTTTTAAATTTTTAGTGGTTATTAGGAAGACGCTGCTGCCTGTCTCCTGATAATTTCTCTCTGTCACCTCATACGTCGACCACGTGATGATATGGGGTAGTGGTTATTCTTACGCTGCCACAAAACAGGTAGTCAATATGTATTACCATATGCACCGATGCGAACATTATTGAAATATTTCGTAGAAAGTGACCTATTTTTAGTTCTGTACGATACTCACAGCCCATTTGAAATAACTACATCATTATTCAGTATTTACTCCCACATTGTTCGCTCCTCTTACTCTCGGCCTCATTATAACGTTTAATATTTTGTATTAGGAATATATCGTTTACATTATATGTACCTATTCGTATAGTAAAATGTTGTCACTTTTGACTACGTAAACGCGGTTGCTGATCATTAGGTCCCGAGTTCAAACCTCGTGTCGGGCCTGGGTGAATTTTCCGTCAAGAAATTCTCAGTAACAGCCCCAGAGTCAGGAAGTTAGTAATGTTGCACCCATGTTGTGACGTTGATTATGAAAGTAAGGGAATAAAGAGTTTTTTAACTGTATGGTTTAATTTTTTACGTTTTCTTTTTCAAAAACAAAGTTATATAATTCCTTTCGTGTTTGGGTAGTGTAGTGGCGGTCAAGAATATCCACTACCCCATATCCTCCCGTGGGTGTCGTAAAAGGCGACAAAGGGAAACAGGCAGGAGATGGGCAGCAGCATCTTCCTGATAACAGCCAAAATTACAATAAAAAAAACTGCGGTTGCCAACCCGCTCGCCAAGCGTGGCAACTATGGCAAATACCCCCCAATGATTAAAGCAACAAACAGACGGCCCCCAGTCCCCGGCGGCCCCGCTATTCCTGTCTACGGTGGCGACCATGGTAACGGCGGGGCAGGGGGTGCTAAGAATTTCCGGTGGAGGTTCGGTTGCCACCTACGACGACTCGACCTGGCAACGTACAACGCACGCACCCTGAGGACTGACGAGAAGATCGTGGAGCTGGAAGAAGAGATAGATAAGTTGCGCTGGTATATTATAGGATTATCCGAAGTCCAAAGAGAGGGGGAGGACACGGTAATCCTCGAATCCGGCAACTTGCTCTATCACCGGGAGGACGACCATCTGTCCCAAGGAGGTGTCGGATTTATCGTCCACAAGTCTCTCGTTAACAACGTTGTAAAGATCGGGAGTGTGTCGACGAGGGTTGCGTACCTTATATTCAGAATCACCAAACGGTATTCGCTGAAGGTCATACAGGTTTACGCATCAACCTCGGCACACCCCGATGAGGAGGTGGAGGAAATGTATGAGGATATCTCTAGAGCCATGCATTCCTCCAAAACCCAATATACGGTGTTAATGGGAGACTTCAATGCAAAACTAGGCACAAGAGAAAACGGTGAGCTGAAAGTAGGGAAATTTGGAATAGGGCAACGGAACCCAAGGGGCCAGCAGCTAGCCGAATTCATGTAGAAAGAGGGACTCTTTATGATGAACTCTTTCTTCCAGAAGCAGCCCCACAGAGAGTGAACCTGGTCGAGCCCCGACGGTTCGACCAAAAATGAGATTGACTTCATTATGACGACCAGACGACAACTGTTCTGTGATGTCTCCGTGATCGCGAGGGTGAAAACTGGTAGCGACCACCGAATGGTTAGAGGCACACTGAACTAAAACGTTAAGTTGGAGAGGTCTCGTCTAATGAAGTCAACGCTCCGTCCCCCTCGTGCTCAGTTCCAAAGTCCCGAAACCTTTCAGCTCGAGTTACAAAACCGTTTTCAGTGCCTAGAAGACTGCAATGAAGTGGACGATATGAATGACAAGCTCGTGGAAACTGTCCATGCGGTCGGAGCTAAGTTCTACAAGACCCGCCGCATAAGAATACAAAAACTCTCCGATCACACTCTTAATCTCATGGCTGTTAGACTGGAGATGAAGCTACATTCTTCAACAGACTTGACAGCATACAGGCATCTGAACAGACAGATCTCCAAATGCATGCGGCGGGACTTACGCAACTTCAATACAGCTTGTATTGAAGAAGCGATCGAGTGGAACCAAGGCTCCAAAGACTTTGCCAGAGATCTGTCTGCCAGAAAGAGCCAACTGTCAAAGCTGAAGACAGAATATGGCAGCATCGTTTCCGGGACACCTGATATTTTGAGTGAGATTGAGAGGTTCTATGGGCAGCTGTACACGTCATCGTTGGAGCCACACGCAAGTGTGAGTAACGATCCAAGAGTCAGTCTCATCAGACACTAATCCGAAGATATCCCGGACGTCAGTCTGAGCAAGATTAGAATGGCTCTCCAGCACCTTAAAAACGGTAAGGCCCCAGGCGAGGATGGAATTTAGCGGAGCTTCTGAAAGCGGGTGGAAGACCGGTACTTGAAGTCCTTCAGAAGCTCTTTAATTCCGTTCTCCATGGTGGCATTACACCGGAGGCGTGGAGCAGAAGTGCGGTGGTCTTGTTCTTCAAGAAAGGTGACAACGCTCTCTTGAAGAACTACAGACCGATTTCCCTTCTGAGCCGCGTCTACGTGCTGTTTTCGAGAGTCATTACGAATCGTCTCGCGCGCAAACTTGACGACTTCCAGCCTCCCGAACAAGCCGGTTTCCGAAAGGGCTTTAGCACCATAGACCACATACATACCCTTCGGCAAATTGCACAGAAGTCCGAAGAGTACAATTTGCCACTATGTCTGGCGTATGTGGACTATGAGAAAGCCTTTGATTCCGTCGAAAGAGCAATGGCAGACTTTCATACATAAAATTAGTTGAGAAGAAATGGTAGCGTCTATATACCAAAAATATCTTAAAATGTTAAGCGTCAGTCCCTTAATAACTCTGTCAAAGAATTTTGTACTGAGAAGGCGTCAAAAAAAGATATTTACATTTGAACCTTTTTAGGTTATGTCCTATGTCACTTGGAAAAAGTCATGCTTCCTGTGTTTGTTTGATGTTAGCTTAATACATAATACGTAATTAAGAGTTTTTAGATTATTGTATCTCTATTATATATTTGTGTACTATAAATGTATATTTCTGGCATGGCTCCAGGGCTTTTGTACCATAGTGACATTCTCAGAAGGGCTAGAACCCAGAGCCGTAAAGCCAGTAAAAAAAAACTGACATTTTATTTTAGCTAGTGTTGGCATAACATTAAATGGAATTGTTACATAGTACTATGATTGAGATAATGTATTATTGTAGGAAATTCTTTGTAAGAGACTTATTCTCAGCCATATTACTTTTATTTTTGTTATTACTGATAGTATAGTTATTACTAAAAATAACTTAATATAAAAATATTTTGTTGTTGTGTTGGTAGTGTTAAAAGTGTATACGAAAATAGTAGGAATATACTAAATGGCAACATAGAGTAAAATGATTTCAGTCATTTGATATTCCCAAAAATGTTTGTTTTTTTCTGTGGCTTTCATTAAAATACATTTTTATTTGAAAAATCATAGAAAAATATTAAAACTCATTTTATATATAACTTATTTCTAGACGCTATAATTTTTGTCAACTATTTTTCTGCCATTGCTCTTTGGGCGGTGCTGCAGTCACTTCAGCGGTGCCAAGTTGACTGTCGGTATATCGAAGTGTTGAAGTGCTTGTACAGTAGGGCTACGATGGCTATCCGAGTAGAGAACCAGAGTACGAAACCTATCCAATTGCAGAGAGGTGTAAGACAGGGTGACGTCATTTCCCCGAAACTCTTCACCGCTGCATTGGAAGACGTTTTCAAGCTTCTGGACTGGAAAGGATACGGTATCAACATCAATGGCGAGTACATCACTCACCTTCGATTTGCCGACGATATAGTCCTTATGGCAGAATCGCTGGAGGACCTAAGCACTATGCTCAATGACCTCAATAGTGTTTCCCAACGGATAGGTCTTAAGATGAACATGGACAAAACAAAGATCATGTTTAATGTCCATGTCACACCTATGCCGGTAGTTGTTGGGAGCACTATGCTCGAAGTTGTTGACGAGTATGTTTACCTGGGACAAATAGTCCGACTAGGTAAGTCCAACTTCGACCGAGAGGTCAATCGACGGATTCAACTCGGCTGGGCAGCGTTCGGAAAGCTACGACACATTTTCTCATCAAACATACCTCAAAACGTGAAAACGAAATTGTACAACCACTGCGTGTTGCCAGTGATGACTTACGGAACTGAGACGTGGTCCTTCACTGTTGGCCGTATGAGGAAGCTCAAGGTCGCTCAGCGAGCTATGGAGAGAGCTATGCTCGGAGTTTCTCTGCGTGATAAACTTAGGAATGAGGATATCCGCAGTAGAACCAGAATAACCGACATAGCCCAACGGATTAGTAAGCTGAAGTGGCAGTGGGCCGGCCATATAGCTCGAAGAACCGACAACCGATGGGGAAGAAAGGTTTTCGAGTGGCTGCCTCGTACCGGTAGGCGAAAAGTAGGGCGTCCCCCCACGAGATGGAGTGACGACCTGGTAAGACATGCAGGAAGTCGATTGATGCAGGTGGCTCAGGACCGTGATTTGTGGCATTCTTTGGGGGAGGCCTATGTTCAGCAGTGGACTTGTGAAGGGCTGTAATGATGATGATGATGATGATGATGTGTTTGGGTGTATCTCTGAGTTCATTGCTCGTGCATGATTAAGACATAGGACATCACGTCTAATTATTTGGTAAGATACTCTGGCTAAGAGAGTGTGGGGCCACACTCATACTCTTCATAAAGTAATTTTAAAGGTTAATTGAACATGGTGGGTTTTTTCCTTTGATTTTATCAGTTAGACCTATTGGGATATTATTTATAATGTTAGGCAGAATGTGTCCCCACATCTTCTTCCCATATTCATTGTTACATTTTTGCAGATATTACAAAGGTGAGTAGGATATTTTTCTTAAGTTTAACCCTATAGTTTTCATATACAAAGATATATTGGCTGTATTCTGATACAATAGCATTTTTTATTTGGTGAAATATATTGAAACTTTACTTTACTTACTTACTTTACTAATATACTTTTTGTATCTTACTCTGTACTGTGCAAGGATCGCGATCTGCAAATATTAGGCAGGTGTCCTCCGCAAATTGGTACACAGAGCTGTACTTGAATATTTTATGCATATCGTTGATGTAGATTAAATATTCAGTTGGGGCTATTATAGAGCTTTGCGCCGTACCCAAAAGCGTAGGTGTCATTTCACTTCGTAATTCCGCGATGCTAACAGCAGTGTGTCTATTAGCATTGTAATTTTTGAGAAAATCCAGAAGCGATTTATACTAACTTCTTCTTCATAATTAACGGTGTCAAAAGCTTTATGAAACTCAAACATTATGGCTTACACATGTTTTTATCTTTTAAATTGCAATTGACTTCGTCACAAAAACTCGTCAACAGTTGAGGAGTACTTTTACCTGCCGACTTCCAAAAATGAGACGGTACTCAATTCGACTGTATGTTTTTTTTTATGAGTTGATTCGATCGATGTCGAGTCGATTGCGATGATTCTTTTTTATATGAAAGCTGATACTTCTCGTGTAGTTCCATATGAATTTGATCAAGGTCAGACCAATAGTTTTTGAGTTATTCTTAATAATTTATATTGAAGTCGGCTGTACAAACTGTTTAAATTTAAATTATTTTTTTAAATCCATTGACCTTCATGTACAATGCCGTTACAAGATGAAACCTTTTTTATTTTTGCACGCAGATATTTTTTAATTTTTTCATCAACACACGATATAATTGTAATGGGGCGGTAATTATTTGTATGAATATAACACCCGTTTTTATGTATAGCCCTACCGGGCCAATTTTTAACTCATCTGGATATATTTTCATGCTATATTATGCGTTTATTAAATGGGTAAGTACTGGTGACAGATCTTTAGGTAGGTATTTAATATACTTTCCGCGAATGTTGTCATAGCCAGTGCTTACTTTCTATTAATATTATTCATAATTTTATAAACAATCTTTTCTTTAACTTATGCAATTTCATGGCAATGCTGGGATAACTAATGTATGTATTCTCATTAACCAACGGCATACTACAGTTGTGGATCACATTACGAGTTATTCCTGAATTTCATGAGCAAATTTATCTGCTATTAATTTTGGTTTTAATTTCAAATTAAAAATTGAAAAAGAAAACGCAGCCAGCGTTCTTGGCACGATACCATGGGGAGTAGGACTGTTTGGTAAATAAGTTATTACTTTTGATTTTTTTTTGTATGTTGTTGATATTGTATGTAAAAAAAAATAGTTGGAAAGTATATCGTCCCCTCCTATTTCCGTACCTTCCCGCTCAGACGCTTTATTATAGACAAAACTGTTTTCGAGTTTCGTAAATTATTTCATATTATGTCTATTTCACAATATGATTATTTTTAGTTTTCTTATGAATTTATTTACCTTATTTCTACATTTATTGTAAATTAATCTGTTTTTCTTATTACTTTTTCTTATTAATTCTACGTGGTAGAGCCATGCTGCAGCTATATTATGGTTGTAGCACGAATGGGTCGGCTCGACCGGGGAAGGACCACGCTCTCACAGAAAACCAGCGTAAAATAGCAGCTTAACGCTGCTGTGTTTCGTATGGCGAGTGTAAAGAACCGGAGACCCTTTTTACTGGCAAAGAGGCATTCCATCTTAGTCCTCACGGGCGACAACGCATCTGCATCTTGAGTCTTTATTGAGGATAGATGTAGATGTCTATGGGTCACAGTAACCACTTACCATCAGGTGGACTGTGTGCTCGTTTGTCACCCGATCCTATAAAAAAAACTTACATGAGTGCACTTGTATTTACGCATACACTCGGGGATTATAACCCTGTTATGCGCAGATTGCTAGTGTCCGTTAAATCTGGCCGCCGTAACGTAAATTTTGTTTGTAGGACATTATTATTATTGTAGTCACTAAGCTGAATTGGCAATGGACTGATAATTTAGCTCGAATAACCGATATTCGATGGAGATGAAAGGTTCACTAGTGGCAGCTAGTAGCGGTAAGCGAATTGTAGGGCAACCCTCCACTATATGGAGTGACGACTTAGTAAGAAATACGGGAAGTTTATGGATAAAAGTGATTTAGGATTGCCATGATAAATAAAAGATTTGTAATAAACACGTTAAAAATTTAAATTAATTAATTGAACGAATAAAATGGAATTTGTTCAAATTCAGATTTCCCCCACTTCCGGATGTCAAAATAACATAATGTGACGCTTCATAATTATTATTAATAAATAATAATTAAATTAATTATAAAGACATTTAAAAATGTCATAGAAATTATATTTTAAACAATTAAAATGCAATAATAAGCATAAAGTTCAAATATATTCAATTGGACTATTGAATATTATAGTATTAGTAAACGCATAAATTGTCTCTAAAAATCTCTAAATTAATTAAAATTCTGCTTAAAATATTCAAAATGTACTAAATCATATAAATACAAGTCGATTATATTACAATAATAAACATAAATAACATTTGTAATATAATAGAAAAGTTGATGAAGGTGTTCTTGTAATAATCAGAAAATTTCTAAGTTGATGAACGTGTTCTTTTAATGTTCCTTTATATGGGGGCATTGCCGGAGACATATACCCAAGGTTGTACATATATATATATGGGCTGGTCGACTGACCGACTGCTAGTACTAAGGTTGCACAATGACTAGTCCTTTATTAGGGACTTATCATATTAAGGTCTAACGAACCAAATTATATAGAAGGCCTTAATATAGAAGGTCTATATGATGCATAAGCATTATGATAGCAGAGTTATGACTTGAAGTCCCATATGAATAAGACATACAATAGTATGGTCTATGAAATAAAGCAAATATGTGGAAGGTCTGTAATATGTAAAAGCATTATATTTAAAGAAATGGGACTTGAAAAGGATTATTATAGGTAGGTTGCTTCATAGCGTTTGAGACCGAGGTAAACTTGGAACTTACACTTAAACTTGGAATGAGAAGCTATGGTTGAATTTTATGAATTTTGATTCTAACGTTAACCGTACTTACAGTTATAAAGTGTTTTGTTAAGGAAAGCAATGTGTCGAAACTGAAAGAGAAAAATAAAACGTTATTATCATTACATCCCTTCACAAGTCCAAAGCTGAACGAAGACCTTTTCAAAGGAATGCTTTGGAGCATTCCTTGGAAAATGAATGCTCCAAATATGAATGTCCTGAGCCACCTGCATTCATCGACTTCCTGCATATCTTACCAGGTCCTCAAAACAAAATGATGTAATAGATAAAGTAAATATGTAAATTTAACTATAAACAATTCAATAACTCTCTTAGTTATATGCGATAAATTTGTAAGATATATAATAGATCAACTTCACAGGTCTTATAACCATTCTTAGCAAATGCTTGAAATACCTGATAGTAAGTTGTGGTGCAGCCACAGACGATAAAGCGAACTGACTTAGATTAACAAGAGCCTATTCACTCTCACCTTGAATAGACCCACATTCCAATCGGATAGGAAGACAGATGCTGGTACATTATTCCACTTCTTTGTTGTGTACGATAACCGAAATATCGAACAAGAAAAGTAACCGCATGCGAAGCGACGAAGTTAATACACTGTAAACATTTGGTTCGATTGAAGTCATTTGATTGTAATGTAAATGTGAATATTCCGGCAAATTTTTAGAATTTTACATATGATTTGATGGTTGATAGACTCAGTGAGATATGTGGAGAGGACTATGCTCGGATTTTCTATGAGTAATAGGAATAATTAGAATATCCGCAGTAGAATAAGAGTAACCGACAAAGCCTAACGAATAAGTAAGTATGAACTTGCAATGGCCCATATAGCACAAAGAACTAACAACTTATGGGGATTAAATTTTCCCAATTATCAACCTTGTACTAGTTAGCAAAGTATAGGGCGGTTTCTCACAAGATAAAGTGACAAACGGTACTAAGTATAGGAATTCGATGAATGCATATAGCTCCGAACTGTGTATTGTGGCATTCCTTGGGGGAAGTCTATGTTCGACAGTGAACTTGTGAAAGACTGCGAATAAATATATGAATAAGACACAAAACACTTTTGGGTACTTCATTGGTTGTGTCTCAACAATTCTCGTGATGATGTAATATACCTCTACTTGTTTTATGTTACAGTCAATAGTTAATATTAATTGTCGGTAGGATCCATTAATATAAAAACTTGTAGTGTTATGCTACTTACATATCATTTTACACTATTTTAAATTCATTTTTCCATTCTGTTTTGATTTTCTGCATTCACCTCAAAACTGGATATTTTGTATCACCTTTATTTCCATAGGATCCTGTAACGTTTTTAAACTATAAGAACACAATAACAAATCATTTTCACTTCGTATTTTCACGCTATCAGCATTTTTTAAATCGGCGTCGATGGAGTCTACATTTTTCGATCTTTTATTTAGTTCTCCGTAACTCTGCAATTTCGGGCTTCGTGCGCGCTGGTGCGCTACCGTTTTTTTCTATAACAATAATATCTCATTTTTCACTTAAATCTTGCCGTTTCTCTATTACGAGCCTGAAACCAAAATTTGACATGTTTTGACATCGTTGTTTATCTGGTTGTCATGGCAATTTTTATTCAAATTCGTTACCGGTCTGATGTTTTTACTTCAATACTTCTACAAAAATACTCTTTTCCTCTTGGCCATTTACAAAAATTTGCTTTTAATTTAAATAATTTTCCGTTCTTATCCCAGATCCGCCGTCGAGCGCGGAGCTCTCTAAAAAGGTATAAAAGGCGACCAATCGGCCAATAAACTGAGTCTCGCTTCAGCTTTCAAACTTGAAGCATCTCCTAAAGGCCTTATCCCGGGGCCGCACTGCCCCGGGATCCTGCAAGCCTCTGCCTTCACCTGAAGTCGTCGCCTAGCCACGCCCACGCTTCCACCTACTAGTGCCCGCGCTATCTTTAGCCGCTGTGCGTGCTTGCTCCAGGCGCTGCGAGCGCTTACTCCAGGCGCTGAGAACGCCTACTCAAGGCGCTGTGTGTGCCTACTCCAGGCGCTGCGTGTGCCTACTCCAGGCGCTGCGTGTGTCTACTCCAGGCGCAGCGTGTGCCTACTCCAGGCGCTGCGTGTGCCTACTCCAGGCGCTGCGTGTGCCTACTCCAGGCGCTGCGTGTGCCTACTCCAGGCGTTGCGTGTGCCTACTCCAAGCGCTGCGTGTGCCTACTCCAGGCGCTGCGTGTGCCTAGACCAGGCGCTGTGTGTGCCTACTCCAAGCGCTGCGTGTGCCTACTCCAGGCGCTGCGTGTGCCTAGACCAGGCGCTGCACGCCTACCACAGGCACAGTCTGTGCATACTAGCACCACCGCCAGGCGCGGTGTGCCACTTTGGACTTCGGGCTCCGCTTCAGTACTCATCTATCTTTATTATCTTTTTTTTTAAATAATTGTAATTCACGTCACCCATCATCATCATCATACTTCATCTTTTTTATATAAAACTGTAAATATCTTTTTAAATTTTAAATAAATTATTTTTTTTGTTCTATTTTTGTTGTTTCGTTGTTGTTAGGTTAAGTTCTTTTGTTTTTAATTGTCGCTTTACGACAAACTTCTATGTAACAGACCAGTAAAATACGAAAAGAGTTAGATACTCTGTAATTCTACTATCGAAACTCTCTCCGTAACAATTAGTAATAGAACAGTCAGAAGTTCGGCCTTTCGTAATGAACCGAGAAAAGTTTTTAGGGATCGGTGTAATTACATTTCTTAAGGAAATGGACGTATAACCGAGCTGGGTTACTTAATCCAGTTGTACGGTCCGTTTTGTGATAAATTAATTTTTATTCAAATTATTTGACAGCCTATTTTAATATTATTTATGAGATTTAACGAAGCAAATGGTTAATTTTGTAAATAATTTTACTATAAATACAATACATAATATAAAAAATTGGCTTTGAATAAGCATTCATATTAACGTTATTTTTGATAAATTAAATCGACACTTTATAAAATATAAGCTAGCACTAGTCTATGTTATATTTTAAGCGAGTAATTCTTGTACATAGGTATATAAATTAATTTCTCAATTGTGTGTGCGTAATAAATAGGTGTGAAAGAAGCAAGGGAGTTGTGTCAGGATAGTGCCAAATGGATATCTGTAGTCTAGAATGACCATCTTGAAACCCGTAAGTACTAATCTTTCACGAGCGCTCATCTTATATTTCCAAGTATTCGAATAAATAGATGATTTACCACGGCAATGAAGAACAAAATCAAAAGAAGACATGTATGTCTACGGAGTTAACTAATAAAGGACAAGTAAACAAATGTCAGTACGAAGCTGCCACTTTAGAAACTTTCTTCTTTATGCAAGCAGAGTATCCCCGTCATAAGTTGGATTGACGACTTGGTAAGACAAACAAGAAGTCAATGGCCGCTGGTAGCTCTAGACCGTGCTTTCTTTCATTCTTTGAGGGACGCCTTTGTTCAGCAACTAACTTATGGAGGACTGTAATGATGGATTTCGCAAATGTCAGCACATACAGGGAAAGCGTGGTGGATTTTTGGTTTGGGAAAATCATAAAATTCCTGAGCCTGGCAATGGAATGTATAGATGCATGGAATATATATATACAATAAATAGATACATAAGAAATTAATTCTCGTTATAAATCGATGTGTGTTATAATCGATGCTAACTTTGCCCTATTTTTAATAAAAAGCTAACTACTAATTTATTTATTAAATAATAAAATAATGTATATATTTTCTATGAAAAAATATCTAATATATATAACAAAGAAAATGTTGATAAACAGTCTCTGTTCTAAAGCTATTACTACCCAATACATTACACCAAGTCAAATCTTTCCACTCGCTCGATCCCCAACCATTTGTCTATACAAATTACTTTAATGCGTATCCTATTATTCATATTATATCTCAGAATTCCAGTTGTATCAGTTCGAATGAATACTAGATAATTGTGTACGCTTTGTAACTCTGTGAAATGACTTCAATTTTTATGGATTGCACTTGTTGTGTACCTAATAATGAATATGATATAGGTACCGTCAATCTGTCTTAGTACTCAAGGACGTCAAAGTATCTGAATTTTGATTAGATCACCTATAAATGATCAGAAGCTGTTTAGTCTCCCTTACTTAAGTAAAAAGGTAAAAAATTTGAAATTTTAACGAAAACTTGGTCTATTCTGTTGAATGTTATGTTAATCATACCAAGACAATATTGATCGTACATTCTTCTACTAAAATATAGGAATTAATAATGGACATTATGTGGAAGACGTTTAGGCAGCCATTGTACTCGTATTATTTTGGCCCTGTCATTCGTCTTAATTAATGGCACTGTTAAACGAAGCCGTATCTTATTGCTTTGTTAATAGACTTAGTAAATATAATAGAAAATTGATTATAGGTAAGGTCTGTTCCCCGAATTTGTTAAGATAAATATTATTTCATTGTTGTTTTCCTATACTAGCAGTTGTGTGAAATTAATATTTAATTGATTTGTATTTATTTCATTCGATAATATTTTCTGTTACACGCTTAGCAGGCGGGTCGCCAACCACAGTCTTTTTCTAATTGTTATTAGGAGGGCGCCGCTGCCCATCTCCTGGTTTATTTTCATATGTCGCTTCTTACGACAACCACGGGATGATATGGGGTAGTGGATATTCTTGCATCGCCGTGACACGGTTAATCTCTCTCTATATAAGACATTTTATGGGAATACCTTTGTAATGATTGAATAAATAAATGAATTTAATCACTATATTAAAATTTCTATCTTTCACTTTGCAGCACTAAGCATAGCATTGTTGGGAATGTTTTTTTCGTGTAGGTTGACTGATGTAGTAGAATAGAGTAGAATAAAAATAGAACATAACAATGTTTTATTTTTATTCTATTCTATTCTAATATTCTATTCTATGCTGTTCAACATGCCAGCATTGCATAGACGTTCGGCAGTAAATGAAATCCACAAATGTTGTATTCGTACATAAGCTACAATTTACGAATATATGTGAGTGTTGAATAAAACTATTTTTTACAGATGTTATCGCGTTTAATTTACTAGTTTAATTCCCGAAATTTCGGGTGCTTTACAGCAACCCATGGTCACGGAGGAAACGTCGGGAATTAAAATAGTAAATGAAAAACGCGATAAAATCTGTATAAATAGTTTTATTAATATGTGTAGTGTTAGCGTAAATATAAGAAATCATTATATGTGAGTGTGTTTTCGTGAGTATTGGCGAGGTCGTTCTACATGGAATTATATCTGTTGCGCAAATACTGGACTCTGTATTTTTTTTTTTTTTTTTATAGGAGAGGGGGCAAACGAGCATGCGGCTCACCTGATGGTAAGTGACTACCGCCGCCCATGAACAACCGCAACACCAGGGGAATTGCAGATGCGTTGCCGGCCTTTTAAAAAGGAGTAGGCTCTTTTCTTGAAGGTCCCTAAGTCATATCGGTCCGGAAAAATCGCTGATGGTAATCGATTCCACAAGGAAGTCGTGCGAGGAAGAAAACATCTTCTAAATCGCACAGTGGTGGACCGCCAATCATCCAGATGGTGTGGATGGTATCGGGAGTTCTGCCGCGATGTGCGTTCATGAAATTTGGCGGCTGGGATTAATCCGAACAATTCCTCAGAGCACTCCCCATGGTAGATGCGAAAGAAAATGCAAAGAGATGCAACATCTCTTCGCAGTGCCAATGAATCGAGCCGATCGGAAAGGGCTCGGTCGTCGACGATTCGAGCCGCTCTGCGCTGGATGCGGTCAAGTGGAAGGAGCTGGCACTGGGGAGCCCCTGCCCAGAGATGGGAACAGTATTCCATGTGAGGCCGAACCTGCGCCTTGTAAAGTTGCAGGCGGTGTGCCGGCATGAAATACTGTCCCGCTCTGCTGAGCACGCCAAGCTTTTTAGAGGCCAATTTGGCCTTCTCTTCCAAGTGACCACGAAACTGCACGTCACTCGATATGTCGACTCCGAGGATACCGATACTGGCTGAGGCAAGAAGGGGAGTGCCTTGAAACTGAGGAGATACGACAAAGGGGTTCTTTTTAGCGGTAAACGCGCAAACTTGTGTCTTCTGAGGATTAAACTGGACTAGATTTAGGCGCCCCCAATCCGAGACTTTGTCCAGCAAAGACTCGACTTCAGACACAAGTTTGTTCCGGTACTCGGCGACGTTTTCCCGAGAAATATTGGCCCGGCCGGTGTATAGAGCATCACCAGTGCTGTCATCCGCATAGCAATGAATGTTACCAGTTAGCAACATATCATTGATATGCAGAAGAAACAGCGTTGGTGATAGCACACAGCCTTGTGGAACACCAGCGTTAATAGGCTTGTAGTCAGAACATGCACCGTCTACAACGACCTTGATGCTCCGATCTGCAAGGAAGCTGGTGATCCAATTGCACAATTTCTCGGGAAGCCCATAGGAAGGGAGCTTCGAAAGAAGCGCTTTGTGCCAAACCCGATCGAAGGCCTTCGCAATGTCCAGACTAACGGCCAACGCCTCCCCCTTGGACTCTACTGCCTCCGCCCATCTATGGGTCAGGTAGACTAGAAGATCACCAGCTGATCGACCCCGACGAAAACCGTATTGGCGGTCACTGATCAGCTGGTGATCCTCAAGGTACCGGATGAGCTGGCAGTTAATAATGGATTCCATTATTTTGGAGAACAAGGAGGTGATCGCGATAGGCCTATAGTTGGACGGGTCTGAGCGGTCGCCTTTTTTAGGGATCGGGTGGACAAAAGCTGTCTTCCATGAGTTCGGGACAACGCCATGGGAGTAGGAGTACCGGAAAAGACGCGTTAGAACCGGTGCCAACTCCGGAGCACACGTCCTCAGCACAATTGGGGGGATTCCGTCAGGCCCACTCGACTTGTGGATGTCAAGGGAGAGGAGTGCTCTGCGAACCGAGCGCTGTGAGAATAGCACATCCGGCATAGAGCACTCACACCGCGGGATGGTCGGCGGTGTGTTCCCCCCGTCATCAACAGTCGAGTTGGACGCAAAAAGGGAGCCTAAAAGGTCGGCCTTCTCTTTTGTCGTGGGCCAGTGAGTCGTCCTCCCTGTGCAGAGATGGTAGTGATGGCTTACAGAAATTCCCTTGGACAGCCTTGGCGAGAGACCAGAATGCACGGGTTCCCGAAGGAAGGCGAACTAGTTTCTCGCCAATTCTGCCTATGTGCTCTGACTTTGCCTTGGCAATAACTCTTTTGAAGGACCTGGAGGCGAAGTTATACTTCTTTTTAAGTGTGCTGGTGTTTACGTCCCGAGTCACAGAAGCCGCAGCCCAGGCTTGATAACACTCCTGCTTTCTGCGCAATGCAGTCTTACAGGAGCGACCAAACCAAGGCTGAGACCTGCCTCCGATGGGTACCACAGATGATGGAATAAATAGTTCCATTCCCTGTAGCACCACATCAGTGACAGAGTCAGCAACAGCGCTGGGATCATTCGGCGAGAAGCAAACCCGCCCCCATGGGTAGGATGCAAAGAAAGACCGCATTCCGTCCCAATCTGCCGACCTGTAATGCCAAACACGGCGGCAACCTGCAGAACGCAACCGCGAAGGGAGCGTGAGTGGCACCATACTCCGGATCAGACAATGGTCCGAAGAGCCGAGAGGCGCATCGACGGAAACCTGATATCCGTCCGGATGAGAGGTCAGCAGAAGGTCCAACAGGGAAGGTGTATGATCCTCCACATCTGGAATCCGCGTAGGCGAAGTAACCAGTTGTGTCAGACCATATGCCAAAGCAAAGTCATAAACAGATCTCCCCGCATGATCGGTTAAACGTGAACCGAGCCATTTGGCATGGTGGGCGTTAAAATCGCCAAGGATCACGATCTCTGCGGATGGGACCTGTTGTAGCAAGGAATCTGTAGCCATTTGGACGTGGTCGATGAGTCGGTCTGTTTCGGCATTACCGCTATGGGACCTATAGAGGCACCCGTAGACGCGCGGATGGTCGTCGCTGTCTACGCGTAGCCAAAGGATGGACAGGTCCGAACCTTCAAGACTGCCGAGGCGTCGAGAACAGATGTCCTCTCTGACATACACGCAAAC
The DNA here is from genome assembly GCA_963668995.1 of Parnassius mnemosyne. Taxonomy (NCBI): domain Eukaryota; kingdom Metazoa; phylum Arthropoda; class Insecta; order Lepidoptera; family Papilionidae; genus Parnassius; species Parnassius mnemosyne. Next base: position 12,397,240 of record CAVLGL010000090.1, read on the forward strand.
TCCAGCCCGAGGCACAAAGGAGTGCTCCAATTTGTACCCCGGGCAGGAGAGATACGAAATATCAGCCGGAGAGGAAACCTGCGTCTCGGTCAGAAAGAGCAAGGCCGGCTTCGCCGTCTCGAGATGGTAGTGGACGGCGTTTAGGTTAGAGTGAAGTCCCCTGATGTTGCAGAAATTCACGGATAGCGTGGCAGGGGTCGCCTTGGTATTGTTGCTCAGTTTGCCCCAAGCAGTTTTGTTTTTGAGCGGAATTTTGCCCCCCCCCAGAATACGCGGGGCAGCCTGAGCACCCACGCTCAGGATTGGAATAACATGGTCGTGGATGCTCAGCGAGGGATTCTCCAGGGGTACTGGTACCCTCCTGGGGTAGTCTACTTTGTAATTCCGCTACCATGTTGATGGGGGGGGGGGGGGGAATTGGGCCTCCGGCCACCTGCACTCACCAGACGAAACGCAGAAGCAGAGCCTCTACTTCACGCCGGTATTCTGTGAGGTCGTGGTACCAACCCGGCTCGAGCCTGCCCATACGTGCAACAGCAAAAAACTACTGCGGGGCTCTACCACCGTTATCTTATGTATCTATGCTACTAGATGATGACTTCGTTTCTGCCTAAGAATTCGTATGGGTAGGCTGGCAACGGTCTAAAGGATGTTGAGAGGCAGTATAATTACAGTAATTACTAGTACAACTGGAATTTTGACGTGCGGTAGCTCAGGTACTATGCACTCGCTGAAAATTTAAAAGTACGTGAGCAACTCTGGTTCGAATATCGCCGGCACCAACGAAATTATAAATTGCAATTTTAATTGCTCATTTACGACGTGCACGACGGTGAAGGAAAACATCGCAAGAAAACCTGCATGTCTGATAAATAATAAAAAATATATTTTGAATTTTGAAAAAAATATTATTTATTAAGACATGTGTAGTTCCCCAACACGCATTAGGGCAGCTTGCTGGAAATTTCCTTACCCTAAAACCCTCTCAGAAATGAGAGCAGGCCTGTGCCCAGCAGTGGGATGTATATAGGCTATAACTCTTTTAATTTTTATAATAACAGGCTGTGAGGCATTCCATTTTCGTCCTCAAAGGTGACAACGTATCTGTAGCCATCTTTGTTTGAGGTTGTCCGCAGGTATCCATAGACTGCAGTAGCCACTTACCATTAGGTAACGGACAGTAAGTTCATTCGTCACTGTAGTTTTCTAACAAAAGCCATTTAAAAATTCATTCGACTAGAGTACCATGATGAAAATATTTTTGTAAATCTACTTGAGAGTTGGGTATGTAAGTGTCAAACTGATAAATTTCCTCACGATGCTTTCCTTCAACACTGAGGTTGTAATTATCTAGCACTTTAAATTTAAATAAATAATTTCAATGGATTAGGCGAGGATCGAATCTAGGTTGTCGGTTGCAGGTTGGTCAAGAAAAACGGAGAATACTTAGTCCCTGAGCTACTATCGCAAAATGTATCTAATTTAATTTACATTATTTTCGCCTGAAGAGCATCGTTATAAATTTTACTTAGTATATATTTTAACAATCGTTCAGAAGTACGACATCGTTAGCTTATCTCAAATTAAGAGCAATTCACAAAGGTTTAAATTTAAATGTACGTCCCCGGAAGATATAATGAGCGATTGCACATCTTCAGAAGGGCAAGTGTTTTTGTTCTTGTAAAAATCGTACGTTAAATTGATAAGACTTTAATTTAAATAATTTATATTGTGATCATTTAGAATATTACTTCAATCTTATTGTTAAAATAACCGTGTAGTGGCGTAGTAAATAATATCCACTACCCCATGACGCCTCGTGTGTATCGTAAGAGGCGACAGAGGGAAACTGGAACAGGAGATGTCCTGAATGAAACTGACATTAGTCCTTCTAAAGTGTCTTTTCCCTAAATTCGTAAAGGTTGCATAGAAACCTTGGAATACAGCAGTAAACTTTGGAAAGGGTTGACCGAAGGATGCTTCTCACGAAGTCCTTCAAGAGTTTCGACATTACTAGGAGTCATGATGTCGTCTGAGAATAAAATACGGGATGCATTTTTTAATTCACCATTCATTACTTTCAACTTCAAATTAAATTTAGGACAAGATCGAGATAAATGAGTATCAATTGGGTAATCAAAATTTGAAAAGAGGTCTCTTTAAGTTGAGACGTAATTGATTTGTTTAAGTAAATAATTTTTGCCAACTCTTTTCACTATTAGTGAAAAAAATTTGAATAGTGTATGACAATGCTTTAGCAAGCTGCATCCTCGCATCTCTACGAATTCTTTTAACCACTGGTACATTACGATATTAATTGTAAATTTGCTTCGAAAAAAGGGAAATATTTATGTCATTACAGGAATTACTAACAGAGTTATGACTTTCTACGGTAGGTTTTGAAGCCGAAAATACTTTTACTATGCCATCGTTTAATATGTATATTTAATCCCTTTTTACATTTAAACAGCCTATCGTTTATACAATATTGACACTGTAGGAAATCCGGCTGTGAATGTAGTGGAGTGGAGACATTCATTAAAAGATCTAAAAATGTATCTACAGCCATAGAATTATTAAAAAGAGGAGAAGTGGCAAGGGGGCGTATCTGTGTCCGCGCGATATGATCAAAATGCTCAAGTTCTATTCAAACAGCCGTTTCCACGTATTAGTGTGCTTTCAACCGTAATCGTTAAACAATATCAGAATGCCGTGTTGTTCAGTGGTTTCTTGTAAAAAACGAAGCCAAAACAAAATCTTTGTAAATCATGGAATCACTTACCATATATAATAACAAGTATTTTACTATATTTATCTTTAAAATCATGAAAAACAACTAATCGTAAAATATTTTTTGCTCTTAATGCGTTATTTTTGTTTTCAAATATCACTGCGTCTGTACTTTTTTGTAGTAAATACATTGCTCCTTAACCACTACTTATGTATGTCGCTAAGCGCCTGAACAAGCAATGTAAATATGACAAAACGATACTTTATTTATGGGGGATGCATCGTGTAGTACGGCCACTGTATCTTACGATGAGTTAGTGATGTGCTTGTGCAGATCCACTAACGTATGCTATCGACAACATTGTCGGTTGGCGAATTGCTATTATAGTTTATTCTTTCAATTTGTCAACCGTTTCAGCCCGGTGGGAAGACTGATGTGACATAATGGTATTTAATTATTTTGATTATTTTCACCGTTTACTACACTGAATGCGTAATCAGCGATCATAAAGTAAGTTGCTTAAATAATTAGGTTAATCATTGGTGAAGTGTTTTAGGTTGAATTATAGTATATTATGCCTTATGCTAATTCCATACTTTTATGTTTTCAACGTTGCACTGCTGAATGAACAAACAAATGTTACTAACTCACCTCTCTTAAATATCTTTAAGCCTGCTCTGTAATAATAGAGAGCCTCGCAATATGGTCGTTTGTCACCCTCACCATGATCGGTGATTGATTGCGTGGTTGGAGGGTAGGCGGGCGTTGCGCGGTGGTTTGTTTTTAATTTTACAAACGGCTGCGTAAATTCGGCGGTGATTGGTAGCATGTTTTATCGCATGACGCAGTCGCTCGCTCCTTAAGTAGAGAGCGGTTGCGTCAGCGGTTTGTATAAATAGCAGTTGTTTTGGCTCGCCGCTCACTTAGCGGTTAGCCACCGTAGAGTCTATATCACCTGAGGATGCCTCATGTAGAGGCGAAACACGTATTGTCGTCAGTAGTGTGTCTTGCCTAGTGTAGTGGTGTTGGGGAAAGCTGTGCTGGGATTAGTGGTGACGGGGATAGTGCACGCAATTGAGGGAGGGCGGGAAGTGCTCTTCATACGAGGTAAGACACATCATTTTATTTTATAATTTTTTTTTTAAAAGCTTTTATATAATGGATTTCCGCAAAGTAACGCCTGATTCTATTAATTGTATTTTAAAAAGCTTCGAATGCGTTATTATACCTAATTGACATGGTTCAGAATTGAGATAATATTATAATAGTGACTTTTGCAAAAACAAGTCAACATAATTCTCCTGGCTATTTATTTGTTATGCATGAGTGTGTTTGTTTTCATATATTTAACAATATCTTGACCATCCAGGGTTCTTTTAACAAAAGCTTGCCAGGTACATGGTGAGGTTAATAAGTTGCGTAGGATATATGTAAATGATAAATAAATTATTATTATTTTCTAAAAAGATGCTAATTTAAAGAAGAAATGAATTGTTGCCACAGGAAGGCCACCTATGGTACTAGTTTTTGTAGGGAATTATTTACATAATATTTATGTAAATAATTCCCTACAAAAACTAGTACCATATGCCAAAATACCTACTTTCTCAATACGCTAAGAAAATCTAAACCAACATAACTGGATTTGTTATTGTTTTAATTTATTAGGTATGATAGGTACTTAATAATTTACGTTTAGCTACATATTGTTTATTTTTATTATATAATTTCCTGTGTATATCGTTTTTTATTTATTTTATTTTCAATTTTAGTGCAATTTTAGTAAAAATAGAAGAAAATCGATAACTTTCCAATTTAGTCAATCACTAATGTATATGTAAAAAATGGCTTTTGCACAACACAACGATAGCGACCGATATTTTTGTGTGAGTAAGTAGTACGGTGCATGGTAAATGCACGCTGTGTTTTTAGGGATACGGTTTATAATTGATTGTGTAGTACGTTTTGATTTATAAAATGCGGGTGTGTGCGCGACTGCGCACTGTTGGCCAACTGGAGACACCGGGTTCGGTTACATTTTCAACTCCCGGGCATATCTCCTTCTTTTATTATATCTATGTCTATAGCACTCAAGATTCTATATACATATTACATAGCTTCATATTGACTTGTAATGTGCTGTACCCCGCATTTTTCTCTGAAACACAATCATTTACGGCTTAAATAAAAGCATTTTGATCTATAAAAGAAATATTATTACAATACTTCCCAGGATTTATTCCATATTGATAAAAATTGTGTGTAGTCGGAATTTTTTGACAGCTGGAAACGATGCAGCTGAAAGATTTTCCTTTATAAATGAGTATTATGTCTGAAATAAAAAAAAATAATTACCATAATAACTGTCTTATATGTTTAGTGATATTTTCATTGTAATTTATAAGCCAAAATAAAGTAAAATAAGTTTAATATACGTAGCTTTTGACAGTTGCAAAATTTTGACAATTTTGTTTTATTTGACCGATTTATATTAAATTAATCGTGTTTAGTGCTTAGGCCATCTAGCGTCTACTTTACGTATCACCTTCAGAGTAAATCACTATTTGTTCAATGAAATGCTTTACCTCTAGAATGAAGTAGATAGCAATATTACAAAGCAGTTTTGCTGCAATTTTCTGAAGGTTTCACTTATACCGTGTGTGACATGTTGTGACATTTGTACGTTTTTTTTATTTCTATAGCATTCTCACGTTTAATTTCTGGGGAACAGGACTCCTCTCAATTCCTAAAAGGCTTTAGAGCAGGTAATTAACGTGTCCTTGAAAGAATTTCTATATCATTTCTAATAGGTTTCCCTCGATTTTCTCATTGAGTTTCACGTTGTAAATGATCTTGAAAATACAATAAAAATGTTTAAAATGTATTATATTTAGTGTTTGTGAACAACAGTCCAGAAATGGATCAAGTATTTGTTACCTATGCAAATAGTTCTTCCGTACAGATAAGAACCCGCGGCCCTGCAGCATCGCATGTAAATGCTTGTTACCACTATGCCACTTCACTGTGAGACCGTTGATATAAAGAATGAAGATTTCCATCTTTACACACCTCGTAACTTTCATTTAGGTACTTCTCCAATGATCTCTTGATAAAAGTTATTGTAGAGCTTTGATAGATTGGAAAAGCCATAGTGGCTCAGGGTATAAGCTCCCGACTTTAATTTCATAGTACGTAGTTTAGCAGACCGAACTCTATCCCTGATTTAATATGCGATAAAGGAACGATTAATGGAACATGTAAGCCTTACAAACAGTTTTTACTTTCGGGAATCGAACCTTCAATTGCCGCAGCCATACGCTTAACTGCTGAGCTACTGAGCTGTCAAAATAATTAAAATAAACGAAAGCTTTTTGAATATAAGGAAGATCAAATAAAAAGTATGACTAAGAATTTCAGATAAGCTTCAATTGAAATCGCACGGCTTCCTCTCACTATTATGAAAAAAAAATCGGACAATCGGTTTTATTTCAATCGACTCTCGATTGGAATTCATTCTGATTTTGAAAGCGTGATCACTTGGAAGAGAAGGCCAAATTGGCCTCTAAAAAGTTTGGCGTGGTATTTATTTCATTTGATAATGTTTTCTGTAGTTGCCACGCTTAGCAGGCGGTTTGGCAATAACAGTTTTTTTTTTCTAGTTGTTATTAGTACTGTGCATTACTGTACATTTTCAGCGAGTGCATAGTGCCTGAGCTAGCGCAGATCAGATTTCCAGTTGTATCGGTAATTACTGTAATCATATTGCCTATCTACACCCTTCAGACCGGTGCAAGCACTACTATTTGTCATCCAAAAAAGGTTCGAGGGTTGTACTTACCCAAACAGATTCCTCGGCAGAAACGGAGTCATCATCTAGTAGCATAGATACAGAGTTCAGGGTTTGCGAAACAGACGTAATTCCATGTAAAACGACCTGGCCCACACTCACGAAAACACACTCACATATGTTCGTACATTGTAGCGTATGTACGAAAACAACATTTGTGGATATCATTTACCACCGAAAGTCTATGCAATGATGGCATATTGAATAGAATAGAGTAGAATAAAAATAGAACATAAAGAAATAGAACAATAATGTTCTATTTTTATTCTACTCTATTCTACTAAATCAGCTAATCTACACGAAAAAAACATTCCCAACAATGGTATGCTTAGTGCTGCAAACTGCAAGAGAAAAATTGTTAATATAGTGAATAAATTCTTTTATTTATTTAATCATGACAGAGGCATCCCAATAAAATGTATTATATTGAGGGAGAATAACCTGTCATGGCGATGCAAAAATATCCACTACCCCATATCATCCCGTGGTTGTCGTAAGAGGCGACAGAGGGAAACTAGAACAGGAGATGTCCAGTGTCTTCCTGATAACGGCTCAAAATTATAAAATTTGCGTTTGCCAACCCGTTTGTCAAACGTGGCGAATGTGTCGGTTAGACCGCGGAAAGACGACGCTCTCACAGAACACTTGCTTAAAATAGCGCCATTCAATATGTTTTGAGTAGTGAGTGTAGAGAACCGGAGGAAACGAGGCATTCCATTTAAGTCCACAGGGGAGACAACGCATCTGCATTTTGCTTAATCGAAGATAAAATATAAATGTCTATAAGACACAGCATCCAATTACTATCAAAAGAATTTGGAGCTCGTTTTACACCCTTTCTCTAAAAATAAAAGTTTTGAAAAAAAAACCGCGATATAATAACAGTGGTAGAGCCACGCGGCAGCTTTTGCTGTTGCACGGATAGGCCGGCTCGAACCGGGGTAGTACCACGACCTCATAGAAAACCAGCGTGAAGTTGAGGTTTACCTCTGCGTTTCGCTTGGTGATTGCAGGTGGCCGGAGGCCCTTTTTGCTAACAAAACCGACTCCAAAAAATGGAGGTTATCCCGGGCGACCTCACGACGTGCTATTGACAGCACTGCATTCAAGCAACTCCGTTGCACTCACGATCTGCGCTCGCGCCCTCTGCCAAACCCACTCCGCTCGCCCGAACGTCAAAACCGGTATGGTACCGAGCCGAGCGCCCTCTGGCGTCAAATCTTGAAACCAGCGTTTGGACGCGAACATTCTGTGTTCGTAAATAAGTAATCTTATAAACATAAGTTTACTTATGTTTAAAAATTATAGCCCCGCGATAAAAACATAAATCTAATATTACACTATGGGAAATATGCAGTGGACATGTCCAGGATCGCCGTCGCTATTACAGGTTTTACAGGTTTTATAAACTACAATCGCAAAAATAAAAATTTTGTCTTAAGGTTAGAAATTATGTGCCTGTAAGCTAATTATGAAGTTAAGCATCGAAATGTGGAACCAACGGCAATAGGACAGATACCGTTATCCCTTTTTATGAAGGCACCTAATCTTGACCCATATAAGAATAGAATGAAATTTGGATGTAATCTCATTAAGAAGTACTCCGCCGATGTCTGCGGCAAAAACGCTTACAAAATTTTTAAGATTTGGAGGCGTTATTCTGTTAATGCCGCCGGCAGATCCATTCAAAAATGACATAATTCCTTCTAAAGTGTCTTTTCCCTAAACTCGTAAAGGTTGCATAGAAACCTTAGGATACAGCAGTAAACTTTGGAAATGATTGACCGAAGGATGCTTCTTACGAAGTCCTTCAAGAGTTTCGATGTTACTAGGAGTCATGATGTCGTCTGAGAATAAAATACGGGATCCATTTTTTAAGTTACCATTCATTACTTTCGACTCAACTACCTAATTTTTTAAATAAAATTTAGGACAAGCTCGAGATAAATGAGTATCAATTGGGTAATCTAATTTTGAAAAGAGGTCTCTTTTAGTTGAGACGTAATTGATTTAAGTAAATAATTTTTGCCAACTTTTTTCACTATTAGTGAAACAATTTTGAATAGTGTATGACAATGCTTTGGCAAGCTGCATCCTCGCACCTCTAGGAATTATTTTAATCACCGATAATAATTGTAAATTTCTCCGAAAAAGGGAAAATTCATGTCATTACAGGAATTAATAATAGAGTTATGAATTTAGGTTTTGAAACCGAAATACTTTTACTATGGCATCTTTTCATATGTATATTTAATCCCTTTTTACCTTTAAACAGCCTACCGTCTATACAATTTTGGCACTGTAGAAAATCCGGCTGTGAATGTAGCGGAATGGACATATTCATTAAAAGATCTAAGCATATATATTCAGCACTCAAGAGTCTATAACTATATTACATAGCTTCACATTGACTTGTAATGTGCTGTATCCCGCATTTTTCTCTGAAACACAATCATTTACGGTCTAAATAAAAGCATTTTGCTCTATAATAGATATATTATCACAATACTTCCCAGGATTTATTCCATATTGATAAAAATAGTGTGTAGTCGGTATTTTTTTAACAGCTGACAACGATGCAGCAGAAAGATTTTCCTTTATAAATGAGTATTATGTCTGAAATCAAAAAAATATTATCATAATAACTGTCTTATATATTTAGTGATCTTTACATTGTAATTTGTAAGCAAAAATGGGCTCTAAATCATAAAATAAAATAAGTTAAATATACGTAGCTTTTAACAGTTGATAAATTTTGATAATTTTGTTTTATTTGACCGATTTATATTAAATTGACTGACGGCTCCGTGGCGCAGTGGCTTAGCAATCAGTTGTTGCGCTGGGGGCCGAGGGTTTGAATCCCGCACGGAACAAGTATTTGTATGGCCTACAAAGAATTGTTCCGGGTCTGGATGTTTGTCCTTGTGCAATTTGTGTTTGTAAACTGTCTCCACGACTCAGGAAAAAGTCCTAGTGAGGGGGTAACAATTTAAAAAAAATCGTGTTTAGTGCTTAGGCCATCTAGCGTCTACTTTGCGTATTACCTTGAGAGTCAATCACTTTTTGTTCGATGAAATGCTTTGCCTATAGGATGAAGTAGATAGCGCTATTACAAAGCACTTTTGCTCGCAATTTTCTGAAGGTTTCACTTATACTGTGTGTGACATGTGACATTTGTTTGTATGACAAATGTTTTTTTGTTTATTTCTATAGCATTCTTACGTTTAATTGCTGGGGAACAGTACTCCTCTCATTCCCTAAAAAGTTATGAAGCAGGTATTTAACATGTCCTTAAAATGATTTGTATATCATTTCTAATACAATTTTTTGTATTTTTTTCATTGAGTTTCACGTTGTAAATGATCTTAAAAATACAATTAAAATTTTAACAATGTATTATTTTAAGTGTTTGCGAACAACAGTCCAGAAATGGATCAAGTATTTGTTACCAATGCAAATATTTCTTCCGTACGGATAAGAACCCGCGGCCCTGCAGCATCGCATGTCAATGCTTGTTACCACTATGACGCTTCACTGTGAGACTGTTCGGGATGTCGATTTCCTCCTTTACATACCTCTTTACTTTCATTTACCTTTACTTACATTTACTTCCAATGATCTTTTGATAAAAGTTATTAAAGAGCTTTGATAGATTGGAAAAGCCATAGTGGCTCAGGGTATAAGCGCCCGTCTTTAATTTCATAGTACGCAGTTTAGCACACCAAACTCGATCCCTGATTTACCATGCGATAAAGTAACGACTAATGAAACATGTAAGCATTACAAACAGTTGTTACTTTCGGGAATCGATTCTCTAATTGTCGCAGCCATACGCTTAACTGCTGAGCTACTGAGCTGTCAAAATAATTAAAATTAACGAAAGCTTTTTGAATATAAGGAAGAACAAATAAAAAGTATGACTAAGAATTTCAGATAAGCTTCAAATGAAATCGCACGGCTTCCTCTCACTATTATGAAGAAAAAAAAATCGGACAATCGGTTTTATTTCAATCGACTCTCGATTGGAATTCATTCTGAATTTGAAAGCGTGCATTTTATTTATTTATTTTACTCTTTACTGTACACCAAAATACAAAGTAACGAGTACAGTTAAATCTAAAATAGAATATGTACAACAGGCGGTTGTACATATTCTATCATAATTTATGAGTGGACTACATTAATTTAGGATTGATATTTATAGTTGTCTTTTTTATTTCGCTTCATACGGATATATAAGTCTATATACTTTTGATTAGTCCGTTAAACTCCATCACTGGACGTAAGTTTCTCCCATTGTTTTCTTTTAATTTTTATAAGAGAGGGCAAACGACTATGTGGGTCACGTGTTAGCAAGTGTAGTTATTTGATGCCACCCATAAACATGTGTAACATCAGAAGAATACAGGTGCGTTGTCTACCTTAAAAAGGAGTAGGCTCTTTTCTTGTTGGTGAAGATGCTGCTGTCCATCTCCTGATTTGTTTCCCTCTTTCACCTCTTACGGCAGACACGAGGCAGTATAGCGTATTGGGAGTATTGTTAATTCGCATGCAACACATGATGATTAAGGACAATTCTTTCTACTATGGGAGAAGTCCTCTGGTTAATATTAAATCCACTAAGATAACTCGGAATCGTATTGTTATAAAGTTAATGAGATTATATTCAAAAGCAATTTCGTGATTTATCAATATTTTGTAACATAATAATAGTTTATACTAAAAGTGGAGTTGTAAAGTTTTTATTCCTATTGACATTGTGAATTCTAATAATCTCTCCGAATACCAGTCTACGAGAGCCATATAGTAGTAGTGATAGTGATGACAAAAAAATTAGCGCTTAGTGGTTTTTATAGAATTAAAATGATAAACGAGCACACAGTCAACCTGATGGTAAGTATATAAATATCTTCATTTCTATCCTTAGTTAAAAAAATGCATATACGTTGTCACCCCTGAGGACTTAGCTGGAATGCCTCGTTTGGAATGCCTCACAATACGAAACACAGCAGCATCAAGCTCCTATTTCACGCTGGTATACTCTGAATGTAATCTTTTCCTGGTCGACGTGACGACCCATTTGTGCTACAAGGACATAGGTGCAGTATTTCTCTACCACGTATAAAACTACTACTAACTATATACAACAACCGACATCAAAAAGAAGGACGTTCACATCTTTGATTTTTTTTTATGTATGTTAACCGATTAATCGATGACATCCTAACTTGAAAATTATTTTTTTGTTTCAAAAAGTATATGTATATACCTAGTCAGGTCATAAATTCTGTTACATTTTTAATATAAAATAATTGAAACAAGTTTAATTAATCCTCACAATTAACAATTTAATCCTCAGAAGACACAAGTTTGCGCGTTTACCGCTAAAAAGAACCCCTTTGTCGTATCTCCTCAGTTTCAAGGCACTCCCCTTCTTGCCTCAGCCAGTATCGGTATCCTCGGAGTCGACATATCGAGTGACGTGCAGTTTCGTGGTCACTTGGAAGGGAAATCCAAATTGGCCTCTAAAAAGCTTGGCGTGCTCAGCAGAGCGGGACAGTATTTCATGCCGGCACACCGCCTGCTACTTTACAAGGCGCAAGTTCGGCCTCACATGGAATACTGTTCCCATCTCTGGGCAGGGGCTCCCCAGTGCCAGCTCCTTCCACTTGACCGCATCCAACGCAGAGCGGCTCGAATTGTCGACGACCGAGCCCTTTCCGATCGGCTCGATTCATTGGCACTGCGAAGAGATGTTGCATCCCTTTGCATTTTCTTTCGCATCTACCATAGGGAGTGCTCTGAGGAATTGTTCGGATTAATCCCAGCCGCCAAATTTCACGAACGCACATCGCGGCAGAACTCCCGATACCATCCACACCATCTGGATGATTGGCGGTCCACCACTGTGCGATTTAGAAGATGTTTTCTTCCTCGCACGACCTCCTTGTGGAATCGATTACCATCAGCGATTTTTCCGGACCGATACGACTTAGGGACCTTCAAGAAAAGAGCGTACTCCTTTTTAAAAGGCCGGCAACGCATCTGCGATTCCCCTGGTGTTGCAGTTGTTCATGGGCGGCGGTAGTCACTTACCATCAGGTGAGCCGCATGCTCGTTTGCCCCCTATACTATATAAAAAAAAAAGTTTTTTCATTATGTTACCATTTATATATCAAAATAAACTTAACAAAACATAGATTCCTATGACACTGAAGTTTATTCAAAATGACCTCCGTGATTTTGAATACAGGCTTTCAATCTGCTCGGCCAGTCGTCTATCGCAGCACGAACGAGGTCCATGTCAATATCGGCGGCTGCCTTAATCAAGGATGTCTTGAGTGACTCCAAATTAGAATGAGGCTTTGAGCACGCCTTTTTCTCCAAGTGTTGCCATATCTTGTAATCTAACGGATTCAAATCTGGACTGGAGGAGGGCCAGTCTTCGTGCCGGATGAAGTCTATTTCACGCGCCGCCAGCCAGTCTTGTGTGCTATTCTCTCTATGAGCTGGCGCCGAATCTTGTTGGAATACCCAGTGCCCTGTTATTGAACATGGTATGAGAAACAGGTTCCACAAGGTTCTTCAGGACTGTATTTTGATACACAACTGCATTCGTTTTTACACCTTTCTCACAAAAATGTACCTCTGTTAAGCCTCAATAAGAAACTCCCAACCATACCATGAGCGAGGATGGAAAATGACCTCGTTGGACACGCGGAATACGGTTGCTCGCTTCTTCACTACTGTGTGCGTACACCTTATCATTTTGTTAGTTGTAACTCTCTTCTACGGTAAAAATTTTTTCATCCGAAAAAAGAATTTCCCGATATTTTTTTCCCGCGTACCGCTTCAACAAAGCGCGGCATCTTTTCAGTCTCAGGTCCATTAGACGAGCATTCAAACGATGTCCTGTTTTTCTTCGATATGCCCGAAGCCCTAAGGCTTCACTTAACACCCTTTTCACCGTGGTTCTGCTTAGCCCTATCTGAAGGGCCAACAGTTTCTGCTTACGTTTGGGATTTCTTTGAATTCGCGCCTTCACAGCTTTTATCACTGCTGGAGTCCTAACAGACCGAGGGCGACCACTTCTTGACCTGTCCTCTACACTAGAGTCTTGATTGTATCGTTTGATGGTACGATAAACGAATCTTTTGGTTATATTCAAATTTATCAGTATGTCAAAAATTTGAATTGGCGCGTAACCGTAACGATGCAACGCAATCTATCTAATATCAAAAACTGCAACACGGTCTTCTTTAAGCGTCCACTCCATATTTAAAAATGAGTAAAATGCTAAAAAGTATACAGTTTTATTTTCATGAATAATTCGAAATTCGAGTTCAATAAACTTTTTTGTGGCCAGCATTCTAAAAGAAAAGTTTTTACTGTGTGACAATACTTATGACCTGACTAGGATATATATTTACTTTTTAATTTTTTCACTACTTCTTGTATATACATTGTTTTTTTTCTTCCTATTATTAAAGTTTCTACCTGTATGAATTTGCTATCACAAAGGCGTTTCACATTCATAAACTTCACATGGAAAAACATTCAGACCCAGGACAATAATTTGCGGGTTTCCATACCCTTTACGGTCGCTATTTCAAGCAGTCGAAACAAACGGTTTTCTTTGTCCTTTGTAATGGATACAGAGTTGAATAATTTTCCGACGTCTTTTACTTAATAAAACTGAAGTGACAAGTGAATTCGTCGTCTATGGCTACTGCAACTGATGGATATCTGTAACCAAATTCAAGCAAAGAATGATAGATTTGCATTGTCACCACTGAACACTAGGATGGAAAGCCTCACAGCCCGTAAATATTCTAGTTCTTTAAATCCTTTACAGCGAAACATAATCACAAGCTGCAGAAATACATAAGAGGGTGGTACCTACTAAGACGGGCCTCATGTGTTTCTGGGCAGTTAAGGCGTTCTGCCATTTAGTAAAAAGAAAGTATTTTCATTCGACAACAATCTGGTTGTCTTAAAGGTAAAAGAGAATAGGCGTTAGTAAAATCAAATATTTTATATTAAATTTTTGATTCAAATATAAAAGCAAAAACTTACTAAACTTGGTCATATCATTGGTTAGAATCATGTCAAGGCACAGATGGAATATTTTCAAGTCGTAAATTCCAACAGAAGTTATAATAAGCTTCTGGATTGAGAAGTACGATATCTAACTTGTCAGGCGTTTGTAATTGAGAATGAATTTGGCTGCGTCACAGTTTAAAAGTAACATTTTCATTGTAATAGGTTTTAACAAATAAATGTGTGCTATTTTCTAAAAATCTATAATTAAGTTATATATAAACTTAATACATACATATATAATATAACATATATATACATCATCATCATCATCATTACAGCCTCTCATAAATCCACTGCTGAACATAGGCCTCCCCCAAGGAATGCCACAAAGCATGGTCCTGAGCCACCTGCATCCATCGACTTCCTGCATATCTTACCAGGTCGTCACTCCATCTAGTGGGGGAACGCCCAACACTTCGCCTGCCAGTACGAGGCTGCCACTTGAGAACCTTTTTTCCCCATAGGTTGTCGGTTCTTCGAGCTATATGGCCGGCCCATTGCCACTTCAGATTACTAATCCGTTGGGCTATGTCGGTCACTCTGGCTCTACTGCAGATATCCTCATTTCTGAGTTCATCACGCAGATAAACTCCGAGCGTAGCCCTCTCCATAGCTCGCTGAGCGACCTCGAGCTTCCTTATTCGGCCAGCAGTGAAAGCACACGTCTCAGTTCCATATGTCGTCACTGGCAATACGCACTGGGTGTACAGTCTCGTTTTCAAGTTTTGAGGTATACCTGACGAGAAGATGTGCCGTAATTTCCCGAACGCTGCCCAACCGAGTTGAATCCGTCGATTGACCTCTCGGTCGAAGTTGGACTTACCTAGTCGGACTATTTGTCCCAGGTAAACATACTCGTCAACAACTTCGAGCTTAGTACTCCCAACAACTTCCGGCATAGGTGTGACATGGACATTAAACATGATCTTTGTTTTGTCAATGTTCATCTTAAGACCTATCTGTTGGGAAGCACTAGTGAGGACATTCAGCATAGTGCTTAGGTCCTCCAGCGATTCTGCCATAAGGACTATATCGTCGGCAAATCGAAGGTGAGGGATGTACTCGCCATTGATGTTGATACCGTATCCTTTCCTGTCCAGAAGCTTGAAAACGTCTTCCAATGCAGCGTGAAGAGTTTCGGGGATATGACGTCACCCTGTCTTACACCTCTCTGCAATTGGATAGGTTTCGTACTCTGGTTCTGTACTCGGATAGCCATCGTAGCCCTACTGTACAAGCACTTCAGCACTTCGATATACCGACAGTCAACTTGACACCGCTGAAGGGACTGCAGCACCTTCCAAATTTCGACGAAATCAAAGGCTTTCTCATAGTCCACATACGCCAGATATAGTGGCAAATTGTACTCCACGGACTTCTGTACAACTTGCCGAAGGGTATGTATGTGGTCTATGGTGCTAAAGCCCTTTCGAAAACCGGCTTGTTCGAGAGGCTGGAATTCGTCCAGTCTACGCGCGAGACGATTCGTAATGACTCTCGAAAACAGCACGTAGACGCAGCTCAGAAGGGAAATCGGTCTGTAGTTCTTCAAGAAAATGTTGTCGCCTTTCTTGAAGAATAAGACCACCGCACTTCTGCTCCACGCCTCCGGAGTAGTGCCACCATAGAGGATGGATATAAAGAGCTTCTGAAGGACTTCAAGTACCGGTTTTACACCCGCTTTCAAAACCTTTGCTGTAATTCCATCCTCGCCCGGGGACTTACCGTTTTTAAGGTGCTGGAGAGCCTGTCTAATCTAGTTCAGACTGTCATCCGGGATGTCTTCGGAATAGTGTCGGATAAGACTCGCTCTTCGATCGTTACTCACACTTCCGTGTGGCATAACGTATATATTATATATATGTTATGTGTTAACAAGTTCTCATTAACGCTATGACCATCTTGTTTTACACGCTTATAATATACTATCTTATTATAATATAAACGGGAGAGCCCCATATCCAGAATTGGATTCTTTTGGGCCGATAAAGAAGAAGGGGAAGAACATTTTTCAACAATTAGTGCTTTATTAGGAATCAAAAGTTTGCATTGCATTATTTCCGTAAATTATTATTAAAAATATAGACCGGACCGCACTGATCAAGTAACCTAACCTAACCTACGACTTCATGAATTAGACCGTTTATGTTATAAAGGAACATATGAATATACCTACCTATACATAAACAAACACACACATTTACCTCCTCCACACGAGGTGAAACACTGCATTAAAGAGTTTAGAAATGATAAGTGGGATAATCCGCTGGAAGATATCGAGCCATCTCATACTGCCTTCTGAAAGTTGACCCGAGCTCTGAAAGCAGAACAATCACCACCTAAACCATCGCTCATAGACCAGGAAACCCCGATCTCGCCTATGACGACTCTGAATAGGTCGAATGCCTTGCGGACAGTTTAAGCAGCCAATCTAGAGCCCTCTAGCGAACCCACAGAACTCGATTACCTTGCAGAGGTCGAAGCGGAAGTCGAGTGTAAGTCTGTACTACCACTTGCGGGTGACCGCTTAGACCATGTGACTGCCGACAAAGTCGCAGAAGTTATCAAAAGTCTTATAAAGAAATCAGCGACCGGCCCCGAAGGCATTAGCAACAAAATACTGAAATCCCTCTTCGCACCACTCGTTTGTCGCATAGTAGACATATTCAACGCTCTTTTTTGCAGCTGCTCCTCCCCGGATACATGGAAAGAGGCAGACGTAATAGGAATCCCCAAACCGGGGAAACCACGCAACGTAGCCTCTAGTTACAGACCAATTAGTCTCCTCAATACACCGGAGAAAGTTCACGAGCGACTCATATTGAATCGCCTTCGTAAACACCAACAAACTTCTACCAGACGCGCCCAATTAAATCGCCACACAGAATACCTTCTGAAAGGTTTCAACCTTCCACAAAAAGGTCGCAGAACCACCATGACTGGTGCCCTTTTTTTCGATTTCACAAAGGCATTTGACAAATTCAGGCACGACGGCTTGTTTTACAAACTTAACGTGCCTGATAGGCTCATCCACATCATCAGAGCCTTTCTTGCCAATCACCACTTCAGCTATCGAATAGAGGGTACTCGCTACAATAAGTGACCCCTCAAGCCCGGATTCCCACAAGGCTCCGTCCTATTCCAACTACTCTTCACACTCTTCACGAGTGACATCCCGAAGGACTCAGAAGTGTATACTGCTCTTTTAGCCGATGACACGGCACTTTTCTTCGCCCATCGCAATAACAGATACCTCACCAAGAAGCTCCAAGTAGCCATTAACTGCTTTGGCAATTGCTTCCGCTTATGGAAAATCGAAAAGAATCTAGAGAAAGGTGTAGCAATACACTTTCAAAGAATCTCCACTTCCAAGCGTAAAAACATAAACAGAAAGATAGCGTTAGGTACGATCACTCTGTACGGCCGCCAGATCCCCTGGCAACCAACGGCCAAATATCTAGGGGTTATATTCGACGATGGCATGACATTCGCGAAACACATTCGCAATTTCCGCAATCATTAAAAATTCGTCACTAGTCGCCTTCACCCACAAGTCAACAGCAAGAGCAAACTGTTCTTAAGACACAAGCTCATCTATACAAAGCGTGCGTAAGACCAATCATGTCTTACGCAAGCGTAGCATTCATGCAAGTGGCCCATAGACACTTGTACGACCTCCCAAGTTGTCCAAAATAGATTCATTCGCATAGCAACCGGAGCTCGGTGGTACCAGCAAAACACCGACTTAGATAGATATCAATCTTGTCTACTTCCGACGATCTCTGGGTATTTCAAGGAAATGTCTCAGCACTACTTTGAGAGGCCCGATACACATCCAAACCCTAGTGGTAAATGCAGCCACTTACGCTCCGGCTTCGAACGTTACAGATAGCTTCCAGCGGCCCAGTAACGTTCTAATCGAACCCCCCCGTTCCGCTAGATGCCAACGAACGAAACGTCGCCGGCCAGTCACACATAAAAACTACACACTAACATAGTACCACAAAACAGTAAGAACAGCAACTGATGGAACGCAGCGAGTCCGCAGACGGGTGTATCGCACACCCCTCCACATCGCGTACACACCGTACACCCGCGTCCCTGGGCTGTTTTCACCGCCAAGAACATCGAACTATACGAGTTAGCCGTCAGAGCCGGGGTCCAGACGGCGGTTATATAACTGACCACATGTCATATTGCTCTTTTCGGCGACATCAAGGAGTATTTGTAGTTGATGTGATGATGATTTTATCACTGACTTTTGCACGTGGTAGAGCCATGCTGCAGCTATATCAGTAGTATGGTTGTAGCACGAATGGGTCGGCTCGACCAGGGAAAGACCACGCTCTCACAGAATACCAGCGTAAAATAGCAGCTTAATGCTGCTGTGTTTCGTATGGTGAGTGTAGAGAACCGAAGACACATTTTACTTAGTCCGCACGGCTTACAACGCATCTGCATTTTAATTCACAAACGAAGATAGATGTAGATGTCTATGGGCCACAGCAACCACTTACCATCAGGTGGACTATGTGCACGTTTGTCATCCTTATTCTATATAAAAAAAAAACTGAACAAAATATTACCCACTCCCTCGAGATTATCGATTTTAGCGCAACTTCGCTTCCGCAACGTTGTACTAAAATAAATAATCTCCCCTCCCCCTTTTTATAGTTCGTGGCCTTCGAGGCTGCGAGCTCTGAGTTCAATGATCACAGAAACTAGACTGATTTTTCTTATCACATTTCCATTTATCACCCCATATCTTTATTGCTCATAACAATATCATCACATAATTTTGCTTCACATAAAGTACAATAAAGACACATTACAATAGTAATTAAAACATAAATCTATACGTCTATACAAATAAATAAAATTGAAGTGTCTGTTTGTAACGTCAAAATTACAATTTTTTACTAAATGCATATGAAAGGAAATACGGTACTTATAACTAAAATACGATTTTTAAAAATTTTTTCTGTCTGTCTGTCTGTTTGTTTCGACCCAGATAGCTGATTTTATAAGGAGTAACTTAGGCTTCTTTTATTTTAGAAAAATAATTAGGGTTCCGCTCAAAAACATAAAAACCCTAACACGCGAGCGAAATCGCGGGTACAGCTAGTATCACATAAAGTAATAATAGAACATTTAACAAAATATCACAATTTTACAAGCCATTTCTTAGAGCGATAAATATTAAATGGCAACTGAAAACTTTATTATTATGACTTTTTAGTCATAAACACGAATATCTCAAACAATACGAAAATTTAATTCACAAATTAAAACATTCAAAAACTAAAAGCTAAAATTTATTTTACTATACGAGTATGTATTTTTACTGTTATTTTGATATTATATCCATAGAGTTAAAAGCTTTTACATATTATTTTATAAAACCTTCCTGAAATGTTTGCTACATATATTTTCATACCCTACGTGATAACAGTTATCACTTTAAAACATTAAAAATTAACAATTTTGATACAATTATATAATATAATTAGACAATGATAACCCTTGCAAGTCGAACAACTTATTTCTGTATCTACCTATACGCGACTTTTTTATAGGATAGGGTGACAAACGAGCACACAGTCTACCTGATGGTAAGTGGTTACTTTGACCCATAGACATCTACATCTATCCTCAATAAAGACTCCAGATGCAGATGCGTTGTCACCCGTGAGGACTAAGATGGAATAAAAAGGGTCTCCGGATCTCTACACTCACCATACGAAGTACAGCACCGTTAAGCTGCTATTTTACGCTAGTATTCTGTAAGAGCGTGGTCGTACCCCGGTGGAGCCGACCCATTCGTGCTACAACTATTGTTATGGCCTACGGCTGCTCCTCCAAAGATTCAATCATCCGGGGCCCATCATCGGAGACTTCACGAGCAGACGCAGGTCGGGCCTCAATATGGCCGCGTGGAATATGTTCTATCACAATAAACTATATGGGAGCAAACTAGAAAGCAAAGGTACTTACCTGTATCAGGAGCTAACTTCGCACCAAGGCTTGGGCAGGCCGTGAGTGTGTGTAATAGTGGATGGCGAGTAGTGTACAGTGAGGTGTAAATATCTGCGACCTGAGCAAGCTTAGGCGACCAGCAGCGGTCGAGTTCCAGGCTGCCCCAAAATGCTGCATCGCTCCAGCAGGCTCGATCGCTGGACCATTTCTTTCTTCATTGTCACTGATTCAGTCTCTTAGTTTCATTGTACATTTAACTAACTTAAATTCGCCTAATTCCACATTCATCGTAGAATCGAACACGTGATACCTGACAGATTCAGCGTTAAACACAACTAAGTTCATTCGACACCAGAACAACACGTCGCGCAAGATTCAAAATACGCCTCATTGACTGACACGCGAATTAATCTAACTTGCCAACCAAAACACAAAAGTGGCACTAAACGCGACGACACAATTATAATGATATCTTGACAATTAACCGGGAAAAGCTCTCAAACAAGGAATGCGCGGATCGAGTCCTAGACCGTATATCTACTAGACGCGCGTACACTATTTCGCACTCTCGTCCGAGTTAAATATCACACAATTCACATATCTACGTGACGAAGAAGCACGTACTTCATCTAGCTATCTAGATCCACGACGTGTCGTGAATTTTGAGCCTGACGGTCTCCCCGCCTCATGGCTGGCGGGGCAACGACGTTTTGCCCACGCGTCGAGCGACCGACTGCCCACGCGTCGAGCGACAGACTGCCCATGCGTCGAGCGACTGACTCCCAACCTCGGCGCTTATCTCACCTACATACCATCGGGTGAGGCGCCAGCTCGAACGCAATTGGGTGACGCTCAAACATGACCAAATTTGGGCATAAACAACTATACTACTAACATGGCTGCAGCATGGCTCTACCACGTGAAAAAAATTGTGTACATATGAGTTATCTAACCGCAGCAAGAGCCGAAGCCCTCTTAAGGTACAATTCCATAGCCGAACGCAGGTAGCAACAGCAGACGACGTGTCGTCGCGACATGTCGCTGCAGTCATAATTCCGAACCCGACTGCAGGCGGCAGCAGCCCGTGTTCCAATTTGTTCCGAATGTTCTGTGGGTACTCTATTTATGTAAACAAAATAGGTATATATATATATATATATATATATATATATATATATATATACATATAGTTGGCGGCACTACTGATCTGCGGTCGAGCGACAGTGTCGTCTGCCGCTCAGCCCGTAACGGCAAATGATGTGTCGCTAGCTACGGAATGTATTTCATAGAACTACATAGAAACCAGTAGTGTCGCGACGACACGTCGCCTGCTGATGCTCTCTTGGGTCGTATATGGAATTGTACCTTTACTCCAGCTCTGACTCAGGTTAACTCGTATCGACGGATATATTGCTGCTGCAGTACCTGCGGCAGCATAAGCGCCATGGGTATGAAAGTCCTCAGTAGCTTGCTTTTACGTTTATACTAGCGGCATCTCATAGTCATTGAAAGTACTATTTTCCCCAATATTCACACTATCTATTAAAAAGATGCTGCCACTGCTGCTATTTATTATATTTACCAAATTCCAAATCATGCTATCGAAGTTTTGAAATACTGCAGTATATATATATATATAGAAAAATTCTGTGAGAATACGCGAAGCAATTCATTCCAGGTCATCTGAAACTAACTAAATGAAGAGTTATTTAAAACAGATTAGTTAGTAAATAAATACATTTCCTTTTAACTTTACAGAAATCTGTACAAAATAATACTGAACCTAGTTGATAGCGCTATCTAGTGTAATTTTTAGTAACTTATAATCCCAACACCGTCTGTAAGAGCGCAGAAGAAGCTTCCCTCGTTTCGTCACCTAATAATTTGTCAGAGTGGCTCATCTATGTCCTATATATTATATTATCTATGACAACCTCAATCTAAATCAAACTTTGGCGTCATATCTCCCACAGAATGTTTACTTATAGTTATTTTTATACATAATAAGGGTGACCATACAAGCACACTATTCACCTGATGTATGATGTGGTCCATAAACATAAAATATATACATCTATCTTTGATTAAGAATCAAAATGCGAAATTCGCTGTTACTAAGATAATGTGACTAAGATTGAATGCCTGGATTCCAGAAAAATGATCTCTTCTACACGAAACCTACGAAATACAGTTATGTTGCTATTTCGCGCTGGTATTCTGTAAGCGCGTGGACTTTCCCTGGCTGAACTTTATATATTTACTTCATATCATATGTTTTATAAGTGTAATAATGCCCATACAATATTAGGTTTATCTTTGTCTAAATATAACAAAATAAATATAGGTTTTTAAAGTCTTAATAATACTTCCATTGAACTCTCAAATACTTATTATCAAATTTTTAAAATCGCCCTTCATTATAAGTATTGAAACAAAATGCTGCGTTAAGAACTGGATAAGTGTCATCTGCCCATGCCAGACGTATCAGTTGTTAAAATTAAAATTGTACACGCCCCTAGCTGTCCCGACGAAGATCAACTATACAGGGGCCCATACAGCTGTACTCGACGCATAACTAAGGACGGGGCATTTGTGCCTTAGTTATATATCCTTAGTTATATATATATATATATAGTAATAAATTTATTTCTTGATGCGCATAGATCAAAACAGACAAATTAAGCAAAACGACAAACATAAGCAAAAGCCAAAAAAAATTTTTTTTTTCATAATAAATATCTCCGACAATGCCAACAAAATTGTGAAAACTAAGAAAGGATTGATTTTTATTTCCTTCGGCACAAATAGTGTTACTCAATTTCAATTTTCTTTTCCACTAAGCAAACACAATGATCAAATACATCACAAAAACATATGTACAAATATTCAAAGAGCACATTAAATTCGCCTTCTTAATCACAACCGCCACAAATATGAAAACATTTCGTGGAAAACCCAAAGCATTTTTATTTTTAATTTAAATCATTTGTAATTAAGTGCTCCACCAAACCAAATCTAATACTCCTTGACAGCGCGATTCAACGTTCCAGGGCAGCCCTAATCTTCCCACCACCAAGGGGAGGCCACACCGCGTGAACCCGAATCCAATAGAGCGCAAACCGCTTACAATCGCCACTCGGGTTGTACAACTTCACTGAGACCGTCGGCAATAGAACATTTTGACAAGTGGACTGTTGATGGCTTAAGGCTCAGTGGGGGCGGCCGTGGTGGGAGTTAGGGCGGCAGCTAGCTAGGGCTGCCTCCATCAAAGGGGGGACAGTGGTACACCAGTCGCGGCCACTCGGCTAACGGGGTCGAGAAGGGTCTAGCTGACTGCTGAGTAACCGTAAAGTTCCTCTCCACACGCTGAGGGGGGGAGGGGGCGACGACACCCCCGTCCCTGGCGGAACCGCCCCCCCCCCCCACGGTGGGGGAGGGACCTCCTCTCAAGCCTAGGGAGGGACACGGTGGCGGGCAGGCAAGTGCCGAGCGTCGCCCAACAGAGGGCGCGGCTGAGCGCCCCCACCCGTGGGGTTCGAGGGCCCGGCAGAGCCCCGAGAGGAGACGCCGTTAGCACCTAGGCACAAAACTGCATGGTGACCGCCCCGGCAATGTGGACAGGGCCGCTGGTGTGGGCAGTCTCGTTGGAGGTGCCCTTCCAGACACGAGTAGCACCAGTGGCGCTCCCTGGCGATAGTTCTCCTCGCCGGAACCAGCTTACTTAATAATTTCGGGCACGACGTCACCCGGTGATCGTATGCTCGACAATAGGAGCAGGGGGGCGCCTCCCTGGCCACTAGGCCACTAGACCACTGTAAGATAGCAGGGAGCGACGCCCGCTCGCGGGAGCTCCGGTCGGCCTCGGGGGGTTGAAGACGACTTGCCCGGCGGATTCCGCCTCTCACTGGGTACGACTCGTAAGTCATCAACGGTGCCCGCCGCGTTCTCAATCTGCCGGCACTGCTCCTCTAAGAAACGCAGCAGATCATTGAAGGGCGGAATATAGGAGGCTCCGTCCCGCCGTACCTCTCCTCAAAATATATCGTTCGAGAGACAGACGGGACAGCGCGATGTGGAGCATCAAAAAGGACCATTCGTCCACTAGTAAATCCAGCCGCCTCAACGCATAACAGGCCACGAAGACTGGATTCACGAGGTCCGAACGTAGTATGGCCCGGTCACTAAGCAGCGAGAGGCTTCGAAGCTGCTTAACATATTCGTCTGCAATTCGCCGGACGTTGGCGTATCTTCCGGCAAGGTACCGAGCAGTCTGGTAGGCGTCGTCTGACAATCTCAAATGGCCGACGACGCCCAGGGCCTCCCCCTCAAGTGAGGCTAGGATGTACGCCATCTTCTGGCTTGGTATCAAGACCCTCCGGGCGTCCACTAGGCTATCAAAAAGGCCCACAAAGGTCAGCCAGTCGGAGAGGGCCGTAGAACCTTGGCAGCTCCAGAGTTGGGAGTCGTCCCAACAGCTTCGGCTGAGTAGGCTGCTTCCGAAGAAACTCGCACAGGCCCCTCAGCCTAGCTTCACGCGCCTCCTCAGCATACCTGGCCCCAACCTCGATCAACTCGTCCGTGAGCGAAAAGAACTGCTCCTAGTCCGCGAGGCAGGAGTCCAGGACTCCCTTTTCCACATCCGAATCCTCAAGCTCAGCGTAAGCCTCCTCCACTGTGGCCTTCGAGCATCGACCTGCTCGAGCCGCTTACTCAAGTCATAGACCCTATCCGGTCGACTTATCAAAGCATGGGCGCTGGTAGCCCAGCGCAGCTCCGCCCTCAGGCAACGAATTAGTAGCTTGTGCGATGGCATTACTACTAAACACAAATTAATACGCGGCTCAAATATAAATCAAATTAACCAATAACAAATAAAAGTACGATTAAATCAAGTTAAATACAAATTACACAACAATTAAAGGTACACACTACAGTCAGTCAGCCAATGCCTCGCTCAAACAACCGACCCTTCGACAATTAATCTACTATAATTATACGCCAACGATAATTATCCGATTACGTGACAACCTTATCGACCTAGTCAAAGTACCTTACGCGTAAGTACCTACTGCCTTAACAACACTACGGGCGTGGTTGCTTCTTCTACCCGCCAACAAACTAAAAATATTACGTACGTACTACGTATTACGTACGTATTATATTACGTACGTACGTATTTATTACCTACTATTTTTATTAATATTACGGCCGGGCGTGACTGGAAATCAATCAACCGCGCTCTTGCTACTAATAATGTACACGCCCCTAGCTGTCCCGACAAAGGTCCACTATATAGGTGTCCATACAGCTCTACTCGACGGATAACTAAGGACGGGGCCCAAATGCCTATGGATATTTGATATATAGCTTAGGTACTAAATTTACTTGACTTACCTGCTTCAGAAGCGAAGAAGGATCCCATGGCTCGTTCATGCGTCAGGTGTAGTTAATGTAAGTAGTGTATCAGAAGTGTATGTGTGTTTAACCCGAATTACCCCTTTTAATCAGCAGCAACCGTGACTCCGGCACCGCGTCCCGGCTTGGTATTCTCCAGCGGCGGCAGCAAGGGAGAATTTCTTTCGTCAATTCACTATGTCAGTCCATCAACTTTATTGTACATTTCAAAACGCAACTAAATCCCGTTACTTATAATCAAAACCGTAACACACGGCACGAATACCGAATGGGCGGATCAAAGGTCACTTCCGTTTCACGTGGCAACAAATTATGTTGCATCGTCATCGCGTGAACGCACTAAGGATAAGCAAACGTCGTCTATTTATCTAGACTCAACAAAAACCTCGTCGTTGCATAAATTTGCTAACAAAACCGACTCTAAAAATGGAGGTTATCCCGGGCGACCTCACGCCGTGCTAGCGACCGCACTGCATTCAAGCTACTGAGTTACTTCCGCCGCGCCACGCGCCAAACCCACTCCGCTCGCCCGAACGTCAAAACCGGTACGAATGCACCGAGCCGAGCGCCCTCTGGCGTCAAATCTTGAAACCAGCGTTTGGGCGCGAACAAAAATAAAACCGACTATTTTTCTATTTTAAGAAGTGAGTTGTCAAAATAACTTAAAATGAAACAATAAAAATGAAAACTGCCAAAACTCTTTATGTGTAATTATTTCAACTTAAACTAAAACATTGATAAAGTTTAAACAAAAATTATTAACACTTTCTATACCATTATTTATCTTAATATATATAGGAACATTTTTGAAGCAATTAATTTGTTGAACTCCAATCTATCAAACTTAATATCACATTTGAATATAAAATATTATCTATGTTATATTAGGTGTTGCAAGTATATATTGTCTGAAAGTTAAGTGTACTGTTGTCGTAGCAAAAACGGCTATAAGTAAAAAAAAAAACAAAAGTCTTTCAAAAAATCTTTTTTAAAGACATATAGTTTCTCGCTTATAAAATGAGACAATAAACCCTATTGCATAATTTTAAGCGACTTTAATAATAATAATAATAATAATAATAATAATAAAGTTTATTCTTTTCTCTCACAAATTTAACATAAACATACAACTTAATATTAATTTACTACAATCAATTTGTGAGAGACTGGTGTCCGTACTAGGATTCCCTGTATGACAGATCACCAGCCCCCACCTACAGACCAAACTATAATAATCTAGGTAATATTAGGTGTATGACAAACAATAAATATACGAAAAGCAAACGTGTGTGTGTGTGTGTATGTGTGTGTGTGTGTGTGTGTGTGTGTGTGTGTGTGTGTGTGTGTGTGTGCGTGCGTGCGCGCGTGTGTGTGTGTGTGTGTGTGTGTGTGTGTGTGTGTGTGTGTGTGTGTGTGTGTGTGTGTGTGTGTGTAGCGTTTGGGATTAATTTCATGATTTTAAGTGATTCCTCAGTCGTTTCATAATCTTGACTTAATAGCCATAGGGTTACTATCTTTTTGCATTTAAATTTGGGACATGTATATATGGATAAAATGGAATTAATTTTGTTGTATAGATGAGAACCCAAAAAGCAGAAGAAGTTATGTGTATAACTACTTTTGTATGGTGCAATAGGACAAATTTTACTTTTGTTTCTTTTATTTGTCAGATCGTAATATGTCAGAGAATGTTGTTTCATAATAGTGTGTAAAATAAATAACTGGCGGACTGTGAGAACTTTACAGTTTTGGTATAGTTCTTTAGTGGGATAGAGAAATGGAAGAAAGTGACTCACCTTGAGAAGTGCTCGTTGGGCACGTTCTAACTTAAGTAGATGTGTTTTGGAAGTACCACCCCAAACTGTTATGCAGTAGGTAATTAATGATTGGCAAAGTGACAAGTAGGTTGATTTTAATATTTTTTCATCTCCCACATGTCGAATATTTTTAAAAATATAGATCATTTTACGTAATCTATTAGTTAGAAGATTAATATGTGCTTGAAAATTCAGGTTGCTATCAATCATTATACCTAAGTACTTTATTTCATTTACTTTTTGGAGCAAAGGGCAAGAACAGTTAATAACATCATTATAATTTTGACAGATATGTGCTTTTATATGGAGATTAGGAGAAATAGGAGTGTTAATTTTTTTAAATGTAAATGACATATATTTTGTTTTGGAGACATTAAGCATTAGTTTATTATGTGTTAGCCAGTTTACAATTAAATTAAAACCTTTTTGGGCATTTAGGTATACTTCTTCCCATGTATCACCGCTGAATAAAAGGGCAGTGTCATCGGCATAAGAAACAAGCGTCCCATTTATCAATCTTGTCTGGCACATGCTGTTTATATAGATCAAAAACAGGGTAGGACCCAAGATACTACCTTGTGGTACGCCATGGGATACGGGAAGATCATCACTTATCCAATTTCCTATTTTGACACATTGTGATCGGTTAGTGAGATAACTTTCAAAAAACTTCAATTGTATTCCTCTGACACCTATCTTGTACAATTTGTGAATTAACAGCGGAATAGAGACCGTGTCAAATGCCCTAGCCAAATCGAGAAATACTGCTATAACTTTTTTCTTGTTGTCCATATGTTTAACGGTATAACTTAAGAATTCATGTACTGCATCACTTGTAGCTTTGCCATTTCTAAAACCAAATTGTGCATTTGAGAAGAGATTTTTTGATTCAAGATACCTGACCAGTTTATTATTTACTACTTTTTCTAAGATTTTCGAAAATACTGGCAGTATAGAAATGGGCCGATAATTATCGACACAATCTCTATTTCCGCTCTTATGAATAGGGTGAATCATTGAACGTTTGAATTCGTGAGGAAATATTCCAGTATTTAGAGATAGATTACAAATATATGTGAGTATAGGGGTTAGGATATTTTTGTATCGTTTTATAAGGGAACTTGAAATATTGTCCCGTCCCGTACAGTTATTTTTAAGACTTGATATAATTGTTTCGACTTCAGAGTCATCTACCGGAAGTAATGCAAATGAGTGACTAGGTGATATGTCTGGTATGCCCAAGGATAAGTCTGTCGAGCAGTTCTTAATAGACTCAGCTATATTCTTTCCTATGTTCACAAAATATTCATTTATATCATTAACCGACCTCCTAGGATCATTACAGAGAAGTTCTGTAGCTGGAGCTTTGATTTTAGTCGTGTGAGTTATGTTCTTTATTATTTCCCACAGTTTTTTGCTATTAGATTTAGCTTTACAAATTTCCGCCTTTTCATATTCTTGTTTTACTTTCTTTAGTATGTTATTACAAAAATTTCTATATCTAGTGTAGGTTATTTGAAGAATTGTATCATTAGGATGTTTTCTTGATTTAATATGTAAATTGTCCCTATTTTTCATGCATTTTAGCAAGCCACGAGTTATCCAAGGTTTTATAGTTCGTTTACGTCTCGAGACCGTTATGTTTTTGGTACATTTGTCAATAGCTAGATTAAGAGTATTGATTAAAAACGTAACTGCATCATTTACATTTGGCATTAAGTATACAGCTTTAAAATCTAATTCATTAAAAGTTAAATCTAAGGCCTGGTAGTCAATTTGATAAATTGTTTTGTAATGAAAAATATTTTTATATGTCCAATTTAGGCTAAGGATTATGCTATAATGATCTGTGATGGTAGTGTGAGCAACATGACAACGTGCGGGTAATTTTGATTTCAAAATTATGTGATCCAAACAGGTATGGGTATGTGTTGGGATATTAAAACCTGGTAGCATACCATGAGAGGCTAATAGATCAAGATAAATATGGGCTCTAGAGTCTTTTGATGAGGATGATATATCAATGTTTATATCTCCTGTCAGTATTATATTTTTATATTGTGCTAAGCCAATAAGTACGGAATTTAAAGATTCAAAGAAAGGGTTTGTATTCTTTACACTTGGAGGGCGATATATTGCAAGGAGGACAGAATTAGCATTTAATTTTATAAGCAAACAATTAGCATCTGTTAGGTTAATTTCGGAGATATTATAATTATTATTTGACTTATAATAAATTACAACTCCCTCATTTTGTGTTTTATTATTTGTAGAAGCAGCATAATTATATCCGTGTAGTATGGGAATATAAGCAATGTTTTGTAACCAACATTCTGTAAATATAATTAGGTCCCAATCAACTTTGGCACGTTCCAGAAGAGTTTGGAAGTGTGGTATATTACGTTTTAAGCTTCTTATATTTTGTGTTATTAATTTCAAAGATGATTGATTATTATATATTAAATTAGCACTGTCATCAATGCTACACGTAAAGCTTGAGGCCAAAGATAATGCGTCTAGGTCTTTATTAATATTTTCATTAATACTATCGCCTTTTACAAAGTTCGTAATTTACTAGTCTAAAATTATGGTGAATAAAAATATAGTGTATTATTTTTCTTTTGTTTAAGACGCAAATAATGCAAATGTAAGGAATTATAACTAGGTCATATCTTACGTAAAGTATAACTAGATACTCGTAAAAAAATGTTTTATCGTATAAGATGGTACTTCGGTATAATATTATTTGGTAGCAGTACTTATTTATTCTGTGGTAGTAGTTATATTCAACGTGTGGCAGCTGATGGAAAAAATTACTTTTTAGGCTTACTAAATGCGGAAAATCAATATAGAAACCTATAGTTGAAATATTATTAATTTGTCTACAAACAATATGAGATCTATTAGTATAGCAAAAAATATAACATTTAATAGTTATCTGAGGAACATAAATGTAGTAATAATTCTGTGTACAATGAGTATTCTGCATAACACAAATTGAAAACATCACCTTAAAATATCCATTATAATTACAAGTTAGCGTTTTTGTAGCACGTTAATAATTTAGATAATAATACATTAAGACTATAATTATCCATTTAGAGGGTTTAATATGAGTTTTTAGTTTTTTTATAATATAGGTAATAGATTTAAATGGCCAAGCAAAATTGTTTGTTAGATTTATAAATGTTTTGCTTGGCAAAGTTGTGTCATAAGTTTTGATGGTTTTATGCTTATGTGATAAAATGTATTTCATCGCACAAAGAAATGTTAGGGTATGTGAGATATTGTTCGTATAACTCATTATCTTGTAGGGGCACATTTAAAACCTCACTAATAACTCTTACAATTTTACACAACGAAGACTGGTTTTCTGGTTGAGTTATTGGGATATTACGGAGCTCGATGGAGGAGGTTTTGGCATTTCGCTCTAGATGTTCTATTTTATTTTCCAATATTTTAATTCTATCTTGATATTCAGAGTTTTCCTGCTGCACATTATTAATTTTTAATAACAAATCATCGTACTTTTGGGCCATAAAATCAATCGACTTTTGGGTTTCCAAGTTTAAATCTTTTAATGTTGACATATCAGACTCCAATCTATTAAATTTCGCAGTTTGTTGTTGTTTTAAATCATTTAGCAGTTCTTTAATTTCACAGCTAACCATATCGCTGTGTCTTCGCTTATACCTTTTGGCAATACACTCAACGTTTTCTGGATCATCAGAATAAACTTTTTCGGATGCTGTATCTGAATCTTGGGTTAAAATTCGCTCTTTAGTTAGTTTGAGGTCACTAGAATAAGGTGGGGTACGCTGAAGTGCCATAATGATATAATTAAGGGTATACGTAGGCCTAATTTATTGATACTTAAAGTTGTAGGCCTAAATAAAACCGTTGGCAATTGAATTTTAATACTCAGTACAAAAACAATGGCTTATCACGTATTGGTCGATGGGCGTGGCGAAATAATAACGCAACGATAGTTTCGCATTCACTGGAATATGCACTATCTCACTTCTAACGTTCAAGAGAAGGGTGTTGCATAATATCACTATCCTTCTTCAATTAGCGCGTCGCACTTTGTCGTAAAACGATGAACTTCTGAATGCCTGGTACTTGCACTTAATTTATTTTGTGTGATAAATTATTATTTTGACTCAATCAACAGCACAAAAACACGTCCGTACACTACGGTGGTCCGAAGGGGAGGGGGGAACTTTAAGTTTTCATATCTGAAAAATCGTGCCATGTTGTGGCAGCGTTATAGAATCCATGACCCTATTTCATCCTTTGGGTGTCGAAATAGGTGACTATGAAATGCCTCGTGGCTTTTGATAGAAGCGGAATAACCAGCCCGTTTTCGTCAGATGTAAATACCGAGACTGGCGATTGACAGCAGCGTCAAATGTTCTGTGTGTGTCTAAGACGCCCATTACAAGCCTATGACGCCCATTACACGCCTATGCAACCGTTAATCAGTTCTATCAATCATGATTGACGTTTGTATGATAGAATAATATCGACATTACATGCTCATGCTGACTGATGTCAGTCAAATTCAAATATTCGGAGGGAAACGACCTACCTGTAAACTAAGTTCATTTTCGATTCACCATTTAACTGTTATTTTATATCTTGAAAATAAATATAAAAAAAACGAGTAGGAAAATTTCTAATATTTAATAAACCATGCATGTCACAAGCATGGAATATGTATTATGATAGACAACAACAATTATTTTATTTTAATATTTTACTTCTTACTTCACTGTGGTTTAGCTTTAAGCAGTTCCATTTTCTTTTAACACTAAACAATTAATTAAAACAAATTTATAATAAAAATTATGTACAAATTGTAATGTAAAAATTATGTACATTGTACATCGATTTCTTATAATTTAATCATCCAAGTTTTTGAATCTTCATCATCATTTCAGCCCGTCACTATTCCACTACAGAACATCATCCTCCATAGACTGCCGCAAAGCATGGTCCTGAACCACTTTCCTTGTTATGACTTTATCATTTATATTCTTAAGATATAGTAAAATTAGTATTACGAAGTTGTAGTTAATTACATTTCTTGTTTGTTTTTGTCTTTCTCAAAAAATAATTAAATATTGTATGGTGTTCTCAACATATACCAAATGTCTGAAAAGCAAGTACGTATCATTTGCTAAACTTTTAAATCAAAAACCAATTTTAAAATATAGATGAATTGATCATAACTTCCTTAACTATAAAATAAGTTATGTTCTAATTAATGTTATTTATTCCAGTTTATGACAGCCCTGATTTATATTACGTGGCTGAAATTAGGTACTTCTTATTATGTACGTCAAACCAAATAACAGCCGGGTGTTACACACCTTACACACAAATAACAGTGATATTAAGCACTCCATAC
Organism: Parnassius mnemosyne; assembly: GCA_963668995.1. Classification (NCBI taxonomy): domain Eukaryota; kingdom Metazoa; phylum Arthropoda; class Insecta; order Lepidoptera; family Papilionidae; genus Parnassius; species Parnassius mnemosyne. The sequence continues at coordinate 12,430,542 of CAVLGL010000090.1, forward strand.
ATTTCGTATATCTAATTACAGTCCCATAAATTTCCACTAAAATGAAATAAAAAACTTATATATTTAAACAAAAATAGCTGCATTACTATGTCTATAGTCACATTCATACAAATCAAAAAGCCTAAAGATCAACTAATGTAAAATATGCTTAATTGTATCCGGACCATAACTTGTCAAAAAATTAGGAAAATGAGCGTTTTTCGTTGCGTACGTGTTATGATTTTTTAATTTAACACTGTTAGGTTTAAAACTGTGTGGTAATATTTAAAATATATTGTCCTCTAGTTACGAAGAATTTTAGCCGACAATATTTGTAGTTAAGACTACTAGAAATGTTATTTACGATGTAAAAGGCGGAAAGGCTGGAATTAGAGGCGTGGCTGGTATTAGGGGCATCCACCCTAGCCGGGGGTTTTTCGTGTCCTAAAACTCGGGGAGAGCCTCAAAATTTAAAATAAAATCTTTTTCTGGCTAAAATACGTTTGGCGGGAGTGCGCGAGCGCGTGGAAGCCGCCTCTTCAATATATTCTGCGTCCGCCTCCATTGCTGTCTGAGCGTTGACTGACGCGTGATTGACGAAATGCCATTACACATTCAATCAAAATTCGTGACTGATAGTTGATTGACGTAAAAATCAAAATATCCAGATATTTGACAATAAATTTCACGCAACCGTCAATCACCACATTACACGATAGGTTATTCGTCAATCACAACCGTGATTGTTGTAAAACTGACAGCAAAACCTACCGTGTACTGGGTGTCTAAGATTGTGACCATCAATCCACCTGCCAACCGTAACAGTTAAGGAAAATAATCCACACGACGTGAGAGGTCTATGTTCAGTAGTGGATTTTTAGATGATAATAATGACGATGAAAAAAAAAATAGATCGCACTTTATTTTTTAATTATATATAAACGTCAATAATATAAGCATTTGAAAATGATCTAATTAGAATTTCATTTTCGGAAAGTGGCTGCTCTGTAGAGCTTACTACGTAGACTATAAATAATTCTACAGACGCTCACGAGAAGCTATAAATTATTTATACGTATAAAGAGTTCGTAATATTTTTGATGATTCTTAGAAAACAACATGGTATATATTATATTACGCAATAATTTTGTATGGCTCAAAGGATTACATTTTTTTTTGTGTTTGATAAATGTTCTAAAGTGATAATAAATAATAATGATAGAAATTATTTTGTTTGAGTTTGTATTTAATCAGGACTTTAGAAGATATTTCAGATTAAAATGATCTTTAATTTATTTATCCAAAGTAAATGAAGTCTATAGGACACCAGGAGCCAACTTCATACAAAGAATGTTATAGATGCGTTGTAACTTCTAAGGACGAACTCACAGCATTGTTTTGGCTCTGTATTCTAGTGCAAGTTCCGCTAATTGGTGGCAAAACTAGGTAAGACAATGGATACTTACCCAGACGGAATGCAAAAAGGAGAGGGATAAAATGCTAACCGTCTCGCTTAATACATAACGGGGGTGGGGGTAACGTTTTTTAAAAAAAAAGAAAAAAATTAATGTTCCTTTTTTGTCCGTAAATTATGCGCTGCCATACCTTTAATCACTTGCGCTTAAATTTTATCAACTTATTGCTGGTACTTGCACGAAGGTTCGATATTTATCGTATCGATATTAGGAAGTTATATATTATTCAATTTGAATGAATGTATTAACATTGCCAATAAAACACTATAACTCATTCAAATTTATTACGATATTTCCACAATTATTTATTCAGCGGCAGCAAGGCGACGGGTACCAGTTAGTATACCAACTGTTTACATATATATTGTTTTAGAACATTATGATTGATGGAAGCAACGTCAATTGTCCAAAGTTAATTACCTATTTGTAATGGGAGAGTGTCCAGTAGTAGACTTTAAATGGATGATAAAGTAGAAACAAAGCAGACAATTTATTTTTGTATGGAGAATGGGCCTATTACAAATTTTAGCGACACCTAATGAAATACGCGGGCGGGGGTGAGTCTACTGCTAATTCTCATATTTCTGCGCTCCTGTCCGGCAAGCAGTTTGGCGAATGGCTCTGGAGGAGAGCGCAGGTCATGTTGATCCGCAGAGCAAGTCTGAATAGTTCTTCCTTCACGTGGTTGCCACCCGTTATTTAGTCTCGTTCAATAGAAAACAGACAGAACAGAAACACTCAGACGATTCTCATTTTCTTTTCTTTTTATCCAACCATCTTTTTCCTATCTAACGTACCGTGCCGATGAATGCGTGGCTGGGGGGGAGGAGTCGAGTCGCAAACGGTGCCTACCCGAGACCAGGGCGACTTGGATAGTATTTTAGTCCTTTCTCCGGCATGCAGGGCTCTGCCGGGGTGAACAAATTTTTCCCTAGCTAATCGTGGGACCAAAATGGATGAAGATCGACATTTATAAATAATAAACTCTTCTTAATGGAACTTACTGTAGGTCTGGAAGAAGCTCTTTTAGTCTCACCAACACCCGGAAACCCTAAACCCTAACCTGGGTCGAGCCTTTCTTCCATAGTAAAATGTTACAATGAACGTTATTTATTTTTTACGCGAGATGAACGGGAAATTGAGTCAACCGAACAATAAGTTGAACAAGATGGCGGTAGAATGCGAATTTAAAGATATATGTCAAGATATGGTACAAACTCATCTGTGGTATAAGAGACCGTAGTATGAGGAAAAGGTTGTTAAGGGAGCCCGATTTAACAATAAAGAAAGCAGTAGAAATTTGTAGTTTAGTTTAGATGTCACGATCACAAGCTTTCAATATAAGCTCGGAGAATTCTGATCATCACGTTTCCGAAATAAAGCGTGATTTTGAGCAAGATGAAGGTGATACGGATATTAATTGGGTAAACCGCCAGTGCAATGTTATTGGTACTTCGGATGTCGCGGTTGGTCGTCGTCAGCGCCAGCATCGCCAGCAGCGAGTACACGATGGCAGCGGAAGCATACAGGGACACCGTTCCTCGACTTCCTCGGCCCGTGGCCGTAGGTGACGTGGGCCCATGTCGTTGCTACGTTCCACTTCTTTGGCTAATTCCAAGTATAATCATATTTGCGGTAGCTATGGTTGGACACTGCTTGTGTGTGTGCTTTTTTAGTTTTGCATAGACTAATAAATCATCGACGAATAGAATAACCCCCTCAATGTCTGCAAAGTGTTCATACAATTTTTTGTGAAATATTTCTGATGCCGAAGTTATACCATAGGGCATATAAACCGGCAAAATACCGTGCTAAATGTACACTGGTCTGTACTAGACTCATGAAGCTTTATAACGGCATCCGTCCAATTGCCGTTGGTTCCACATTTCGACGCTGAGCTTCAAAATTAGCATGCAGGCACATAATCTCTAACCTTAAGACATAATTTCAGCTTACTCAACTATGGCTTTGCCACTAGAGGTGGCTGTAAGGCGACGGTACATTCACTGCGTACATTTTTAACAAACTCTGATGCAGATGTTCTTGTGAAGGTTGACCTAAGGAATGCTTTTAACTCTATCGATAGGTTAACCCTACTGAAAGAAGTGGCTAACAATACCCCCGAAATGCATCATTATGTTTGGCAATGTTACAGTCAAAATACTTATTTTACGAAAACCATATTATCGATTCTGCTATCGGTGATTAACAGGGAGATCCAATACGCTCAGCACTTTTCAGTTTGAACCAATTATTTCAAATTTGTAATCCAAGCTGAATATCTGGTACCTGGACGAGGGTACACTGGGATCTAGAGCAGATGACGTACTCAGTGATGTTACTCATATTTTTTTTTTATTATAAAAATATTGGTCTTGAACCAAATAGAAAGAAATGTGAAATATTTTTTTCAAATAATAAGTCCAATTTTTCCAATCATCATATATACCACATATTTATGACCTAAGTATAAAAATAAAACTTAAAGTTTTATTCGAGAATACCGTAAAACCGCAGAGATTGGAAAGTCCAAAGGTAGGTTATAAGTTTAAACAAACAATAATTTAAATCTCTAATTTGAAGTTATGATAGGTACGTTTAGGTCTGTAAAATGTTTTAAGGTGTTTTGGAGTTATTACGAAAATGGGAGAATTCCGATATTTACAAATTACGACTTAACTAAGCAATATTTTTTGCTCTGGTATCATTATTCTAGACGACATTTTATTCGTCTCCCTCTGAAGCGAGGTTTCAGGTAGCTAGTCTCAATAGTGCGCATGCAAAGTTAACTTTTCGGTGGAAACAGCTTTTTTCAACTCTTTTTGGCTTTTTAGGAACTACCCCGCATTCATTATCTAAGGAACTTGCTAAGTAATCTTAATGATTGTTTGATTTTATGATAGATAATTGTTTTTAAAGCTTTATTTTATAGGTTAGGATAAGCCAGCTATTGTTTTTGTGTTTTTTTCGGAAATACCCCACAGGGTTAATTACATATTAATGGACTATCGAACTACTTTTCCATTGTAGTTTCCAGTGGCTGTCAATCTTTCGTGAGCATAAATTGTTGTTTTGGAAAATTTAACACTTTCGTGAATTTAACCAACGAGAGTGGGCAAGGCGTACCTACCGCAATGCCAAATATATAGACAGAGTCAGGAGAAATAGGCGTATGAGTACCGAAAACCATTTCACATCAATTTTTTCATGCGATTCCCTTCAAATTGTCCTAATGATGATATAAATGCATGTTGCCTTGGGGCAACTCGGTGCCGTAGATATTGTTTAAACTTGAATTGTTATTTACAAACGGGACTATTTTTTATATTCTTTGATAAAATATGAATAAAAAAATCCCGTGACATTTTACGATAAAGTAAATTTTTTCAAAGCTATGAATTGTTAAAGGCTTCAAAAATCCCTATTTTGGATACTTTTGATCCATAAAAATGCATTAAGAAAAATAATAAAGTATAAACAATATTTTTTTATATTTCTTTGGAAAATATATATAAAAATGATCCTACGACGTTTTACGATAAAGTTAATATTTTCAGAGTTATGATTTTTTAAATGTATGAAAAAATCCCGAATTCAGATACTTTCACTCATTAAATATATATATATATATATATATATATATATATATAGAACTGTATAATTTTTTTTATTCTCGCTTACCTGTTATAAAAGCTTGAAGAAACCTCTTTAACTAGCCTAATAACTCTCCAACTACGGAAACGCAAGGTGCGCTGCCGTGGTGGTGCCTTAAATGTTTAGAACCACTGGACTTTATGTGGGGTAATTCCGAAAATTAAAGTGAGCAAAATATAGTTACATTACAAACAAAGTATCTATCAATGCTTTTTGTAGGGGGGTATAGACGAACGAAAAGTAAATCTAAACCTTCTGTCGAAAGTCAAAAAGGAACACTTTACCAAATTTTCGGTTTCACCCCGCGTTATATCGGAATTACACCTTATCCAGAAGAAAGATATGTCAAATTTTAAAGGACCGTATTTACACAATGCAAAGACATTTTATTAAGATGAATAACAAAATATTTAGGATATGTATTTCAATAAATAAAAGTGACATGAGTTGGTTGTTGATTTGCTTGGATAGATTTTTTTTAAATAATTATTAAATATGCATCGTATCAACTAATCGGAAAATATGTCGGATTTACCCCAAAGCACCTTAATTATTTCTTTTTTTTTATAGGATAGGGTGACAAACGAGCTCACAGTCCACCTGATGGTAGGTGGTTACTGTGACCCATAGACATCTACATCTATTCTCAATAAAGACTCAAGATGCAGATGCGTTGTCACCCGTGAGGACTAAGATGGAATGCCTCATTACCAGTAAAAAGGGTCTCCGGTTCTCTACACTCACCATACGAAACACAGCAGCGTTAAGCTACGATTTTACGCTGGTATTCTGTGAGAGCGTGGTCCTTCCCCGGTCGAGCCGACCCATTCGTGCTACAACCATACTACTAATATAGCTGCAACATGGCTCTACCACGTAAAAACGTTACGTCTTTAAAACGTTACCTCAATACTAGGGTATTTTCTCCTGTAACGATCGTAAGGGCAGTTTACATACATAAATTTAGGAAAGACAAACATCCTGATCCATACAAAATACTTGTTCCGGGCAGGATTTGAAACCGCGGCCCTTAGCGCTGCTATGTCACTGTGCCACGGAGCCGCCTTGTGTCTTTTAAACGTATTTTGAATGTTGAAAGATCATCCAAAAGTATATAAAATAGAAGTAAATTATATAATACTATCTTTTTACCGGCATCGACGCTCGCGTGGTCTTCAATTTAGGAATATCATTAATATTCAGTATTGAGTATTATTACTACTCCTTTCCAAAATTAGCAAAATGGGTTCACTTGTAGAGTCACCTCCGTGTCTGTGTCTTTATGTCTGTTTGTTACAGAATTTTTTCGCATTCTCAGCGACTTTTGGACGTAGTGGAAAAGATGATTAAAATTTGACATAGATATAATATGCTACAGGAATAAAAGTTATTTATCAAAAATGCAATAATATTATACGTCTAGCAACACCTATCACTTTTTATATCGGGCAAGTCTTTCGATGAATCCCTGTAAAGGGTAAATTGTCTTCGAATCAAAATTGCATTATTTACATTGAATAAAATTATTATTTATCGCATTTAATTTACTTCGCATTTTAATCGCACCATTATCCATCATAGTTAGCTGTCGTGGGAAATTCTTTGTTTCAGAGACCACGAGGGATCTGTGACAGAAAATATCTGGCCGCCGAGCTTCAGCACGTTGAGCATGTATTGAAAGACAACAAGCCTCGGGTCCCGCGCCTATATCACAGTGATCGTGTGAAGCCGGCCACAGTTGAGCGTGTGCCTGCTATACTAACCTATATCAGAGGAATCACAGACAAGGTTGGCTACATTTTGAAGCGAGCTTCTATTAAAACGTACTTCAAGCCGCCGAAGAAGATTAGTAATTTTTTACCATCCGTCAAGTGTAATATCCCTCTACAAGATAACTATATAGGGCAAAGCATACGTAATGTTACGAGTGTTAATAAAGTCGCCAGACTATGTGATTATAGGATATGTGGAAGGGTTATAATGCGTTACCCTATAAGCTATCTGGCGCACATTAACCAAGTTCATAAGAGCCTATAAGCATTATAATATGCTAAACATCTTAGCTTCTGAATACCCTTTGACGAAGTTAATTAAGCAGTTATAACCACAGCATTCCTCATATTTTTAGAAAAATAATTAATCAAAATTTACCAAATGGTTATTTTCTACATGCATTGGGGAATACACGTATTTGTGTACTGTTTTATTTAATTTTATTACAATTATAAGATAAAAAGGAAATGATTGTATCCTGTTACATATGGCAGCGAATGGAAACGAAATTAATTGTTCAGCACTGGAATCATAGTTGTGGACCTCGAAGAATGAGCTGGGTGTCAAGTTGCTTTTTCTATAGACTTCAAAAAGGAGACCCTACTCATTTGGACTGTATGTTCTTTTATTTTCTTTTTTTTTTCTTTTTTTATGTTGGTTACCTCATTACTTTTTCTGGGTGAACCGATTTAATGATTATTTTTTATATTCGAAACCTTGTTATGTAGTCTCATATAAATTTGATCAAGGTCTGATCTATAGTGTTTGAGTTATTCTTAATAATTTATATTGAACTCGGGTGTACTAAATTTTTAATTTTAAATTATAATATGCTTTTATTAGCTTGACCTATATATATGTATGCGTATATTTATGTACGTATGTATACCGTGATATAGCATAGCATATAGAACACAGATATCTTTCATAGATTGTTTCATATGTGGGATAGTTGCCATAATTGTCACGCTTGCCTGACAGGTTACCAACTGCAGTTTTTTAATGTTATGAGGAAAACGGTACTGCCCATCTTCTGGTTTGTTTCATTCTATCGCCTCTTGTGACACCCACGGCACGATAAGATTGGATATTCTTACACCGCTACTAGGTACAAGGTTTATAATTAAGTTTTCTCTCACTTCCAGCAGTAAATATGAAATTTTGTAGACGTTTTTTAGTACGGGTAATAAAATTACTAAGTTTTCTTTCTGATAGTGTTATGGAGAAATTAGTATACTTTATTCTTCTGACATACAGATTTTCTAAAGATGTTGTTTTATTCCACCGAATGCGTAGTAAATATGTACATAAAATAATAATTTAGTTTCATTAATTCCGATGGTAACTGAACCCGGTTTACTCGCGTACTGCGGAATTTACGGCGAGCTGAGGTCTGAGCTACTTAGGCGTTATTTATCGTCGTATGAGATGTTTCTGGTAACACCCATAGTAATCTCTTACGATACGCACGGGATGAAATGGACTTATGGATTTTTTTGCGTCGCTACTACAGGAAAACTACTTAAAGTTAATTATTAAATAACTAATGTTATATAATGCTATTAAGGATCAAAACACACATGCATTTTTACCACTGAGGACTAATATGGAATTTGTTTAATATAAAAAGGGTCTCCGGTTCTCTACACTCAATATACGAACACAGCAACATTAAACTGATATTTCACGCTTGTATTCTGCGAGACCGATGTCTTTCCCCAATCAAACCGACGCATTCTTGCTATTACCATTATATAGCTGCAGCGTCGCCTACTAGTTAACCTATTAGTTACACAGTTAAAAGGATAGTCACGGTTTTATAAAGCTGTAGTAATATTAAATAAATCGAGGTACAACCACAAACATAAAGAGGAACTACGAAGTTTTTAAGTTAATAAAGTTTTAACAATTCTTGAGGCTATGTAATGACTTCTGGTATTAAGGGTTAAATAGAACTGAGAATAAACTACGCTCAGGCACTGAAACAAGATTAAAGTTGTTACGAAGTTATCCAGTATAGCACTAGCAAGTAAAAGGTTACATAATTTCTAACAAGCTAAGACGTGAAAAATTTCATTCTTGCTGTCAGTATTTTATATTATGGGTTTCCATTGTTCTTTGCCCAGTTCGTCATCATCATCATCGCAATACTTTAACATAGCAGGACATGGTATGATAATGATTAGCATTTTTGTAAAAATACATATTATTATACAATCATACAATAATTACTAATACTAATTACTATTATAATTACAATATATGAATAAAATCAAACCTGAAGTCCCCGGCAGGAAAGACTAAACGGCTGAGAGGGGAAGGGAAAGTTACCGGAGGACTGTTAACATCTCGCAATAATAGACATATGCGGTACTTGGCAACTATGGCAAAAATCCCCCTACTAGGCAATCTATAGGGTAGACCATGTTAGGTTCAGCAATGGACTTTGGATAAGCTGAATGTAATAATTTTGTTTTTTTTATGTATTGCATTTATAAAGCAACGCAAACTGAAAAGTATTGGGATTGAATCCACCACTTGCCTATTTTATTGTCGTGAGCCAATCCTAACACGAGCATTTACAAACGTGTTCATAAAAGGAGGAGGTTCACAATTCGTCGAAATCTTTTTTTATGTATATTCACTGATTACTCAAAGACGCCTGAACCGATTTGGATTTTTTTATAAAGTATATACTTTCCAGGTGGTCCCATTATATTTTATCAAAATCGGTCGAGGGGTTTTTAAAAAATCAACAATAAATTATATTCATATTGATGTTTACCACTTGTTATTTTACTTGGAGTGGTTATCGGATGTGTAGGTAATGTTAATTTTAATTATTTTATATTGGAGTGGTTGGTCTAGTGATCCTACGCGACTGATCATGGGGTCCCGAATATGAGTCCCGGGTCGAACTAAAATCGTAAAATTTTTCTGTTGAGATATTCTCAGTAGCAGCTCGAAGCCAGGTATTTGGTGGATTTTCACCGCCGTGCCTCTGAAAGCACGTCAAGCCGTCTGTCTCGCGCCTTATCACTTTCCGGGTTGACGTCCCATCGGGCTATAAAGAGTGCATCTGTGCTTGCGCATATACTTTGGCACTATAATCTTGTTCCGTGCAGATGGATAGTCTCCATCTCCGTGAAGACTTGTCATCGTGACCGAAATTCGCTCTGAAGTACATATTAATTATTTAATTTAAAAAATGTGTTGCAGTTAGGAACACTAGTAAATATACTTTTTTTATTTTTACTTTCCATTTATGCAAAATGTGAATGTTAGGTTGGTAGTAGAAGAAAAATTTTTTTTTCCGTGAATTGTTAAGCAGAATGATTACGGTGCCTGTATATTTTAGGAATTTATTTTTGTCATTGTGACTACACATTCATTCTTGAATTTTTGCTATAAACTAGAAATATATAAATAAACTAGAAACTGCACGCTAAAGAAAACTCGTAAAAAAAGGTAAGCAATAAAACAAAAAAGAAATAAGGGACCATCGAAGGACGCTATCAGTTGCGTGCATACCTATTTAAGGGGCTACTCTAGTTTACATACATAAATTTCACAAAGACAAACATCCTGATCCCTACAAAATACTTGTTCCGGACAGGATTTGAAACCGCGGTCCGTAGCGCTGCTATGTCACTGTGCCACGGAGCCGCCTTGTGTCTTGTAAATGTATTTTGAATGTTGAAACATCATCCAAAAGTATATAAAATTGAAGTAAATCATATAATACTAGCTTTTTAAGCTTTTTACTAACTTCAATTTAGGAATATCATTAATATTCAGTATTGAGTATTAATACTACTCCTTTCCAAAATTAGCAAAATTGGTTTACTTGTAGAGTCACCTCCGTGTCTGTGTCTTTTCTCTGTCTCTTTGTTACAAATTTTTTTCGCATTCTCAGCGCCTTTTGGATGTAGTGGAAAAGATGATTAAAATTTGGTATCTAGATATAATATGCTACGGGAATAAAAGTTATTTATCAAAAATGCAATAATATTATACGTCTAGGAATACCTATCCCTTTTTATATCGGGCAAGTCTTTCGATGTATCCCTGTGAAAGGTAAATTTTCTTCGAATCAAAATTGCATTATTTACATTGAATAAAACTATTATTTACGGATTTTATCGCATTTAATTTACTTCGCATTTTAATCGCACCATTATCCATCATAGTTAGCTATCGTGGCAAAATCTTTGTTTCAGAGACCACGAGGGATCTGTGACAGAAAATATCTGGCCGCCGAGCTTCAGCACGTTGAGCAAGTATTGAAAGACAACAAGCCTCGGGTCCCGCGCCTACATCACAGTGATCGAGTGAACAGTTGAGCGTGTGCCTGCTATACTAACCTATGTCAGAGGAATCACAGACAAGGTTGGCTACATTTTGAAGCGAGCTTGACAGGAACAGGAAAACTATTTAAAGTTAATTATTAAATAACTAATGTTATATAATGCTATTAAGAATCAAAACTCACATGCCTTTTTACCACTAAGGACTAATATGGAATATGTTGTTTAATGTTAAAAGGGTCTCCGGTTCTCTACACTCAATATACGAACACAGCAACATTAAATTGATATTTCACGCTTGTATTCTGCGAGACCGATGTCTTTCCCCAATCAAACCGACGCATTCTTGCTATTACCATTATATAGCTGCAGCGTCGCCTACTAGTTAACCTATTAGTTACACAGTTAAAAGGATAGTCACGGTTTTATAAAGCTGTAGTAATATTAAATAAATCGAGGTACAACCACAAACATAAAGAGGAACTACGAAGTTTTTAAGTTAATAAAGTTTTAACAATTCATGAGGCTATGTAATGACTTCTGGTATTAAGGGTTAAATAGAACTGAGAATAAACTACGCTCAGGCACTGAAACAAGATTAAAGTTGTTACGAAGTTATCCAGTATAGCACTAGCAAGTAAAAGGTTACATAATTTCTAACAAGCTAGGACGTGAAAAATTTCATTCTTGCTGTCAGTATTTTATAGTACGAGTTTCCATTGTTCTTTGTCCAATTTAACATCATCATCATCGCAATACTTAAACATAGCAGGACATGGTAAGATAATGAATATACAAATATATGAATAAAATCCAACTTGACGGAAGTCCTCGGTAGGAAAGGCTAAACGGCTGAGAGGGGAAGGTAAAGAAACCGGAGGACTCTTAACATCTCGCAATAGATATAATAGATATATGCAGTACCAACCCGTCTAGCTTCGCAACTATGGCAGAAATCCACCTATTAGGCAATCTATGGGGTAGACCATGTTAGGTTCGACAATGGAATTTCTATAGTATTGCATATTTCATCATTATCATCATCATCATCATCATCATTACAGCCTTTCATAAGTCCACTGCTGAACTTAGCCCCCCCCCCCAAGGAATGCCACAAAGCACGGTCCTGAGCCACCTGCATCCATCGATTTCTTGCATGTCTTACCAGGTCATCACTCCATCTCGTGGGGGGTCGCCCTACACTTCGCCTACTGGTACAAGGCTGCCACTCAAGAACCTTTCTTTCCCATCGGTTGTCGGTTGTAAAAAATGTTTAATTTTACTACTTTTTGAGTTTCTTTAATTTTTGAGAGGTTTATGGAGCGAATACTCTACCTCGCTGCGCCAGTGTGTGCCAAAGAGCATATGGTAAATCAGAACTTAAAACTGCAATTAAAAATTGACAGTGAAATGTACCATTCTCTTTTCATCTTGAGAGTTTTGTAAGATGATATATAGGAAAATGAAAAATCTTTCGAAATACTACTCAAAATAACACTATGACAAAATTCCCTCTTTGAAGCAATCTACGGGGGAGGCTTTAGTTCAGCTGCGGACTTTTGACAGTCTGTAATGGTAATGAGAGTTCCCTTTTATCTTCAATCTGTCTGCGAATCATGTCGATTATGGAATATCTTCCAACATTTTTGTGTTTAGAATAACCCTCTGGGTAGGTTCCTATTATAGATGTAAAAGTGAAAAAAATAGTAGTTATGAAATGCAAAAAAAATAGTATCCAAAACAGTAGTATGTTACCAATCGTCACAGGAATCAGGTACACAGTTAACCGCACTTAATAATTCGGTGCGAGATCACACGTGTACTCACAGGTATAACGTTTTATACATACGGCCGCGGCGTGCATTATATTATCTTTCATCCAACATACATTTTAGGTGGGGAATATGATTGAAAAAAGGCTCCCTAGTAATGGAGTAAAAGAATGCTAGCTTTTGTATATAAAATATTGCTAAAGCTTAGGTTTTTACTGTACAATTCCACTTCCTTATTTATCGCTGTCGTCAAACAGCATTAAACCCACTGGTGTGTTCATATTTGAAAGGTATGACTTATCTGGCCGTAATGTGTAGTGGTGGTGTAAGAATATCTACTACCGTATATCATCCCGTGGGTGTCGTAAGAGGCGACAGACTTAAATTTTAACAGGTGATGAGCAGCATCATCTGCCTTATAAAAACTCAAAATAATAAAGAAGTGGTAACTATCGCCCCTATGAGGCAATCTATGGGGAGAGGCCTATTTTCGTAGGGGCACATCAGCATTTAAAATTTCAATTAACAATGCCATTTATAGGGCTAAGGGCTTTATGTGATTTCACAGCGTGCCAGCAAGCAGGGTTCGTTGACTTTCAATTTGAAATTGAAATCAAACGACGAATCAATTTTTTGAAATATTTACGTATATACCTAGTGTAGTTCAGCTTGAAGAGCGGAGAATATTCCGTGTTGCTACAACATGGAGATTATTTAATATAAGCAGAGTCGTTCGAAATTTGACAGCGTGATTAAAGATATCATTTTATAATATATAAAATTCTAAGATGATGATCAGATAAGACTACTGACAAAGCTTACCCGAGAACAACACATCAGCCGTGAGAGAAGCATTCCTTCAAAATGTCAATGCTGGCCATTTTAAACGACTGTCCATGCGAATTATTGACGGTCATCATAAAACACAAATTGGTAGGGAATGGTTTGCTTTTAAACTATTATTTTCGCCCGTGGGCCCGTCTATCAAAATCCTTTTTATCAGATATGGGTATATGAGATATCAAATGTGAGGTGTCAAAGTGAAATATCTAATAATAAGCACCATTTGTGCTTTAAATATGCTACGCAACGCTCTCTTGAAGAACTACAGACCGATTTCCCTTCTGACCCGCGTCTACGTGCTGTTTTCGAGAGTCATTACGAATCATCTCACGCGCAGACTTGACGACTTCCAGCCTCCCGAACAAGCCGGTTTCCAAAAGGGCTTTAGCACCATAGACCACATACATACCCTTCAACAAGTTGTACAGACGTCCCAGGAGTACAATTTGCCACTTTGCCTTGCGTATGTGGAGAATCTTGAAAACGTCTTCCAATGCAGCGGTGAAGAGTTTCGCCTGGCGTATGTGGACTATGAGAAAGCCTTTGACTCCGTCGAAATTTGGGCGGTGCTGCAGTCCCTTCAGCGGTGCCAAGTTGACTGTCGGTATATCGAAGTGCTGAAGTTCTTGTACAGTAGGGCTACGATGGCTATCCGAGTACAGAACCAGAGTACGAAACCTATCCAATTGCAGAGAGGTGTAAGACAGGGTGACATTATATCCCCGAAACTCTTCACCGCTGCATAGGAAGACGTTTTCAAGCTTCTGGACTGGAAAGGATACGGTATTAACACCAATGGCGAGTACATCACTCACCTTCGATTTCCCGACGATACATTCCTTATGGCAGAATCGCTGGAGGACCTAAGCACTATGCTCAATGACCTCAATAGTGTTTCCCAACGGATAGGTCTTAAGATGAACATGGACAAAACAAAGATCATGTTCAATATCCATGTCACACCTATGCCGGTTGTTGTTGGGAGCACTAAGCTCGAAGTTATTGACGAGTATGTTTACCTGGGACAAATAGTCCGACTAGGTAAGTCCAACTTCGACCGAGAGGTCAATCGAAGGACTCAACTCGGCTGGGCAGCGTTCGGGAAACTACGACATATCTTCTCTTTAGACATACCTCAAAACCTTAAAACGAAATTATACAACCAGTGCGTGATGCCAGTGATGACTTACGGATCTGAGACGTGGTCCTTCACTGCTGGCCGTATGAGGAAGCTCAAGGTCGCTTATCGAGCTATGGAACGGGCTATGCTCGGAGTTTCTCTGCGTGATAAACTTAAAAATGAGGATATCCGCAGTAGAACCAGAGTGACTGACATAGCCCAACGGATTAGTAAGCTGAAGTGGCAGTGGGCCGGCCGTATAGCTCGAAGAACCGACAACCGATGGGAAAGAAAGGTTCTTGAGTGGCAGCCTTGTACCAGTAGGCGAAGTGTAGGGTGACCCCCCACGAGATGGAGTGATGACCTGGTAAGACATGCAAGAAATCGATGGATGCAGGTGGCTCAGGACCGTGCTTTGTGGCATTCCTTGGGGGGGGGGGGGCTAAGTTCAGCAGTGGACTTATGAAAGGCTGTAATGATGATGATGATGATGATAATGATGAAATATGCAATACTATAGAAATTCCATTGTCGAACCTAACATGGTCTACCCCATAGATTGCCTAATAGGTGGATTTCTGCCATAGTTGCGAAGCTAGACGGGTTGGTACTGCATATATCTATTATATCTATTGCGAGATGTTAAGAGTCCTCCGGTTTCTTTACCTTCCCCTCTCAGCCGTTTAGCCTTTCCTACCGAGGACTTCCGTCAAGTTGGATTTTATTCATATATTTGTATATTCATTATCTTACCATGTCCTGCTATGTTTAAGTATTGCGATGATGATGATGTTAAATTGGACAAAGAACAATGGAAACTCGTACTATAAAATACTGACAGCAAGAATGAAATTTTTCACGTCCTAGCTTGTTAGAAATTATGTAACCTTTTACTTGCTAGTGCTATACTGGATAACTTCGTAACAATTTTAATCTTGTTTCAGTGCCTGAGCGTAGTTTATCCTCAGTTCTATTTAACCCTTAATACCAGAAGTCATTACATAGCCTCAAGAATTGTTAAAACTTTATTAACTTAAAAACTTCGTAGTTCCTCTTTATGTTTGTGGTTGTACCTCGATTTATTTAATATTACTACAGCTTTATAAAACCGTGACTATCCTTTTAACTGTGTAACTAATAGGTTAACTAGTAGGCGACGCTGCAGCTATATAATGGTAATAGCAAGAATGCGTCGGTTTGATTGCGGAAAGACATCGGTCTCGCAGAATACAAGCGTGAAATATTAATTTAATGTTGCTGTGTTCGTATATTGAGTGAAGAGAAGCGGAGACCCTTTTAACATTAAACAACATATTCCATATTAGTCCTTAGTGGTAAAAAGGCATGTGAGTTTTGATTCTTAATAGCATTATATAACATTAGTTATTTAATAATTAACTTTAAGTAGTTTTCCTGTAGTAGCGACGCAAAAAAATTCATAAGTTCATTTTATCCCGTGCGTGTCGTAAGAGAAAGAAACATCTCATACAACGATAAATAACGCCTAAGCATCTCAGACCTCAGCTCTCCGTAAATTCCGCAGTACGCGAGTAAACCGGGTTCAGTTACCATCGGCGTTAAGGAAACTCTAAATTGCTATTTTATGTACATATTTACTACGCATTCGGTGGAATAAAACAGCATCTTTAGAAAATCTGTATGTCAGAAAAATAAAGTATACTAATTTCTCCCTTTCGTCCCAATCCGCCGACCTGTAATGCCAAACACGGCGGCAACCTGCAGAACGCAACCGCGAGGGGAGCGTGACTGGCACCACACTCCGGATCAGACAACGGTCCGAAGAGCCGAGAAGGGCATCGACGGAAACCTGATATCCGTCCGGATGAGAGGTCAGCAGAAGGTCCAACAGGGAAGGTGTATGATCCTCCACATCTGGAATCCGCGTAGGCGAAGTAACTAGTTGTGTCAGACCATATGCCAAAGCAAAGCCATAAACAGATCTCCCCGCATGATCGGTTAAACGTGAACCGAGCCATTCGGCGTGGTGGGCGTTAAAATCGCCAAGGATCACGATCTCTGCGGATGGGACCTGTTGTAGCAAAGAATCTGTAGCCATTTGGACGTGGTCGATGAGTCGGTCTGTTTCGGCATTACCGCTATGGGACCTATAGAGGTAGATAGATAGATAGATAGAAAATTCTTTATTGCACTCAAACAAACAAACATTTGGTACAAAGGCGAACTTAATGCCAAAAAGGCATTCTCTGCCAGCTAAGCTTTGGTAGTGTGGTGAGAGTTATGGGTAGAGCCGCAACAGAGGGAAAAAAAAACTAACTTACTTTAGAAACTAACTTCACATATTATTCAATAATATAATATTATATAAATATGTTACTTTATATATATTGACACTTCATACACACACATATATACATATATATAAATGTATATATACATATAAAAAATACATTTAATCTAGTATAAGAAAATATAATATTATATAAACCAATAATATTAATCAAGTAATTTTAAATAATGTGCCTCAACCTAACGTTTAAATGAATTTATTGAGGGAGCATCTTTTATATCTCGTGGAAGGTTATTCCAAAGTGTAATTGATGATACCGTAAAGGAATCTGAGTAGTATGTAGATTTATGCAACGGGATAGTTAGAGTTTTATTGGACATCGAACGGGATAAGCTTAAGTATGAAAAACGCTCTTTCAGATAAGCTGGGGAACAAGGATTGTAAAGAATACCATACAAAGTGGTTAGTAGGTGTGTGTTCCGGCGAAAACGGATGTCGAGCCACTTAAGTCTTGAGCGAGATTGTGATATATGATCAAACTTGCGCAGGCCAAAAATATAGCGTATGCACAAATTGAGCAGACGGTCGAGTTTGCTAAGCAGTTCCTCAGTTATATCTGGATAAGCAATATCAGCATAATCTAAAATAGGAAGCAACAGAGTGTTGACTAACGTAACCCTGGCCGTCTGAGGGATAAACTTTTGCCAGAGCTTTAATGAATGCATTGTGCTAAAAATTCGTTTCCGGACCTCACTAACTTGTGACACCCAGCTTAGGTCGTGAGCCAAAATTAAGCCGAGGTGTTTAACCTGCCTAGCATATTCTAAATCAACACCGGTTAGAATAACCTTAGGCAGATGTTGATAGTCGAGTCGGCATGTAATTTTTCTGCTGCCTATGATTATAACCTGTGTTTTGGCAGGATTTAATATTAGTCCATGACAGCTTGCCCACTGATGAACTGCAGCAAGATCCAAATTCATTTTGTCAACAGATGCATTTAGATCATTTACACTAAAATGCTGATACAGCTGAACATCATCTGCGTACAGGTGATACTTGCTGAAATTTATTACGGAAACAAGTGCCCTGATAAACACAGAAAAAAGCAACGGAGATAAAACACCGCCTTGAGGAACACCAGCAACAACGTTACACCAGTCGGAGAACTTATCATCAACACGAATGCGTTGCCGGCGTCCCCGAAGATAGGAACTGAACCATTGTACAACTGATGATGTTAAATTCAGGGATTTTAGAACTGCTAACAGAATGTCGTGGTCAACACAATTAAACGCGTTACTGAAGTCTAGGAGGACAAGAAGAGTAAGTTGACGATTATCCATCGCAAAGCGGATATCATCAGTTATTTTAATTAAGGCCGTGGAAGTACTGTGCAGTGGACGGAAACCAGACTGAAAAGGATTAAAGAGGTTGTTTTTGTTTAGAAATTTTGTGAGTTGGTAATGAACAACCTTTTCAAGAATTTTAGAGAAGAAGGACAGGATAGATATTGGCCTATAATGGTTGAAATTAGTAGGAGAGTTGTTTTTGGGGATAGGAATTAGGAACGCTTCTTTCCACTTGGTAGGGAAGGTACTGGAGGCAAAGGAAAAATTTATTAGATGAGTGACATGGGAAACTATTTGGTCCAAAATCGGCAAAACCATATCGCGAGGTACCTGTAGACGCGCGGATGGTCGTCGCTGTATACGCGTAGCCATAGGATGGACATGTCCGAACCTTTAAGACTGCCGAGGCGTCGAGAACAGATGTCCTCTCTGACATACACGCAAACTCCAGCCCGAGGCACAAAGGAGTGCTCCGATTTGTACCCCGGGTAGAAGAGATACGAAATATCAGCCGGAGACACTTTCTGTGTATCTGGGGTCTTAGTGTATCAGGGAGGGAGGGAGCTCATATCTTCAAATGAAGCAAGTCATCATAATAATGATCGAACTTCACGTGGAAGTATATTATAATTCCTTGCTTCATTTTTCAGATATGATTATAACCATGTAGATGTTAAGAGTCAGAAAGTTTTAGAGTGGAAAATAAACAATAAGTTAGCGAACCTTATAGTTTTATTTTTCAACGAATCAGCCTTATAGTTATAACCATTTATCAAATTAAGTGAACTTAACATAATCTTCTTAGCATTGATTAAGATAAACTTAATACTAAGAAACATTTCTGTTTATTATTGTAAGAATTTTATTATGAAAATATCACAATCACAACTGGTCTTCTGTTGGTATGCAAACAGACCTAGCGCATTCAGACCTGTTATAAAAACGGGCGAATGAATTAGATGAACTAGTCCACCCAGCGGTTTTGCGAATAGTTTCTATATTAACCCCGGCTAAACTGGGGGCCGAGGTGAATGCGTGTCTTGTGCTGTGCGCACCAAATATACTGATGTCAGCGCCACTTTCTGACAGCGTTTGTTTGATCCATCTGCTGATGGTTTGTGTAGTAGCAGGTTTGTGTGGCCGTTTGTACGTTAACAACAGATTATTTGTACTCTCAGGTCTTATGTTTTTAGTTACAGAAATATAATCTGAGAGAACTGTCGCTGGGTAAATAGAAATTTTTTCCCTGAAGTATGGGAGAAACAACAAAGGCTGGACACTACCGGGTGCAGATATCATGATGATATCTATTAAGGCTTAATTAAGTTTAATTACGGAAAGCGCCTGTACTCTGTGAGCTGTACAAATTGCTAAAAGAGTGACAAGTTTTTTAGTGATTTTCTCCAGTTTCAGCTCACTGTTTGGGAACCATGTAGAGATAAAGATTAAGACTAATTGAGGATTCCAGGTGGTGGAATATTTAGGTCTTAAAGGCCTTAATTTATACGCACCTTTAAGGAAAGACGCTTTATAGATTCGTCTGAACCAATATTGTTGCCTATGAATGCTGACAAAGCAGAACGATGAGAATTCAGAATGCCATATGCACACCCATTATTAAATTGTGATGCTAAGAATGATAGTAAAGACGATTTCGGTGGGTCAAATACATTAATTTTGTTTACCGTACAATTTTGCCACCAAAGCTTAAGTGAGATATTATAATGCTGTACGGTGCTGCTAGAAAAAGATGACAACATCAGTGCAGCAGAGTGTGCGCAGGCGCCCCGTCGGTTGAACGCCTGCCGGAGAGCCTTGCGACACCCAGGGAAAGGTTCTTGTGCAGGGGGTGATACTTCCTGAAATGAGATTGCAAGAGATTTTTATTGGGGCTTAAGTAGATAATACATACATACATAAACACTCACGCCTGTCACCCAGAGGGGTAGGCAGAGACTACGGACTTCCATTTGGCGCGATCCTGACACACCTCTCTCGCCTCTTTTACATCCATATATCTACGCATACACGCTCGTCGGTTAAGGGTACTCCTAATCTGGCCCATTTTTAATGTATCGCCGATTTGGTCGATAAACCTTCGTCTAGGGCGTCCCTTCCCGACCCTGCCGTTGCTTAAGTAGATGGCGTCAGAAACTATAAGCTTTTGCAATAATGGAAACCATGGTTGTGATGGCCAGTTAGGATAAACTAATATGCCGTGTGCATTATCATCGATTACTTTCCTAAGGCATTTTAGTATCAGGGAAAAATTTGGAAATGCGTAGAAGTAGTAGTTATTCCAGTCTGCTGTAAATGCGTCGACGGATAATGCGTCAGGGTCTTGTTTCCCTGAAATGAATTTGGCACACTTAGTATTATCTCGAGACGCAAATAAGTCTATCTCAGGTTGACCGAAATAGTTTATTGTGCTTTGGAAAGCTTCTTTAGAAAGGGACCACTCAGTATCCGGATTAACTACTATTCTAGACGCAGCATCAGCACGGTTTCCTTTGGTATTGACATATGATGCATATACCCAAAGGTTGCGCTGCTCACACCATTTCCAAAGGGACCTCGCCAAGTCGTTTAAGTGGGTGTATTGAATACTCCCCATACGATTTATATAACTAATCGCAGTGGTATTGTCCATGGCTAGTAATATTTCACAGCTGGTTACCTCGCTAGTATATGAATTCAAGCCCAAAAAAGCTGCCATCAGTTCTAAGTAATTGATATGGAATTCTTTTTCTGATGACTTCCATTTACGATGTACTTGAGCATTCCTACAAACTGAACCCCAGCCTGATTGCGACGCGTCGTTGTAAATTTCGATGACAAATTTTGGCTGTCGCATAAAGTTGCGTGTTGTATCGATATTTGACAACCACCAAAACGAATCTTCTAATATAGTATCAGGTATTAACGGTGGTAGAGCCACGCAGCAGTTTTTGCTGCTGCACGTATGGGCCGGCTCGAGCCGGGTTGGTACCACGACCTCACAGAATACCGGCGTGAAGTAGAAATTCTGCTTCTGCGTTTCGTCTGGTGAGTGCAGGTGGCCGGAGGCCCAATTATCCCCCCCCCCCCATCAACATGGTAGCGGAATTACACGTTAGACTACCCCAGGAGGGTACCAGCACCCTGGAGAATACCTCGCTGAGCATCCACGACCATGTTATTCCACTCCTGAGCGTGGGTGCTCAGGTTGCCCCGCGTATTCTGGGAGGGGGGCAAAATTCCGCTCAAAAACATAACTGCTCGGGGCAAACTGAGCAACAATACCAAGGCGACCCCTGCCACGCTATCCGTGAATTTCTGCAACATCAGGGGACTTCACTCGAACCTAAACGCCGTCCACTACCATCTCGAGACGCCAAAGTCGGCCTTGCTCTGTCTGACCGAGACGCAGGTTTCCTCTCCGGATGATATTTCGTATCTCTTCTACCCGGGGTACAAATCGGAGCACTCCTTTGTGCCTCGGGCTGGAGTTTGCGTGTATGTCAGAGAGGACATCTGTTCTCGACGCCTCGGCAGTCTTAAAGGTTCGGACATGTCCATCCTATGGCTACGCGTATACAGCGACGACCATCCGCGCGTCTACAGGTACCTCGCGATATGGTTTTGCCGATTTTGGACCAAATAGTTTCCCATGTCACTCATCTAATAAATTTTTCCTTTGCCTCCAGTACCTTCCCTACCAAGTGGAAAGAAGCGTTCCTAATTCCTATCCCCAAAAACAACTCTCCTACTAATTTCAACCATTATAGGCCAATATCTATCCTGTCCTTCTTCTCTAAAATTCTTGAAAAGGTTGTTCATTACCAACTCACAAAATTTCTAAACAAAAACAACCTCTTTAATCCTTTTCAGTCTGGTTTCCGTCCACTGCACAGTACTTCCACGGCCTTAATTAAAATAACTGATGATATCCGCTTTGCGATGGATAATCGTCAACTTACTCTTCTTGTCCTCCTAGACTTCAGTAACGCGTTTAATTGTGTTGACCACGACATTCTGTTAGCAGTTCTAAAATCCCTGAATTTAACATCATCAGTTGTACAATGGTTCAGTTCCTATCTTCGGGGACGCCGGCAACGCATTCGTGTTGATGATAAGTTCTCCGACTGGTGTAACATTGTTGCTGGTGTTCCTCAAGGCGGTGTTTTATCTCCGTTGCTTTTTTCTGTTTTTATCAGGGCACTTGTTTCCGTAATAAATTTCAGCAAGTATCACCTGTACGCAGATGATGTTCAGCTGTATCAGCATTTTAGTGTAAATGACCTAAATGCATCTGTTGACAAAATGAATTTGGATCTTGCTGCAGTTCATCAGTGGGCAAGCTGTCATGGACTAATATTAAAACCTGCCAAAACACAGGTTATAATCATAGGCAGCAGAAAAATTACATGCTTACTCGACTATCAACATCTGCCTAAGGTTATTCTAACCGGTGTTGATTTAGAATATGCTAGGCAGGTTAAAACCCTCGGCTTAATTTTGGCTCACGACCTAAGCTGGGTGTCACAAGTTAGTGAGGTCCGGAAATGAATTTTTAGCACAATGCATTCATTAAAGCTCTGGCAAAAGTTTATCCCTCAGACGGCCAAGGTTACGTTAGTCAACACTCTGTTGCTTCCTATTTTAGATTATGCTGATATTGCTTATCCAAATATAACTGAGGAACTGCTTAGCAAACTCGACCGTCTGCTCAATTTGTGCATACGCTATATTTTTGGCCTGCGCAAGTTTGATCATATATCACAATCTCGCTCAAGACTTAAGTGGCTCGACATCCGTTTTCGCCGGAACACACACCTTCTAACCACTTTGTATGGTATTCTTTACAATCCTTGTTCCCCAGCTTATCTGAAAGAGCGTTTTTCATACTTAAGCTTATCCCGTTCGATGTCCAATAAAACTCTAACTATCCCGTTGCATAAATCTACATACTACTCAGATTCCTTTACGGTATCATCAATTACACTTTGGAATAACCTTCCACGAGATATAAAAGATGCTCCCTCAATAAATTCACTTAAACGTAAGGTTGAGGCACATTATCATGCTGAGTGGAAACCTATTTGGTGCATGTACATTGTATTTCTTTTATTGTAAATATTTTTTGTAAACGATTGATTTATGTACCAAATAAACTTTTCTTTCTTTCTTTCTTTCTTCCTTTATTATTTAAAATTACTTGATTAATATTATTGGTTTATATAATATTATATTTTCTTATACTAGATTGTATGTATTTTTTTATTTGTATATATACATTCATATATATGTATATATGTGTGTGTATGAAGTGTCAATATATATAAAGTAACATATTTATATAATATTATATTATTGAATAATATGTGAAGTTAGTTTCTAAAGTAAGTTAGTTTTTTTTTTCCCTCTGTTGCGGCTCTACCCATAACTCTCACCACACTACCAAAGGTTAGCTGGCAGAGAATGCCTTTTTGGCATTAAGTTCGCCTTTGTACCAAATGTTTGTTTGTTTGAGTGCAATAAAGAATTTTCTATCTATCTATCTATCTATCTATCTACCTCTGTAGGTCCCATAGCGGTAATGCCGAAACAGACCGACTCATAGACCACGTCCAAATGGCTACAGATTCTTTGCTACAACAGGTCCCATCCGCAGAGATCGTGATCCTTGGCGATTTTAACGCCCACCACGCCGAATGACTCGGTTCACGTTTAACCGATCATGCGGGGAGATCTGTTTATGGCTTTGCTTTGGCATATGGTCTGACACAACTAGTTACTTCGCCTACGCGGATTCCAGATGTGGAGGATCATACACCTTCCCTGTTGGACCTTCTGCTGACCTCTCATCCGGACGGATATCAGGTTTCCGTCGATGCCCTTCTCGGCTCTTCGGACCGTTGTCTGATCCGGAGTGTGGTGCCAGTCACGCTCCCCTCGCGGTTGCGTTCTGCAGGTTGCCGCCGTGTTTGGCATTACAGGTCGGCGGATTGGGACGAAATGCGGTCTTTCTTTGCATCCTACCCATGGGGGCGAGTTTGCTTCTCGCCGGATGATCCCAGCGCTGTTGCTGACTCTGTCACTGATGTGGTGCTACAGGGAATGGAACTATTTATTCCATCATCTGTGGTACCCATCGGAGGCAGATCTCAGCCTTGGTTTGGTCGCTCCTGTAAGACTGCATTACGCAGTAAGCAGGAATGTTATCAAGCCTGGGCTGCGGCTTCTGCGACTCTGGATGTAAACACCAGCACACTTAAAAAGAAGTATAACTTCGCCTCCAGGTCCTTCAAAAGAGTTATTGCCAGGGCAAAGTCAGAGCACATAGGCAGAATTGGCGAGAAACTAGTTCGCCTTCCTTCGGCAACCCGTGCATTCTGGTCTCTCGCCAAGGCTGTCCAAGGGAATTTCTTTAAGCCATCACTACCA
Organism: Parnassius mnemosyne; assembly: GCA_963668995.1. Lineage (NCBI taxonomy): Eukaryota > Metazoa > Arthropoda > Insecta > Lepidoptera > Papilionidae > Parnassius > Parnassius mnemosyne. The sequence continues at coordinate 12,455,512 of CAVLGL010000090.1, forward strand.
TCTCTGCACACGGAGGACGACTCACTGGCCCAAGACGCAAAAGACAAAGCCGACCTTTTACGCTCCCTTTTTGCGTCCAACTCGACTCTTGATGACGGGGGGAAAACACCGCCAACCATCCTGCGGTGTGAGTGCTTCATGCCGGATGTGCTGTTCTCACAGCGCTCGGTTCGCAAAGCGGTTCTCCCTGGACATCCAGAAGTCGAGTGGGCCTGACGGAATTCCCCCAATCGTGCTCAGGACGTGTGCTCCGTAGTTGGCACCGGTCCTAACGCGTCTTTTCCGGTACTCCAACTCCCAAGGCGTAGTCCCGAATTCATGGAAGACAGCTTTTGTCCACCCGATCCCTAAAAAAGGCGACCGCTCAGACCCGTCCAACTATAGGCCTATCGCGATCACCTCCTTGTTCTCCAAAATAATGGAATCAATTATTAACTGCCAGCTCATCCGGTACCTTGAGGATCACCAGCTGATTAGTGACCGCCAATACGGTTTTCGTCGGGGTCGATCAGCTGGTGATCTTCTGGTCTACCTGACTCATAGATGGGCAGAGGCAGTAGAGTCCAAGGGGGAGGCATTGGCCGTTAGTTTGGACATTGCGAAGGCCTTCGATCGGGTTTGGCACAAAGCGCTTCTTTCGAAGCTCCCTTCCTATTGGCTTCCCGAGAAATTGTGCGATTGGATCACCAGCTTCCTTGCAGATCGGAGCATCAAGGTCGTTGTAGACGGTGCATGCTCCGACTACAAGCTTATTAACGCTGGTGTTCCACAAGGCTGTTTGCTATCACCAACGCTGTTTCTTCTGCATATCAATGATATGTTGCTTACTGGTAACATTCATTGCTATGCGGATGACAGCACTGGTGATGCTCTATACACCGGCCGTGCCAATATTTCTCGCGAAAACGTCAATGAGTACAGGAACAAACTTGTGTCTGAAGTCGAGTCTTTGCTGAAAAAAGTCTCGGATTGGGGGTGACTAAATCTAACCCAGTTTATTCCTCAGAAGACACAAGTTTGCGCGTTTACCGCTAAAAAGAACCCTTTAATCGTATCTCCTCAGTTTCAAGGTACCCTTCTTGCCTTAGTCAGTATCGGAATCCTCGGAGTCGACATATCGAGTGACGTGCAGTTTCGTGGTCACTTGGAAGAGAAGGCCAAATTGGTCTCTAAAAAGCTTGGCGTGCTCAGCAGAGTGGGACAGAATTTCATGCCGGCACACCGCCTGCAACTTTACAAGGCGCAGGTTCGGCCTCACATGGAATACTGTTCCTATCTCTGGGCAGGGGCTCCCCAGTGCCAGCTCCTTCCACTTAACCGCATCCAGCGCAGAGCGGCTCGAATCGTCGACGAACGAGTCCTTTCCGATCGGCTCGATTCATTGGCACTGCGAAGAGATGTGGCATCCCTTTGCATTTTCTTTTACATCTACCACGGAGAGTGCTCTGAGGAATTGTTCGGATTAATCCAAGCCGCCAAATTTCACGAACGCACATCGCGGCAGAACTCCCAATACCATCCACACCATCTGGATGATTGGCGGTCCACCACTGTGCGATTTAAAAGATGTTTTCTTCCTCGCACTTCTTCCTTGTGGAATCGATTACCACAGCGATTTTTCCGGACCGATACGACTTAGGGACCTTAAAGAAAAGAGCGTACTCCTTTTTAAAAGGCCGGCAACGCATCTACGCTTCCCTCCCTGGTGTTGCAGCTGTTCATGGGCGGCGGTAGTCACTTACCATCAAGTGAGCCGCATGCTCGTTTGCCCCCTCTTCTATAAAAAAGGTAGGTTAATTTTGACTTCGTAATTATTATTATGCATAAGTAACGCAAGGAACTTCTGACGCTCTAAGATCTTAATGTACACCCGAGCGTACTTAGCGGCTGGGCATGCGTGACTAGTATACCAATAAGTTGAGGTAACTCGCGAATAGAGCATGGCTGTAATTTTGTAAATTTTGTAACCAACTGGGCAATGTAACGTCGCTTACTCTCTGGTAATTCTATGCTAAGTTTATTGGTATCGTAACAGTATCCTTAATATTTACAGAATTGTCGCAGTTTTAACATACTTTTGTCATAATTAACAACTAAACCTAGGAACTCAAATAGTTTCAAAGTTTCATAGATATTATCAAGACACTTGTCATAACTATCTCCAATACATAAGATATCGTCTAAATAAGACACTGATTGAAAACCGCGGTGCCTGAGATAGGCCATAACATCCTTTATAATCTTAGAGAATACCCGCGGGGCTAAGGATAATCGAAACGGCATGCAATTTTAGTTAAATGTGTGAGTTTTATACGAATTATTGGGCTAAAATTGAAGTTTTAGATATTTGCGGTCCGAAGGCTTATTGGCTAAAAGGAAATATGCATCTTTTAGGTCGATGGTAGCGAGGTATCCATCGCGTGGTATCAATTTGCATGCAGTTCGATAATCCTCCATTTTAAAATGTTCGTTTTATATTAATCTATTTAATGACTTCAAATTTAATATAAAGCGGTTATCGCCGTTAGGCTTCCGCTTTTTTAGATATAATTGGTCTTTAGTCGTATTACACTCTGAGATAGCACCTAATGACTTTAGTTTATTAATGGTTTTTATCATATCTGATTTTTCAGTATATGATAGATTATTTTTAGGGGTTATTGATTGACTCACATGCGCGTGAAAAGGTGTTGGATAGCCGTTTTTCAACTAATCAAGAATTACATTAATGTTTGTTATTTTACTGCATCGCTCATAAAAGTGGGTAAGTTTACCCGTATGTACCTGCGTCAATGGTGAGACTGCGCGGGCGCCAGAGGTTTGTCGTGCGCCGCAGCACGCTGTGGCGGCTGCGCTGGTGAAGTGTACGGGTGGCGATTTCCTGCCGTAATTGGCCTCCTGTATGCACCCACCCCCCCTGTTCGCCGGTTACCGAGGGCGCTGGCTCCAGTTTCCTTGGTAGGATGGACGGGCTCTGGGCTGTTGAGGTGGCTTTGCAGTTTTTGCAGGCTTTTTAATAGAAAGGCCTTGCTTCTCAATGGCTTTGGCAGCTTTAATTTTCTCAGAAAAGGACGAACCAAATAGTAATTCGTCCCGTTCGGACTCTTTAACAATATTTAAGAAGGCCTTGTCCAAACTAGGAGTGATTAATTTTACTCTTGCCTGAGTTGTCAAGTAGTGTGAATCACAAAGTAGGCGGCAACCATTGCTCAAGTGTTTCATGGCTAGAACCTTGTTATCACTCTTTAGCAGCAGGTCCAGGCCTCTGTTGATGGCAGTGATGCCCGTACCGAGCTGCTGTTGAGATGCTGTAAGTGTCTTGTCCCAGTTGCGAACCATGTCTGGTACTGCCGCCGAGATTTCTGCATTCAATTTCGGCGCTTGCAAAAGTCTACAATTGTCTAGTATAGGGTAATCCTTCATTAGGATGTCTTTACTAGGTATAGGCATTCCTTTCTTAAGCAAAGGAAGCCACAATTGTGATAAATTACCGTAAATATCATCGCCTTAATCAGGTGAGTCCGACGTGGATTCACTGAGGGCTGACAGTAGATCAGGTTCTAGCTCGGGTTCTGCGGAACTATTGGTTTCCTCCTGAGGACAGGGTTTCGTATGGCCGTCACGTTCATTATCATCGGGTACCGGATCCACATTGTGCGAAATATATCAGGTATCACGGATACTGGTTCCACAATGGGTTCGTTGTCGTTGCCCAAGGTCACGTCAAGATCTTCGGTACTTAAAATTACAATTTGCAATTTAAATTGTGAAGATAACCGATTGAGGGTAGCGTGAAAATAAAATTAAAATATTTGCAAAATGTTACATCTATTTTAGATTGTGTACTACGCATATTAAAATGGTCCGTAATACTCGTACATAAAGCAGTACATAGTGGTCGTCTAGCGGATAAAGTTCGACAGAAATTCATAAGCTTTTTGCGTTTGTTTGTAAAGCAAGCTGTATTTTAGTCCGATTGAAACAGACATTCATTCTTGCATAAATTCGCAAGAAGCTGAAAATTTACATGAATATTATCCTTAATGAAATTGTGAAAAATCCCCATTGATCTCATGTGTGCAAAAATTTTTGTGTTAGGTCAAAGTTTGAATAATGAACTTTTTTGGATTACGGTTAGTTTTATGGACAAAAATAGCTCAGACAGAAATTATAGACCATGCAATTATCTACAAAAATTATCCTAACACTTTTTCCTCTAAGATTCACCATTTCTAAGAAAATGCAATTCTAAAATTTACTAAAGTAGTATTCTCTATACTATACACACGTTTCCACGCCACCTGTGAGGTAGTGTACTTGACGCGTTTTTAAAAATTAAATTTTTGTAACACTTTTCGTTAAATGTTCAATGTAACCATTTCAACCAAGTCACTATAAACTTTTTCATTTGCAATGTAACCATACCACTTGGACTTTTTTGAGATTGTGTGAAAAATAAAAAAAATACTGTTGTGAAACAACTTTCATAATCAAAATTTTCGACTTTTTGATTCACTGTAAACTACTATATTATTATTTAGACAAACCTGGATTGGAACATGAGCTTTTACGGCGAAATCTTTTGCTGAAAAAACTGCTTTCATTCGTAATATAGGCTCTTCTAGTAAAACTGAACTTTTTGGAGTAACAATTTGAATGATACCCATTATGTGAAACGTATTATTACCGTCTAGTGTATTTACATATACATCAGCATTGTTTGCAATATTTTGAATAAACGTGCCAGTTTCTGATGGTAAGATATGAGGTGGACGATTATACTGTTGCTGCCTCATACATCATAGTTTCGTTATAAGATACGCACATATCAAAGGACGAAACAATTTGTATGAGACGTTTTGAGGCAAACCATCGATGAAAAAAAACTGCGAGACCTAATTATAGCTTGGACTTAAAAGACCGAGGGCGAAAAGCAGTGGTAATATTTATACAAATTAATTTTGAATGTTCTAAATTGAACGGCATATTTGTTTTTTAAATATTTATTTCAAAAAATAAGTCAGTGGACTCTGGAATATGATTATTTATATCTTCTAACATACGACCTGGTGGAGGGTAATGAGAATTATCGATGACTACCGATTGAATATCTTCCCGAATACCTGCTATCCTGGAACAGCTTCCGCAGCTTGAAAGATCTTAAATCGCTCTTCTTTGCTATTAGATTTTTTTTAACTCCAAGATTTAATTAAAATATCATGATGATTGTCAATAAAACATAAATGTTAACTGTCGCAGTTTTCCAGTGATAATGTCTTTATCACCATAATTTAAATTTAATCGTAGTTTGATAGTTCTGTTATGTATATTAAAAATTTTACAAACAATGTAAACTGAGAGTCATCACTATTTTAGATATATGTTAATAATTGTAAGTTTTCAGCTTCTTAAGAATTTATGCAAGGGGGATACTCGTATAACCCCTATTTTTTAGGCTAACTTGACCGGATTATTTCACTATCAACTGCTAATCTTTATATATAAAAATTACGAGTCACATTGTTTGTCCGCGATGAACTCCTAAACTATAGAACTGATTTCAATGAAATTATGTACACTGTGTGTAGTTTGTTCCAACTTGAGTGATAGGATAGTTTTTATCCCGAAAAGTGACCAATATTTTTTTATTGCGAATTTAAGGATTTTTTCATAGGAAGGGCCGTCGGAAAGGGCAAAACAACGTCTGCCTGGCCAGTTAGTTAATATATAAAACATAAGTATCTAATAAACAAAACACAACGTCAAAACTTTTTTGCATTGGTATGTACCACACACAATTGAAAAAAGAACGTTTGAAAGAAATTAAAATTTTAAGCTCATACTATAATCAACATGTCAGTAATTATTTGGTGACAACATTTTGTAAATTAACTTAGAATGATAGATTAAACAGCTATTTACAAAACGGGCTTTAAAGATACACAATACATCATAGTATATTATATCGTTATAAAACCTACCGGTCCTCATAAAAAAACCCTGTCCTTTAAGTTGGACCCATCAGCGGAGACATTAACTGCCTTCCTGTATTCGTCGAATTCCTTTATTACTAGTGAATGGAAGCTTTTAAAAATAAATGGATACGCGTTGATTTCTTTGCATAAATGTATGAATAAGGTTAATAGCATTAGTCTAAAGTAACCTTACTACAAATAATACCTGATAACGATAATATTTACTTCTTAGATAAGAAGTTTAAGTGATGGTAAATATATACCACTAAGTTTTTACTTGGTAGAGCCTCGCTGCAGTTATATTAGGATTGTAGCAAGAATGGGTCGGCTCCATCCGGGATAGGCTACCAGAATGCCAGCGTAAAATAGCAACTTAATGCTACTGTGTTGCGAATGAGTTTAAGAAACCGGAGACAATTTTTACTGGAAACGAGGCATTCAAAGTTAGTCGTGAGATTTGATAATGCATTAGCATTTTTAACGCACTTTTATTAGCTTGGTATGTATCTTTGTATCTTTGTAACGGAATTTTTGAATATGATTTTCATCCCCTTCAAAATGTCGGATTGATTTTAAACATCGCACACTTATCAAGGACCGATGACACTACAATAATTTAAATAGTTTGTCCCATTACCCTTGCCAGGACCTTCGGAATTTGAGAATGATTCATAGAACAACTACGATTTCTGCCAGTTCAATTTACTGTAAGGCTCATAAAAGAACTTCGTTCACAAGAAACACACGCTTTTGTAGATAATCGAACTAAAAAGTAAAAAATAATTTTCAATAAGTTTAAAATAATAAAATAGTGGTTAACATAAAAAAATCAGTTTAGTGTAAAAAAGCGTGGGGTGCTTGATGTCATTTGTTGTAAATATTTTTGTGGATATTTGTAAAATTAGCGTTATCATAAAAATATCTGAAAAACAACCCTAATGATATTTTTATAATGACGCTAATTTTACAAATATCCACAATAATATTTATTAATTTAGATGTCCTCAGAAATCATTCTCAGTAGTAACGAGTGTACTTCTGCAAATAATTGTAGTTTATAAAACCTATGAAACTTGTAATAGCGGCAACGATCCTTGACATATCTGCAAACAGCAGATTTCACATAGCGTAACATCAGATTTATATTTTTATCGCGAGATTTATGTTTTAAACACATATGTCAATCAGTTGCCGCATGATGAAACTTATATTCATAAGATAACTTATTTACGAACATGGAACAAACTTCGAAATCGGTAATATTATTGGAAACATTCCTTTTTGTAAATGTGTTACATTTCATATTTTGCTACAACCCGGAAACCACCCACAAAAACATTAACGGAAGTTTGAAGAGAAACATCAAACATAGGAGATTTATGAGTATCTTTGTATCTTTGTAACGGAATTTTTGAATATGATTTTCATCCCCTTCAAAATGTCGGATTGATTTTAAACATCGCACACTTATCAAGGACCGATGACACTACAATAATTTAAATAGTTTGTCCCATTACCCTTGCCAGGACCTTCGGAATTTGAGAATGATTCATAGAACAACTACGATTTCTGCCAGTTCAATTTACTGTAAGGCTCATAAAAGAACTTCGTTCACAAGAAACACACGCTTTTGTAGATAATCGAACTAAAAAGTAAAAAATAATTTTCAATAAGTTTAAAATAATAAAATAGTGGTTAACATAAAAAAATCAGTTTAGTGTAAAAAAGCGTGGGGTGCTTGATGTCATTTGTTGTAAATATTTTTGTGGATATTTGTAAAATTAGCGTTATCATAAAAATATCTGAAAAACAACCCTAATGATATTTTTATAATGACGCTAATTTTACAAATATCCACAATAATATTTATTAATTTAGATGTCCTCAGAAATCATTCTCAGTAGTAACGAGTGTACTTCTGCAAATAATTGTAGTTTATAAAACCTATGAAACTTGTAATAGCGGCAACGATCCTTGACATATCTGCAAACAGCAGATTTCACATAGCGTAACATCAGATTTATATTTTTATCGCGAGATTTATGTTTTAAACACATATGTCAATCAGTTGCCGCATGATGAAACTTATATTCATAAGATAACTTATTTACGAACATGGAACAAACTTCGAAATCGGTAATATTATTGGAAACATTCCTTTTTGTAAATGTGTTACATTTCATATTTTGCTACAACCCGGAAACCACCCACAAAAACATTAACGGAAGTTTGAAGAGAAACATCAAACATAGGAGATTTATGAGTTTTGTTTCCTTGAGGGTCAAAAAGTCAAGAAAGGTTGACATTTTAGTTAAGCAATATAGAATTCAAAAAATTTTACAGTATATATTGCGGTTTTTTTCTACACTTTCATTTATAGAAAAAAGATGACAAACGATCTCACTATTATTTTGATGGTATTTGGATGCTGTATTTTATGGATATCTATATCTATCTTCGATTGAGAATCAAAATTTAAATGCGTTGTTACCCCTGCAGACTTAAATGGAATGCCTAGTGGCCTCGGGGTCTCTACACGCAACATTCAAAAGAAAGCAGCATTGATGTGCTATTTTAAGCTGGTGTTATGTGAGAGCGTCGTTCTTTTACGGTCTAACCAATACATTCACCACGCTTGACAAGCGAGTTTGCAACCGCAGTTTTTAAAATTTTGAGTCGTTTTCAGGATGATACTGAACATCTCCTGTTCCATTGTCTCTGTCGCCCCTTACGACACCCACGAGATGTAGTGGATATTCTCACACCGCCATTACACGGTTATTTTTAACTATGTATCTATGTAGATAATTTTTGGATGTGATTTTCATCCCCTCTTCGAAACGTCGGATTGATTTGAAACTACGAACAATTATCAAGCATAGATGACAATTCAAAAATTTGTCCCATTATCCTTGCCACGATTCTCATTATTTGCGAATAATTCATAAAACAATCAATCTACTGTAAGCCGTGTAAAAGAACTTCGTTACAGTTAAACAGACACACTTTTTAGTAGTTAGCCGCACTTAAAAATGGAAAATAAATTATAGTTAAAAAACTAAAAACAAACACGCTTTTGTAGATAACCGAACTAAAAAGTAAAAAATAATTTTTGAATAGAATTTATGACCTGACTAGGTACATATTCAAGGCAGCTGTTTTCGTAAAATCTAATCCTGATCTGTTTGAAAAATTATCTGACGCTGTTGGCCGTAATCGACGTGAAAACGATAAATTTTTCATACGTAAATCAAATACTAAGTTAATGCACAAAAGCATATTATTTTACATGGGCCCCGTAGTATTTAATAAAAATAAAATATGACTTCCTTTAAAAAATGGCTGAAGGATTACATGATATGTAAATGTTATTACAACATGACTGACTTTCTAAATGATAAATTTTGAAGTCATTAAACAAAACTCTGACTTTATTACTTAGGAAAATTTCGCTATTACGATTATATTTATAGTAAATGTACAACTACAATTTCGTCTCTGACATGCATAGTTTAATTGACATATTGATTGTATTGCCTTTATTATTTTATTCATTGTATTTTTTTAATTTAGTATTTTTGTATTGAATTTGGTAGTAGCTTTGACATTAATATTGTTCTACAAAAATTGATTATATATTTATAATTACAATTACATTTATTATATAAACCTTTACTTGCATGCCATCAAAATGTTATAAAAAATTATTCTAATTTGCCAATTGATCATATAATTGGGTGAAATTGTAAATTTGCATGCCTCCTGGTAGAGAATAGAAAGTATTTTGTTAAGCATGTAATACCCCTGTATTTACCTATGTTCAGTAAATAAATATTATTATTATTATTATTGTGGGGGGTATTTACATATTTTTTTTATCTAGCTGCGCTGCATATATATATAAATGGAAATGATTAATATACATAAATATAAATATATAAATATAGTGTAATAAATACATAAAAATACCTAAATAAATAAAAATCCCAGGTGGAAGCCCTCGGCAGGGGTGACCAAACGGTCGAGTGCTAGAGGAAAAGGGAGAGAAACCGGCGGACAATGCGGGCGGTATCTAGGGGCACCACCTTCTACATTTGAGTCCGGAGCGGTCCGTCACGTTAGCCCTAGTCGCCTCAGATTATTATTATATTATTTTTCTTAAAATATTTCAAAGATAAGAGAAAAACTTTTTTAGATTCTATTTAGCGACAGGATTGAACTCGTCTCTCCAAAATGTAATCAGAAAATTTCCTCAATTATCCTATTAAATCACAATATATTTTTGCTAAAGAATTTGTTTAATTTGATGAAATAAAACAATTTAGCCGATAATTCTTTACAAGGTCCGCTGAGGAAGTCTAATCAAATAAAGAAAATTAGAGACGCTTTGTGATGATATCTTATCTTAATCCAAAATTCAAGGGATATTAGATAAATCTCTTAATTTAGTTCCTTCTCGTATTAAAGAGAAGACTCTCTAAGTATATTACGTGTTTTAAATGAAAAATAAAATTACAAACAACAGCTAAAGTAAAAATATTTTTTGTTAAATAACACTTATTTACCTAACTTATTTTATTACTAACTTAAATTGAAAATCAATATGCTAGATTGCGTCTTACTAATATCTGTAGATGCTGAGACAATTTTTTTTATAGGTTAGCGTGACAAACGAGCACACACTCCACCTGATGATAAGTGGTTGCTGCGACCCATAGACACCTACATTTATCCTCAATTAAGAATCAAAATGCAGATGCATCGTCACCCGTGAATACTAAGATGGGATGCCTCTTCTCCAGTAAAATGGGTCTCCGGTTCTCTACACTCACCAAACGAAACATATAAGAATTGAGAAGAATTGAAAAGCTTGTTACCATTATTTAAAAAAAAAATTAAACAACTTTCTTCAGATTTGATTTGAAATTATTTTTATTCTTTTTTGTTGTTTGTCATCGGCTTTTACTTTTTATAAAAAGTTATTTTTATGAAATATCACATTCTCAATGTCATATAAATAAGTCCGTTTAAAACTTTATCGCCTATTTTGTCACCCTTAGGGGTGGAGTTTTCTCTATATTTATATGGAACCACTCTTAAAATACGTATAACTAAATAACGTATTTATCAAAAAAAGAATCATTAAATTCGGATCACAATTGACGAAGAAATCGCGTAACATACATAAATACATTGGAATTGCTAACCTCCTCCTTTTTTGAAGTAATCTAAAAAAACTTGCATTTTAACGTGTAATAGAGTTCATGGCTATACTACGCATATTAAAATGGTCCGTAATACTCGTACATAAGGCAGTACCCTGGCATAAATTCCCAAGAAGCAGAAAATTTACATGAACATTAGGGATACCATTATAATGTAATTGTGAAAAATCCCCATCGATCTCATGTGTGCAAAACATTTTGTGTAAGGTCAAAGTTCGAATAGTGATTTTTTTGGATTACGGTTAGTTTTATGGACAAAAATAACTCAGACAGAAATTATAGATCATGCAATTATCTACAAAATTGTCCGAACACTTTTTCCTCTAAGATTCACCATTTCTGAGAAAATGCGATTCTAAAATTTACTAAAGTAGTATTCCCTATACTTTACACACGTTTCCACGTCTCCTGTGAGTTAGGGTACTTGACGCGATTTTAAAAATTAAAAATTTATAACACTTTTCGTTAAGTGTTCAATGTAACCATATCATGTAGTGTTATGCTACTTACATATCATTTTACATTATTTTAAATTCATTTTTCCATTCTGTTTCGATTTTCTGCATTCACCTCAAAACTGGATATTTTACATCACCTTTATTTCCATAGGATCCTGTAACGATTTTAAACCATAAGAACACAATAACAAATCATTTTTACTTCGTATTTTCACACTATCAGCAATTTTAAATTGGTGTCAATGGAGTCTACCTTTTTCGATCTTTTATTTAGTTTTCCGTAACTCTACAATTCCGGGCTTTGTGCGCGCAGGTGCCCTACCTTTTTTCCTATATCAATAATATCTCATTTTTCACTTAAATCTTGCCGTTTTTCTATTACGAGCCTAAAACCAAAATTTGGCATGTTTTGACATCGTTGTTTATCTGGTTTTCATGACAATTTTATTCAAATTCGCTACCAGTCTGTTGCTTCTACTTCGATAATTCCACACAAATACTCTTTCCTCTTGGCCATTTACAAAAAAATTGCGTTTAATTTAAATAATTTTTCCGTTCTCTCTAAAAAGGTATAAAAGCCGAACAATCGGTTAAGAAAGTCAGTCTCGCTTCAGTTCTCAAATTCGAAGCATCTCCTAAAGGCCTTATCCCGGGGCCGCACTGCCCCGGGATCCTGCAAGCCTCTGTCCTGCCTGAAGCCGCTGGATCCTACAAGCCTCTGCTCTACCTGAAGTCGCCGAATCCTGCACGCCTCTGCTCTGCCTGAAGCCGCCGGATCCTGCAAGCCTGTGTCCTGCCTGAAGTCGCCGGATCCTGCAAGCCTCTGTCCCGCCTGAAGTCGCCGGACCCTGCAGGCCTCTGTCTTGCCTGAAGTCGCTGAAGATCCTGCAAGCCCCTGTCTTGCCTGAAGTCGCCAGATCTTGCAAACCTCCGCATTCACCCGAGGTCGTCGCCTAGAGACGCCCACACCTTCACCTACGCTGTGCGTGCTCGTTCCAGGCGATGAGAGCACTTACTGTACACCTTGGATCTTCGGGCTCAACTTCAACACTAATCCTTTTTTTATTAATAATTGTAAATCACTACATCCATCCTCATCTTCATACTCCATTTTGTTATATAAAATTGTAAATATCTTTTAAATTTTAAATATATTATTTGTTTTTGTTCTATTTTTGTTGTTTTGCTGCTGTTAGGTAAGATTCTTTTGTATTTAATTGTCGCTTCACGACAATCAACCGGGTCACTATATTTTTTTTCATTTGCAATATAACCCTACCAGTTCAACTTTCTTTTGAGTTTGTGAAAAATAAAAAATACTGTTGTTTCACTTTCATAATTAAAATCTTCGACTTTGAGTAACTGTAAACTACTATACTATTATTTTGAGAAACCTGTGCTTTTGATGGCATCTCATTTTTTTTTGTAAATATTTATGTCTATATACCTTTCTAAACCTATTATTCCATTATATTATACATATAATAATAATAATAATAATAATAATTTATTCATATAGAAAAGTGATACAGAGTAAGAGTCAAACAATGCATCTTATATACTAAATGTTCGCGCAAAACACTTTCAAGGATTGACGCGAGAGGGCGCTCGGCGCGGTGCATTCATACCGGTTTGACTTTCGGTCGTGCGAAAAACGCCCAAGGGCAGTGAGTCGTCCATAATCGGTGCTGACGTGAGCACGCGGTCCATTCTGTTAGGGAACTCGGAATAATTCGGCGCGGCCAGTAAATATACGGTCTATCATTGTGACGCGCATTCCTACTGGAGAGCTTCCCGGGACTTATTGTGTCTGACTCAAAACCTGCATAAGTGCATTCGGCAATATTAGATAGTGCTGCCTCTGATATTCTAGAATTAACTATTGCTACGCGAAACGGTAGTGACCTTTGACCCTTTAAACTCCGTGTGCGTTTGTGCGGTAACCATTATACCCAGCGATAGTTAGTGGCTTCTGTAAGTTAGTAAATCGTACGATAGAGTTAATTGACTGGCAACGTGACGAAAGAAGAAAGTGACTGTGGACTACCTCGAAAGGCGCCCTCAAGTTGGAGCGGTGTCGACGCTCGGGCTGCTGCCGACGGCCAAGGTCTAGGTTCAATCACCATCAGTCACACCCAGATACACATAACATCACCATTCCTTCCCTTGCACTACACAACCACATGCGACCTGACCGACTCCGGAGGGACCAGTCGCCTAGGTAAGTAAGCGTCATCCAAATTCCTTCCGGTCGACTGGCCGTAGTATAACGCTCCCCCATATATTTTAATGTAATTAGGAATTTCCACGTGGCCACATTGGGGCCCGACCTATGTCTGTTCGGGAAATCTTCAGCTAATGGGCCCCTGAAGATTGGATCCTTTAAGGGAGCAGCCGTAGGCCGTAACAAACTGGAAGCAGAGCGTGGTTCCGGGTTCGATTCCCCGGTCGATCCCGACCGTAGTGTTTGATAAACATTTAACAATTCTGGTGGCAGGGAGCGTTGGTGTGATTGGTTTAATTTGTATCTACAATCACGCCCGTCCGTAATACGTAAAAATATTTTTTTGTACGTAATAATAGAATTATTTTCCTTTGTTCTTTGTTGCTTGCCTTTTTTTGGTTAGTGGGTAGATTTGAAAAGCCGCGCCCTAGGTTGCGCAAGCGGGAGTTTTTCTAGAGATATACGTCATGTAGGTAGATGGTTATTTTTACGTAATCGGTTAATTATCGTTGTCGGATAGTTGTAGTGGATTACTTATCGAAGGGTCGATTTCCGAGCTAGGCATTTTTTGTTGATCGACTGTGATGTGTATCTTCGTTTATACTGTAATTTGTATTTGAAATAAAGAGTAGTAATTGTATTTGCGCAATTTGAATTTAACTTGATTTGATCGCACTAGTATTTGTTATTTGTTAATTTGATTTGTGTCTTTTCTTTGTGCTAACTTGTATTTGGTTGATACGTAGTAATTCGTATTTGTGTAATTTCTATTCAACGCGATTTGATAGGAACTGCACTTATTAACTGTTAATTTTTGTTATATTTTTTGTTTGTTATCTTTGTAGTCTGTGCTCAAGCCGCGTCGTAATTTTGCATTTAATAGTGATGACATCGCCCAAGCTACTGATCCGTTGTTTGCGGACTGAGCTACGCTGGGCCACAAGCGCCCATGCTTTGATAGGTCGACCGGATAGGGTCCATAACTTGATGAAGCAGTTCGAGCAGGTGGATGCTCGAAGGGCCGCAGTGGAGGAGGCTTACGCTGAGCTCGAGGATTCGGATGTGGAGAAGGGAGTCCTGGACTCCTGCTTCGCGGACTATGAGCAGTTCTTGTGGCTCACGGACGAGTTGATCGAGGCTGAAGGCAGGTATGCCGAGGAGGCGCGTGAAGCTCGGATGAGTGACCTGTCCGAGTCCTCTCTGAAGCAGCTTCAGCCGGAGCTGTTGGGACGACTCCCAACTCTGGACCTGCCAAAGTTCTTCGGGGTCCATTCCGAATGGCTGACCTTCGTTGGTCTTTTCGACAGCCTAGTGGACGCCCGGAGTGACTTGACCCCGAGACAAAAGATGGCGTACCTCCTGGCCTCACTGGAGGGGAAGGCCCTGGGCGTCGTCGGCCACTTGAGATTGTCGGACGACGCCTACCAGACTGCTCGGGACCTCCTAGCCAGAAGATACGCCAACGTCCGGCGAATTGCGGACGAACATGTGAGTCAGCTTCTAAGCCTCCCGCTGCTTAGTGACCGGGCCAGACTGCGTCCGGACCTGTTGGATCCAGTCTTGGTGGCCTGTAATACGTTGAGGCGGCTGGGTTTACCAGTGGGCGAATGGGCTATTTTGTTGCTCCGCATCGTGCTGTCCCGTCTACCTCTCGACCTTCGAATCCATTTTGAGGAGAGGTACGGCGGGGACAAGGCCTCCTATATTCCGCCCTTCTATGACCTGCTGCGGTTTTTGGAGGAGCAGTGCCGGCAGATAGAGAGCGCGGCGGGCACCGTTGACGACTTACGAGCCGTGCCCAGTGAGAGGCTGAATCCTCCAGGCAAGTCGTCGTCAACCCCCCCCTGCTCCTATTGTCGAGCATCTGATCATCGGGTAACGTCGTGCCCGAAATTATTAGGTAAGCCGGTTCCAGCGAGGCGAACTATCGCCAAGGAGCGCCGCTGGTGCTGCTCATGTTTGGGAGGACACCTCCAGCGAGACTGTCCGCATCGGCGGCCCTGTCTGCATTGCCAGGGCAATCATCGAGCCGTTTTGTGCCTGAGTGCGAACGGCGTCTCCTCTCGGGGCTCTGCCAGGCCCTCGACCCCCACGGGCGGGGGCGCTCAGCCACGCCCTCTGCCGGGCGACTCTCAGCGCCCGCCGGCCAGCCATCAGGCCCCTCAGTTTGAAAAGGGTCCCTCCCCCGACCAGTCGGGGGGTAATTCCCCCAGGGGCGGGGGTGTAATCACCCCCCCTAAGCGTGTGGAGAGGAACTTCACGGCCACTCATCGGTCTGCTGGACCCTTCTCACTCCCGTTAGCTGAGTGGCGGCGACTGGTGTACCACTGTTCCCCATTTGATGGAGGCGGCCCTGGCTAGCTGCCGCCTTAGCTCCCACCACGGCGACCTCCACTGAGCCTTAAGCCGTCAACAGTCCACTTGTCAAAATGTTCTGTTGCCGACGGCCTCAGTGAAGGCGTACAACCCGAGTGGCGACTGTTAGCGATCTCGGGTTCACGCCATGTGGTCTCCCCTTGGTGGTGGGAAGATTAGGGCCCCTCGGGAGCATTGACTCACGCTGTCAAGGGGTATTAGATTTGGTTGGTCGAGCACTTGGTCAAAAAATACTTGAATTAAAATTAAAAAAATGGTTTGGGCTTTCCGCGAAATTTTCCTATTTGTAGCGGTTTAAATTAAAAGAATTGAATTTAATCTACTCCTTTAAATGCATGTTTTGCCAGATCATCAGTCACTCGCGAGCTCTCACATAGCGTAGTCGAACTGTATACGGACTTGTAATAGTTAGTTTCAATTTACCTTCAATTCTGTATAAAGTTAAAAAATGCCTAAATGCGACAATTGTGATAAGTCCATAACAAAAAAGTTACCTGGGCTTGAGTGTAACAAATGTGGAAAAGTAGTACACGCCAATCAATTATGCACAGGCTTATCTTAGAAGCAGTTATCTGCGCTGCGCAATACTGAAAACCTGGAGTGGACATGCGAAGATTGTCATAAAGAATCGCCCCATCGTAAGTCTTTTATAATTCCGGAGGATGATGACGATGATACTGATGAGAACCAACTGGGCAAAAGCGGTTCGGCAGCGATGAGTAAACTGCTTAGTGATATCTCAACAGAGGTAAAGAAAGCAGTGAAGAAGGAACTGGCTTCTGTGAACGAATCGTTAAGCTCATGGTGTATTAAAATGAATACTATAAACGCTACACTAGACACCCTAACGGAAAAAGTTAAAGACTTGGAAAAGAAAAACAAGTACTTGACAAATCAAAATACCCACCTGGAATTAAAAGTTAATGCAATGGAACAACAAATAAGAAATATGGATCAAAAACTGCTGGATAATGTACTGGAAATAACCGGAATTCCCGAAGGTAAGAACGAGAACTTAGAAGAACTTTCAAGTAAACTAGCCTCGAAGCTAAATAAAGAGAAACGTCAAGTGTCTATGGTGAAGAGACTGAAAGGTAGGGACGGCAAAGAAGGTGTCATCCAGTTAGTATTGCAACAAGAGGAGCAGGTCAACCAGTGGATCCGCGCTGCACGAAGGGAAACAATTGCTATGGAAGATATAATTCCCAATGTTACTAATCCCGATGTAGCCAAAATAAGGGTGATACTTTGACGCGCACTAACCAAAGCAAATGAAACGCTTATGTGGCAAGCTAAACAAACCTTGAAGGAGACGTATAAATATATTTGGTTCCAGGGTGGTAGAATTTTGGCTCGCAAAAACGATAATGATAAGCCGATTATCATAAGGAGCTCATGTGATATTGATAAGATGTCGATGCTAAAAGATCGATAGCAGTTTGACACAACGCAACAGTTTCTTCTCCGGAAATACATGAGCTGTTTGACTGTGCTAACATAAACGATTTTAGTAAACAGTTACCACATAATACTCAAAAACTAAATATTGTCCATATAAATTTACGATCAATAGTTAATAATTTTTGTCTAGTTTTACAATTCATTCATTCATCTAAAATTGATATTGATATTATTATATTAATAGAGGTAGGAATTTCCATAAGCAGTAATCTTATGCAATTGTTTAATATTCATGGCTATGAAATGTACTGTAAGCTTCGTGAGCAGCGAAGAGGTGGTGGCATTGTGATGTATATAAAAAGTACCCACAAGTTCCAAACTATAAATAATGTATCACTAAACCATTGTGAATCTTTAATAGGGAAATTATCTACGTCACTTCATTACACGGCACTTATTTGTTCATTGTATAGACCACCTAAAGAAAGCAAACACTTATTTATCAAGGAATTGAGAGAACTGTTGTGTAAGGACTCTTTTAAACGCTTAGATTTATACTTATTGGGTGATGTAAATATCGACTTGAAGTCTCATAATAACATACGTGAATACTATATAAGTTGTATGGCCGAGTGTGGCCTAGCGAGTGCAATATCAGATCATACTAGAATCGAAAAACGAAATGATACTATTACGCGGAGTTGCATTGATCATATTTTTGCAAGAACACGCTCGCTAGACCTTTACTCGGCCGCGCTCGGTACTGTTATGGCCGACCACCGTATGATTGTGTTATCGTGCATAGGAAGCGGAGTTAAAAACATTATACAGAATGGTGCAAAAAATAAACAGCTACTTGATTATAATACATTAAAACCAAAGCTTAACGAAAAAGATTGGAATGTAGTCGATAAGATGCAATGTCAGATAAAAATTTATAATTATATAAAAAACAAATTCGAAATATGTTACGAACAATCTAAATATACAAAAAAAATACATTTGAATAGCAATAGAAACAAAGAATTATGGATAAATAATAAAATTAACAATATGTGCCAAAAAAGAGATTTACTTTTTAATCAGTGGAAAAAAGATACAAATAATCATATACTTAGATTAGAATTTAATAAACAGCGAAATAAAACTCAAAAGATTATAGAAAAGTCTAGAAACAAATACTTTAATGATATAATTAACAATAATAAAACTAATAAAAAGAAAATGTGGGATATATTAAATACACTGACTGGTCGCGTCTGTAAGTCAGTAGATGAAGCTGTAATCAAAGCATTTAAGAATAATAATTTATCATTAAAAAATATAGCTAACAATTTTGGTAAGGAATTCTGCGAAAACGTTAAGAATATTTTGCCTGGGTGCAGCAAAAAGCTCATGTCAGAATCGGAATATATATTTCCAGAAAACAAATCTATGTTATTTAGAAAACCTACCAAGCGCGATATATTAACTATTATAAAAAGTCTAAATGCAAATAAATCCGCTGGTAATGATGGAATTCGATGTTTTGACGTGAAGATGTTAAGTGATAAGATAGCTAATGTTGTAGTTAAGTTGATAAACACTAGCATATCAGTAGGAAAATATCCACCCGAATTGAAAACCGGTATCGTAAGACCAATTTACAAAAAGGGATCGCATAGTGACTATGATAGCTATAGGCCAATAACAATACTGCCAGTTATAGATAAGATAGTTGAAAAATATGTATCTCAACAAATTCACAATTTTTATACTAAACACGATGTATTGTCAAATACTCAACATGGCTTTCAATCTAATAAATCAACTACTATTTTGCTGTCTAAATTCACGGACGAAATAAATCAACACCTTAATGATAAAAAACATGTTATATTACTATTCATCGACTTTAGTAAAGCATTTGATACTCTTAGGCATGATATTCTTATAAAAAAACTTGACAATACAGGTGTCCGCGGGCCATTATTACAATGGTGCCAAGATTATCTCAACGGTAGAAAATACCGGGTTAAGATTGGCAATGACTTCAGTGACGAAATACTGGTAACTACTGGAACAGCACAAGGCTCTGTTCTCGGACCCTTGAATTATTTAGCGTACGTTAATGATATGGAAAACATAATAAAACACTGTTCCATATACCAATACGCTGACGATACATGTCTTGTAGCAGCTGATAAAGATTTAGCTAAGGCTGAACACTGTTTACAAATTGATTTCACTAACTTATGTAAATGGTCTCATGATGTTGGTCTAGTACTCAATGCTAGTAAAACTAAAATTATTCATGTCCGCTCTAACTACCTACTCAATTTTGATAAGAAAATCGAAGTAATCGCGCATAGTCACCAGTACTTGCATGTTTTGCAAACAAATAGGAACGGTTGCAAATGTGAGTTGTTAGAGCAGGTTCCTCGTCATAAATACTTAGGACTAGTAGTCGATGACAGGCTTAACTGGGGTTATCATATTGACACAATTTGTGACAAACTGAGAGCAATGTTAGCTAAATTTGCTATCTTGAAATACAAAGTACCATTTAAAATATTATTAAATTTATATAATGCACTCGCAGAGTCAATAATTTTATATGGGATCACTAGCTATGGTAGGACATTTAAAACTTATTTGGACAAAATATACAGCCTTCAACTTCGGTTTTTAAAAATTATAACACCTAATAAAATTAAAAAATCAATCTGCTCCGATGACGATGTATTGCCCTTATTTAAATATTGTATAATCTTACCTGTTCATATAAAAATAAAAATGTGGCTATTAATTGAACAATTTACTAACAAAGAACTACAAATAAAAGTCAATCATAAAATAACGACACGGAAAGTAGTTCAATCAAAACTAGAAATACCAAGAGTCAGAAACTATTACGGAAAACGAACAAATGCGTATTTAATACCAACTCTCATTAATGACATACCAACTAAAACCCAATTAGAAATAACGGATAAAAATTGTAAACATAAATATAAACAACACTTTTATTCTTTACTTTCATAACAAGTAGTCTAATTTTAATCAAATCAAACCTAATGTAATAACATATCGATAATTGCAACATTCTGTATATAATAAACTCAACTAGCAACAGCCGGCCGGCTGCCTGCGCCGAGCCGCAATCTATAACCGGTTCCTTAGTGTCCGCTTCTGTGTAAACAATGTACCCATAACTGCTGATATTGTGTTTTTGATGTTCTTATAAAGTAATATATGTGTAAACTAATGTCAACAGATTGCTCAAAAGTGTCTCAACATCCAGACAAACCCGTAAGGGTTTTTGTGATGTTTTTACGATTATATTGTGTTTTTCTTTTCATTAAATAAATTAAAAAAAAATGTATTTTGTAAATATATTTAATCACTGTATTTGATTGTTGCGTCTGTTTGCTGAAAGGAAAATTTGAATTCATCTGAAATTGAATGGCGCACTATTTGAAAAATTATGTTTATGTTTATGATAGTG
The DNA here is from genome assembly GCA_963668995.1 of Parnassius mnemosyne. Taxonomy (NCBI): domain Eukaryota; kingdom Metazoa; phylum Arthropoda; class Insecta; order Lepidoptera; family Papilionidae; genus Parnassius; species Parnassius mnemosyne. The sequence goes on from CAVLGL010000090.1 coordinate 12,476,658, forward strand.
TTTAATCATTTTGCTTTGCGAAGAAGTAGGGCTGTCCCTTACGTTATTGTTTTGTTTAATTTGCAAGTTGACCTATGCGCATCGGTGATTAATTTGGTTGAATTAATTCTGTAGTTGAACATTGATGCTTTTGAAAAATTAGTTGAAATATGAGCATAGGACTACTTGCCTAACAGGCTAGCTAGTTTTGGAGATTATCAGATTGAAATCGGCTGCCGCACTATTTTAATAAATGATAATATGGTGGGTGGCCTGACAACCTCAACTCTTTCCAATAACGGACATCGGCAGGAAGTGAGAGAGCTAGGATTTTTTCAAATACAGCTATGTGCACGTAGAGAGAAAGCGTTTCCTGGTTGCGTCACACCACGAATGGAAAAGGTCAGATATTTTGTTTTCTCCGCATTTAAAGTTAATTTATTAGAGCACAACCACCTTTGTACAGTATTGAATGAATTTTGGGCAGCTTCAAAAGTTTTTTTCCAATCACCCTCTGCAAAAAGTAGCACAGTATCATCTGCATAGCAAATAGACTTTCCAGAAATGAGCTTCATTTGACAGAGATCATTAATATAAATTGTGAATAAGGTGGGCCCCAGTATACTGCCCTGAGATACACCGTAGGTCACTGGTAAATCTGAACTCCTGTGATTACTAATTTTAACACTTTGCAATCTATTTTTCAGGTAACTCTTAAATAAATCTAACTGCTTTCCACGTACATCAAGTCTTTTAAGCTTTTCCAGTAAGATATGCACAGAGACCGTATCAAAAGCTTTCGCTAAATCTAAAAAGATCGCTAAACATCGTCTGCCTTTATCCAAATATTCTGATATAAACTTAATAACGTCATGCATAGCACCATCTGTGTTTTTGCCAGATCTAAAGCCATATTGGTTTTTAGCGAACAGATTGTTCGTCTCTAAATAGTTGATAAGGCGTTTATTTATTATTTTTTCTAATAATTTGGACATAGCTGGGAGTAAAGCTATAGGTCTATAGTTAGTAACTTGGTCTCTGTCCCCCCCTTTGTGTATAGGGATTATAATAGATTTTTTAAAAGCTTCGGGAAATACACTATATTCCAAGCACCTATTAAAAATATGCGTTAATATCGGTACAAGTATATTTTTATTATTTTTTAGAAAAACATTTGAAATATTATCCCAACCAGTGGAGCAATTGTTTTTGAGATTCACGATAAGTGATTCAATTTCAGATTCATCAGTAATAACAAAAGAATTACTAGAAGTCGACATGTCGCTTGAGTCAGTTAAATGATCAGTATCTGCGGTTTTTTCAGCTAAATGTTTTCCAATGTTAACAAAGTAATTATTTACACTATCAACGGCTAAGTCAGCTATTGCATAAAACTGCAACAGTTCGTCAGCCGATGATTTAGGCTTATTAGTATAGGTTATATTTTTTAGAACATTCCAGAGCTTCCTTTTGTTATTACCAGCACCTAAGATTAATTCACTTTCATACTTTCTTTTAATATTTTTAAGTAAGTTGTTACAAAAACACTTATAACTTTTGTAAGTTATTTGTATGGTGTTGTTGTTTGGGTGTTTTTTGGCTTTCTTAAAAAGGTTATCTCTATTTCTAACACATCGAATTAAGCCTGGTGTCATCCAAGGTTTGATAATCTTAATTCGGTTGGCGTATATACAAATATCAGTGTTTTTGTTATGTAGTTTACTGATTATCTCAATTAACCGATTTGCGGCGACGTCAGAATCATCAATATCATGAATAAAACTGAAATCTGTGTTTATCATATCCTTATTGAGGTTAGAGTGATTCAATTTAGAGTAGCTGTTAGTTTTTGGTTGAGAAGTGGGATCAAAATTAAGACAAAGTAAAACAGAGCTGTGGTCGGTAATATCAGACTGGATGATCAACGTTAGAGCGGGCTTTTTAGTTTTTAATAATACGTGATCGATACAAGTTTTGCTAACGGGTCTAGTAATCAAATAATGTGCTGGCATAAGACCATAAAATGCCGTCAAATTAAGATATTTTTCTGTATGTGTATCCATATTACTCGTTGAGTTGTCGAAATTTATGTCTCCCATGATAACGACATTTTTAAACAACACCACCATTTCTAAGACTTGTTCCAAAGAGATGATAAATTAATCTGGGCTATTATTTTTTGAAGGTGATCGATATATGGCAATGATTGCGAGATCTACTCCTTTTTTAATTACTAGACAGCTTGCGCCCGTAAAATTAGGTTCCTCAACCGTGACACTGAGACTATTTCTTACATAAACTGCGACACCATCATTTTTGTTGAGACATTTTTTGTTAGTATATCCAATATAATTGTCTAAAGTAGGGATATTTGGGTTACATGATAGCCAGCATTCGGTAAGTATAATTATGTCGCAAATAATTTTGGTTCTTTCCAATAGCAAAGCAAAATTATCAAAATTACAACCTATACTCTGTATATTTTGAGTTACAATTTTAAGGTAATTTTCAATTTGAGGCACATGTGATTGGCAAGAGTCAACGTCTATTGAAACTGCTCTAGATACCTCAATGGAGTCAAGATCACCAAAAACTGCTAATTCGTCGAAAACACCTAAAAGCAATATAATGAACCGTAATCTTCGTATACCTCTTCGATATTGAGATATAATGTGTGACTACAGAAGTTAGTTAAATATGTTAAAAGCGACTCAAGCATTAATAAATAAAGGTCCCTAATTAAAGCACAGTTAATCGAAATGTCTTCCTCATTATTACATTCACGTCTTGGTATCAATCTTAAACAGCACTCATCGTAATTAAGTAAATTAAGCCCTTGATAGGTATATTCCTTAAATTCCATATGTATGTACAATATGAAAATACCTTTTTAATAAATTTTGTATCTGCAACATTGCAAAATTAATACAATTTTCATACAAGTCCAAAAAACAATATGAGATGTCATCACCCGTATAATATAAGATATAAAATTTTAACAGTTTTTGTAAAAAGCATGCATCATATAGTAGTTTATTATAGTTACTTAGATATTGAGTTTTTGAGACTCTGAAGTTCCTTCTCATGCTCCACCCGTACATAAGGTTGTTTCTTGTCCTTACGCAGATAGACAACGCCTCTGGAGGTCCAACAGTACGTGAAATTATATTCCTTGGCAAATTCACGGGCAACAAAAAATATATTCTGCGTTTTGTGTGTCAATGCCTCAGAAACGTTTATTGGCTTACTAGTACCCGGTAAATTTAGGTGACTTGTATTAAGCTTTTCTTCTTTTCCCTTACTACGATTAAATTCTTTTATAGCATTTAATAAGGCTTCTTTTATTATGACGCTGTTTAAGTCCAAAATAATAGGACGAGACGTTTCATTTTTGGAGAGTATGCGATAAACATCCCTTATATCTGATTCTTGAAGGCTGCAGTTCACTGCCTTCGTCAAGGTCTTGACAATTTCGCATAAATCAGTTTTGGTCTCTGGTCTATTATTCTGCTGATAGATTCTTGGCGTGTTTCGTATTTCTACAGCTGTAGCTCGTGATCTCTTTTCCAAAAGCTCAATTTTGTCCTCCAAAGTCTGAATCGCTTTTTTGTCGTTTAAACGTTCTTCCTCCATCGTTTTTAATTTTTCTAATAAGTGGTCATACTTTTCATTCATAAAACTCAGACTTTTTTGCATGTCACAGTTTTGATCGGCGATTTGATTTACTGAAACATGCAGTGCTGTAAAGCGCTTCTCAATTTTAGTGGAGAAGGACGAAAATAAATCGTCTATAAACGACGTAGCGGACTGAGAAAATTCTTGGCTGCCACCCTCTAAGTCAAATTTACGCTTAACGCGTTTCGTTACAATATCGTCGCACGCTAAATCATTAAGTGACAGAGCTGTACGCGTAAGTTGCAACGATGAGTCACGAAATTGATCTGCAACTGTACCATGGGCCGCTTCGGCGTCGGATTCCGCGCCTATCTGAATGAACACCGGGGAATTCGTCGTAGCGATAGCGGGGCCGACGGGGGGCTGCAGCGCGGAGCGGGCCCGTTGCGTGGCGGAGGCGGAGGTCTTGGGAGGCGTGCGCCTGAGAGACATTGTTGATTGATGGGTACCAGGCGCGCAGAACTCAGGCGAAGTAGTAAGAATCGTGCGTAGCTTCGTAGCAGTACCGTGGAGCCGACTCGTAGCACGCTACGACACTTTTGATGTTTGCTACAGCACTATATGCGGGACGAGAACAATATGACACAGTACTTTCGGCCACTTCTCAGATTATGCACTCCTAGTATCGCACACCTTTTAACACTTTAAATTCAATTATTTGACATAAATAAAATTAAAATAACGCGGGTCTTGTGTACACGAGCACTCTGTATGCGGTCCGGAAGGGAAGAGGTAGATATTTATATCTAGGTACCTATCTACACCTATTATTCCATTGTATTATACATATATAGGTACACTGATTCATTCACTGCAAATGTAGCTTTGTAATCCTATATATTTATATATGATTACAAAGTTATTTATGCAGTTGGTGTATCTCGAAAGCTGGACCGAAATTGCAAAATATTTTAAATTTTCCTTAATTTACCCACTGAACAATAGTTGCATTCCAAATTTTAAGCTTCTATGTCTGCTAGAAATGCTGTGCACGACGCAACAATATTAAACAAACGAAAGAAAATGCTTATTGTAACCGGCGCTAGTTGAACAACCTAGGAGCGGTGGGCGGAGCCATGACGACGGTGTAATTATCAGGCCACGCCTCTGGTTCGACAACTAGCAAGGGTTATACGGCGGGACTAGCGCAACCTTATGTTGAATTTAAATTATAATTTGTGTAAATAATTGTATTACTTGTATCGAACGATAAAAAATAATGATTGTATTATAACTAAGTTTAAGGTTGAGTTGTAACTGTGCAATAACTCTCCCAAATAAAGGCACCGTATGAACAGGGAGAGTTAGCATAGTCTTCTAATGAAAACTGTAATTGTTAAATATAATAAATGTTTACTTTATTATATAATAAATATATTAGGCCGTTAGGCACATAAAATAATAGTAGTAGTGTAACCAAAGAGCATGTTATCGTGACGCGGCCGCGGAGCAAATGAAGCCACGCGCACCGCGCCACGACGTTTTATATTTATAGTGCTGAGGCGGGGGGAAGGATTCTCCGCCTAAAGCAGCTGAAAATTATAATGTAAACCTGTAAATAAGTAAAAATATTGATATGTACACCCTAGTCTAACAAGTAGTTATAAGAATATTATATAGTGAATTATGTTTATTAGTTTGTAAGGTTATTAAATAAATAAAGATAGGCGCGGGGGTGAGGCAAGGGTCCGCTGGCCAGCAGCGGCCAAATCATATAAAAGACGGGCCGGCCGCTAGGGTCAGCAGTCGCTCTCCAGCCACCGAAAAGGCACCAGCAAGAAAAGAAAAAGTACAAGTTCCTCCTCACCGCCGCTTGCCTCCAGTTAAAAGCAAGACCAGCGCGTTTTATTCCATTTTTCGCACGGCATTACGGCGATCCGTAATATTAATGGTCCTTCGAGAAGCCGGATTACTAGAAGAAAAAGACAATATCGGTCTTGGTATTGCCGGAAGAAAGAAGCAAACCGCAAGAACGAAAAAATATTATTGTAAAGAAGAATGGTGATTACGCGTAGTAACAACGGAGAATCATCGAAGCGTCGCAAGGATGAACAAACAACCCAGGGGGCCACAGAAGAGGCCTCCGGGGGCGACTCAGCCGCTAGTGGTTCAACAAACACCACTAGCGAAACCACAACGGTCAGCGATACGACCGCTACCTCGGCAACCGATAGAACAACCGCAACGGAAGAAACCCAGCAAGAGGGTGATCAAAGATCGCAGTGCACATTGAAGCCCGGCGAGACTAGGTCACGCCGCTCCGTAGCCTCACGCAAGAGACTCCTCGCGGAGTTAGAGGCGAAAGAGCGGTTAGCCGAACTCAAGCTCGAGCAGGCTCAGTTGCAAGCAAGAACAGAATTGCAAGAAATACACGTGCAGCGACTACAAGCAGAAGCCGGATCAACCGATGAAGATGAAGAAATAGAAGACGATTTGGCATCAGTGCGCATTAGTACATGGTTGCAAGAAAAACCTACGCCTCAGCCCGCGCCACAACCCGCGCCACAACCCGCGCCGCAGCCCGCGCCGCAACCCACGTCGTACTTCGCGCCGCAACCAGCACTGCAGATCGCACCACCCGTACTTCAACAGTGTGCGCCGCAATACGCTCCGCAACATACCGCGCCGCAGAAAGAAGACTATGGACAGGCGCAGCAGCAAATCGACGTCGCTACCTTAGCCGCTGCTCTATCACAAGCAGTACGAAGCACAAGGGAGCCGCCGAAATATATACAAGAGCTGCCCTCATTCAATGGTAGCAGCAAGGAGTGGCTCAGCTTCAAGACAATGTACGAAGAATCTTCAAAGTACTTCACGGCGAACGAAAACATAGCGAGAATACGCCGGAGCTTAAAAGGGACAGCAAAAGAAGCCGCAGGTTGCCTACTTATAAGCCAACCAGATCCCAGAATTATAATAGAAGCTTTGGAAAGGAGATTCGGACGACCAGAAGCGTTAATTCACTTGGAAATAGAGAAGCTGAAGCTGCTGAACAAAGTTACGGACAATCCCAGGGAGCTATGCATATTCGCAAATCGCATAGCGAACGTAGTGGGCACCGTGGAAGCACTCAAGAAAGCACACTATCTGCATAGTCCAGAAATGACGCGAGTTATCACAGACAAACTCACGCCCATATTGAAAAGCAAATGGTACGACTATGCAGCCAGAAAGAAAGAAGATATCCCAGAGCTTAAGAAGATATCAATGTTCTTAAACGAAGAAGCGGATAAATGCAGCGCGTATGCCTTGCCGGAGTTCATCGCAGAGGACAGCGAAACGAGAGAGCGAAGACCGAGAAAAATAGAACGTGCCTTCGCCACAAGCAAGAAACCATATGAAGAACGCTGCCCTCAATGCAAACAAGAACACAAACTGCCCGATTGCAAGTCATACGCCGCTCTGTCCACAAATGACAGATGGGAAGTAGCAAAGAAGTACAATATCTGCTACCGCTGTCTGCGAGGCAAACATCGTCGATTACTGTGCAAAGCTCCACCGTGCGGAAAAGGCGGATGCATGATGAAACACCATAAATTGTTGCATCACGACAGAACAGCAGTAATGGAAAAAGAACCCGCTATGGAAACCGCAACATCGGCAAAGGAGGTCAACACAGCGACTCGACCGTACAAGCACCGCCGCGCTTACCTAAAGATTGCGCCCGTAACAATAAGGGGGCCGCTAAGCTGCGTTGAAACATACGCATTATTGGATGAAGGGAGCACGGTCACCTTAGTCGATGCCTCAATCGCCGACGTCATCGGCGCCGACGGCCCAGCCCACACAATGTGGATACAAGGGGTCGGCTCGGAGGTGAAACACGAGAAGAGCAAGATCGTCAGCTTTAAAATAAGAGGAACGTACGCGCAAGAAGAACACAACATAGAAGCAGCGCGTACTGTAGAGCGGTTGGACTTCGCGCCAGAATCCGTGAATGAAGATCACTTGGGGAATTGCCCACATCTGTTGGATATCAAAGAGGATATCACCTACGAACGCGCCTCACCGAAAGTACTAATCGGGCAAGATAACTGGCACCTCATAGTGTCTAGAAAACTGCGCGTCGGCCGTCGAGACCAACCAGTCGCCTCATACACCAACCTGGGCTGGGTTCTGCATGGCTGTCATAGCTCATTGACGTCGACGGTCACTTTCTGCGGCAGACTACATCAGAGGGAAGATGCACCACCGATAGAAGAAGAAATAAAAAATTATTTCAAATTGGAGTCGCTGTGCATCGAGCCGAGAAGACCGAAAGAAGATCCCGAGCAGCGAGCCATGCAAATATTGGACGAAACCAGCCAGAGGTCAGCGGACGGCAGATTCGAGACAGGGTTGTTGTGGAAACAAAAGGACTTCCAAATACCAAATAATTATAAGGAAGCGGAAAGGCGCCTGCACACCTTAGAGAAGAGGCTCGACCGAGACAGCAATCTCAAGCTACAGTACGAAGAACGCATCGAGAACCTCTTCAACTCGGGTTACGCAGAGCGCGCGCCAATGCCACCGCCGCAAGGAAGGACATGGTATCTGCCACACTTCCCAGTCATCAACCCTGCGAAACCGAACAAGCCGCCGAGATTGGTACACGACGCCGCAGCGAAGACAGCCGGAATATGTCTCAACGATATGCTTCACTCGGGGCCCGACTTATTACAATCACTGCCCGGAGTGATCATGAGGTTCCGACAGTATCCGTATGCAGTGAGCGCCGATATAAAAGAAATGTTCATGCAGATTAAAGTGCGCAAAGAAGATAGAGACGTTTTACGTTTCTTGTGGAGAGGCAAGCGGCGGGAGGACCAACCGGAGGAATATAGGATGACGTCAATCATCTTTGGAGCGACATCATCACCATGCACAGCATTATACATCAAAAATAAAAATGCTGAAGAACATGCAGAAGCGTACCCAGAAGCTGCGGTCGCCATAAAAAGAAACCATTATATGGACGACTACTTGCAGAGCTTCCACTCTGTCGCGGAAGCTCAGCAAACAGTAAAAGCAGTCGATCACGTCCACAAACAAGCGGGATTCGTACTCAGCGGGTGGACATCGAACGAAGAAAAAACAATAGAAGAAATAACGACAGAGCATAGACAACACGACGCGACCGTGTGCCTGGGCGGAAAAGAAACTGAGAAGACGCTAGGGCTGCTCTGGCATGTACAAAGCGATCATATTGGATTCAATACTAACAATATGAAGATGCCTGCCGACGTAAAAGAAAAACAACGCTTGCCAACTAAACGAGAAGCGTTGAGCGTCATAATGGCATTATTTGATCCGCTGGGGTTAATATCACCGGTGACCATCCCAGCGAAGAGAATATTTCAAGACACATGGCGTTACAAGGCGGACTGGGACGACCCTCTGCCAACAGAATTAAAAGAAAAATGGGAAGGCTGGATTACTTCACTTAACGCCATAGAACAACTAAGAATACCGCGATGCTACGATTACAACCCGGTGTCGACGCGCCAACTACACACATTCGTCGACGCAAGCGAGGAGGCCTACGCAGCAGCAGTGTATTGGAGAACGGAGCGAGCAGACGGCAGCGTTAACATATCATTGGCCGCCGCCAAGAGCCGCGTAACACCACTGAAACCAGTTTCCATACCACGGCTCGAGTTACAAGCGGCACTGCTGGGAGCTCGTCTTGCGCAGACCGTGATCGATGAACACGATGGCGACATAGCAGGCAAGACATACTGGTGCGACTCCCGTACTGCACTGGTGTGGATAAGATCGGAGCCTCGCGCGTACAAAGCTTTCGTCGCTCATCGCCTGGCGGAGATAGAAGATACGACCAAAAAGAACGAATGGCGTTGGCTACCGTCTAAAGAAAACGTGGCAGACGACGCAACCCGAGCCACACCAGAAGGGTTCGACGAGTCGCACCGATGGTTCCGAGGGCCCCCGTTTCTGCAGCGTCCACCGGCCGAATGGCCGCAGGAAGAGAAAACGACACAATATGACACCGGGGAAGAGCGAGAAATATGTAACATCGCTGTTAAAAGTGAAGACTCGACAACAACACATCTTCCACAGATAGGAAGATTTTCTAAATGGATTCGCCTCATAAGGGCGACAGCGAGAGTCCTCCTATTCATCGACATGTGCAGACCAAACAAGCACGTAGTGAAGGCTGGGCGTAAACGCAACAAAGCAAGACAAGGTAGCGACCCTGGCTGGCAGAGAACAAACAAACGCAACACCCCCGCCAAGGAGAAAAAGGCGACTCCTACTGCCTCATCGCTTGTAGGAATACCGGCCGCTTATCATATGAGAGCCGAACAACTGTGGGTGCAAGCCAGTCAGCGGGAAAGCTTCACGAAGGAGCTCAAGAGAATCACCAGCGGCAGTGTTCCGGGAGGCGACGACAAACTAGGCCACCTGAGCACATACATTGATGAAGAGGGGACCCTACGCCTCAGAGGTCGAATAAAAGCGGCATCAGAAGTGGAGGACGACATGTACGACCCTCCCATATTAGACGGGAAGCACGCATACACTCGCCTGTACATAGCACACGTACACGAGAGGCTGCATCACGGAGGCGTAGAAACAGTTGTGAATGAATTAAGACAGAGATTGTACGTAAGAAAAATACGTCCAGTAGTGAAAACTGTCGTCAAAGGATGCCTGCCGTGCCGTCTAAGAAAAGCCAAGCCTGCATCACCGTCTACAGGAAACCTGCCGTCCGCACGCCTCGCTCATCACGCACGTCCGTTCACATACACCGGACTAGACTACTTCGGGCCAATAGAAGTCACAGTGGGACGACATCGCGAAAAGCGCTATGGCGCGTTATTTACCTGCATGACGTCGCGAGCAATACACATAGAAGTAGCCCACTCGTTGAGCGCAGACTCAGCCGTGTCGGCACTTAGGCGTTTTATGAGCAGAAGAGGATGCCCAAAAGAAATATGGAGTGACAACGCTACGTGCTTCAAGGCAGCAGACAAGGAGATGGCCGAAGCAGCACTTGCAGCCCTCGAGCACGAAACCACGTGTCAACAGATTGTGTGGAAGTACATACCGCCATCAGCACCGTTCATGGGCGGCGTATGGGAGCGAATGGTTCGCTCCGTAAAAGAAGCCCTACGCGTCACCCTCAACGAGCGCTATCCCAGCGACGAAACATTGGGGACCCTGCTCGCCGAGGTCGAAAATACTGTAAACTCCAGACCTCTCACACACGTCTCAGTCGACCCAGGAGACCCTGAAGCCATCACGCCGAATCACATCCTCATCGGTCCCAACTCGCACGTACCTGCGCCGGGACACTTCAGCAAGAATGACGTGACGGCCCGCCAGCAATGGAAACGAGCTCAAGCCCTAGCCGACGTGTTTTGGAGAAGATGGGTTAAAGAATACCTGCCCCTACTCCAACACCGGCGGGAGCCCAGCAGCATAGGAGTATCGCCGAAGATTGGAGACCTAGTCATCATTTGTGACTCCAATCTACCACGCAACACCTGGCCCAGAGGGAAAATAAGTAAGGTATATCCTGGCGTCGACGGAGAGGTACGAGTAGTGGACGTAACCACCGGCAGTGGGCACATACTAAGAAGACCAACGAAGAAGATCGTCGTGCTACCAGAGGGATCGCAGCGTGGCGACGGCGGGAGAATGTGCACGACGCAACAATATTAAACAAACGAAAGAAAATGCTTATTGTAACCGGCGCTAGTTGAACAACCTAGGAGCGGTGGGCGGAGCCATGACGACGGTGTAATTATCAGGCCACGCCTCTGGTTCGACAACTAGCAAGGGTTATACGGCGGGACTAGCGCAACCTTATGTTGAATTTAAATTATAATTTGTGTAAATAATTGTATTACTTGTATCGAACGATAAAAAATAATGATTGTATTATAACTAAGTTTAAGGTTGAGTTGTAACTGTGCAATAACTCTCCCAAATAAAGGCACCGTATGAACAGGGAGAGTTAGCATAGTCTTCTAATGAAAACTGTAATTGTTAAATATAATAAATGTTTACTTTATTATATAATAAATATATTAGGCCGTTAGGCACATAAAATAATAGTAGTAGTGTAACCAAAGAGCATGTTATCGTGACGCGGCCGCGGAGCAAATGAAGCCACGCGCACCGCGCCACGACGTTTTATATTTATAGTGCTGAGGCGGGGGGAAGGATTCTCCGCCTAAAGCAGCTGAAAATTATAATGTAAACCTGTAAATAAGTAAAAATATTGATATGTACACCCTAGTCTAACAAGTAGTTATAAGAATATTATATAGTGAATTATGTTTATTAGTTTGTAAGGTTATTAAATAAATAAAGATAGGCGCGGGGGTGAGGCAAGGGTCCGCTGGCCAGCAGCGGCCAAATCATATAAAAGACGGGCCGGCCGCTAGGGTCAGCAGTCGCTCTCCAGCCACCGAAAAGGCACCAGCAAGAAAAGAAAAAGTACAAGTTCCTCCTCACCGCCGCTTGCCTCCAGTTAAAAGCAAGACCAGCGCGTTTTATTCCATTTTTCGCACGGCATTACGGCGATCCGTAATAAATGCCTTACAGTTTTCATGATCGGTCAGTCAGTTAGTGACAAAATTTAGAAACTGACTAGTTCTAATTCTTAAACTACTAGTTCAAATTTAATGAAATTTGAAATATACCGATTTTATACAATGCCTACTTGGTTACTGAAAATTCAGGATTATAGTTTTATCCACAACGAAGTTATAGAATTTCGCAAATGTCCTCAACTGCTTCGAGAAAAGGATGGTACGGCCGTGCCGCTTTTTTGCTTGACTTGGCGGGGGCACTGCCGTGCCGCTTTTCTGCTCGACTTGGCGGAGGCACTGCCGTGCCCGCAGATTTGCGATGTTTGTTACTATAAAATCAGCAATATCTGCATCTCATTTTTTCATTTTTCTTTTCTACTTACTATGTGTTTATGTGTGGTAGGTGCAACAAGTGTAGCGTCGTAATAGTTGTACTGGTTGTTGCATATTCGACCGTACGCTACTCACTAGAGGGCGCACTGAAAACCAGCTTCGTGGATAATACCACGAAATAATGCTGAGTGTAGCCCTTTTATACCAAACCCGCACACACATTAAAATTTTGATTGTATTGATTTTATTTAGGTTTTAAATTTTTTTGGTCTGTAGTTATAAGTTCTTTAGTGCATAATATCTTTTGTAACATGTGTGTTGGTGTTTGATGTAATAAATAATTTTTATTTCTTTCTTTCTTTCTTATTGTAACATGAGCTTTTGCGGCGAAATCTTTTGCTGAATAAACTGTTTTCATTCGTAGTGTAGGCTTTTCTAGTAAAACTCAACTTTTTGTAGTAACAATTTGAATGGTATCCATTATGTGAAGCGTATTATTACCGTCTAGTGTATTAACATATATATCATCATTGTCTGCAACATTTTTAATAAACGTGCCACTTTCTGATGGTAAGATATGATGTGGACGATTATAAACTGTTGCTGCCTCATACATCATACTTTCGTTATAAGATACGCATATCAAAGGACGAAACAATTTGTATGAGACGTATATATAGCTATGTATAGCTTGGACTTAAAAGACCGGGGGCGAAAAGCAATTTTTTAATTATTTATTTAAAAAATAAGTCAGTGACTCTGGAATATGACTATTTAATCTTTAAACATACGACTTGGTGGAGGGTAATGAGAGTTATCGATGACTACCGATTGAATATCTTCCCGAATACCTGCTATCCTGGAATAACTGGCGCAGCTTGAAAGATCTTAAATTGCTCTTCTTTGCTATTAGATTTTTTTTACTCCAAGATTGAATTAAAATATCATGATAATTGTCAATAAAACATAAATGTTAACTGTCGCAGTTTTTCAGTGATAATGTCTTTATCACCATAATTCATATTTAATCGTATTTTGATAGTTCTGTTATGTATATTAAAAAATTTACAAACAATGTAAACTGACAGTCATCACTATTTTAGATATATATGTTAACATTTGTAAATTTTCAGCTTCTTAAGAATTTATGCAAGACGGATACTCGTATAACCCCTATTTTGCAGGCTAACTTGACCAGATTATTTTTTATATATAAAAATTACGAGTCACATTGTTTGTCCGCGATGAACTCCTAAACTATAAAACTGATTTCAATGAAATTTTGTACACTGTGTGTAGTTTGTTCCAACTTGAGCGATAGGTGATAGTTTTTATCCCAAAAAGTGACCTTCAATATTTTTTTATTGCGAATTTAAGGTTTTTTTCATAGGATGGGACGGAAAGGCCAGAACAACGTCTGCCTTGCCTAGGTATCTAATAAACAAAATATAACGTCAAAACTTTTTTGCATTGGCATGTACCACACACAATTGAAAAAAGAACGTTTGAAAGAAATTAAAATTTAAAGCTCAGACTATAATCAACATGTCAGTAATTATTTGGTGGCAACATTTTTTAAATTAACTTAGAATGATAGATTAAACTGCTATTTACAAAACGGGCCTTAAAGACACACAATACATCATAGTATATTATATCGTTATAAAACCTACCGGTACTCATAAAAAAAACCCTGTCCTTTAAATTGGACCCATCAGCGGAGACATTAACTGACTTCCTGTAATCGTCGAATTCCTTTATTACTAGTGAATGGAAGCTTTTAAACATAAATGGATACGCGTTGATTTCTTTGCATAAATGTATGAATAAGGTTAATAGCATTAGTCTAAAGTAACCTTAATACAAATAACACCTGATGGCGATAATATTAACTTCTTAGATAAAAAGTTTAAGTGATGGTAAATATATATCACTAAGTTTTTACTTGGTAGAGCCTCGCCGCAGTTATATTAGGATTGTAGCAAGAATGGGTCGGCTCTATCTGGGATAGGCTACCAGAATGCCAGCGTAAAATAGCAACTCAATGCTACTGTGTTGCGAATGAGTTTAAGAAACCGGAGCCAATTTTTACTGGAAACGAGGCATTCAAAGTTAGTCGTGAGATTTGATAATGAATTAGCATTTTTAACTCACTTTTATTAGCTTGGTATGTATCTTTGTATCTTTGTTACGGAATTTTTGAATATGATTTTCATCCCCTTCAAAATGTCGGATTGATTTTAAACATCGCACACTTATCAAGGACCGATGACAATGCAATAATTTAAATAGTTTGTCCCATTACCCTTGCCAGGACCTTCGGGATTTGAGAATGATTCATAAAACAACTACGATTTCTGCCAGTTCATTCTACTGTAAGGCTCATAAAAGAACTTTGTTCACAAAAAACACACGCTTTTGTAGATAATCGAACTAAAAAGTAAAAAATAATTTTCAATAAGTTTAAAATAATAAAATAGTGGTTAACATAAAAAAAATAATTTTAGTGTAAAAAAGCGTGGGGTGCTTGATGTCATTTGTTGTAAATATTTTTGTGGATATTTGTAAAATTAGCGTTGTCATAAAAATATCTGAAAAAGAACCCTACTGATAGTTTTTATAATGACGATAATTTTACAAATATCCACAATAATATTTATTAATTTAAATGTTCTCAGAAATCATTTTTAGCAGTAACGAGTGTACTTCTGCAAATAATTGTAGTTTTTAAAACCTATGAAACCTGTAATAGCGGCAACGATCCTTGACATGTCTGCAATCAGCAGATTTCACATAGCGTAACATCAGATTTATATTTTTATCGCGAGATTTATGTTTTAAACACATATGTCAATCAGTTGCCGCATGATGAAACTTTTATTCATAAGATAACTTATTTACGAACATGGAACAAACTTCGAAATCGGTAATATTATTGGAAACATCCCTTTTTGTAAATGTGTTACATTTCATATTTTGCTACGACCCGGAAACCACCCAGAAAAACATTGACGGAAGTTTGAAGAGAAACATCAAACATGGAAGACTTATGAGTTTTGTTTCCTTGAGGGTCAAAAAGTCAAGAAAGGTTGACATTTTAGTAAAGCAATATAGAAATCAAAAAATTTTACAGTATATATTGCGGTTTTTTTCTACACATTCATCTATAGAAAAAAATTACAAACGAGCTCACTATTATTTTGCTGGTATTTGGATGCTGTATTTTATGAATATCTATGTTTGTCTTCGATTGAGAATCAAAATTCAGATGCGTTGTTACCCCCGTAGACTTGAATGGAATGCCTCGTTGCCTCTGGTTCTCTACACGCACCATTCAAAACACAGCAGCATTAATGTACTATTTTAAGCTAATGTGATGTGAGAGCGTCGTCCTTTCACGGTCTAACCTACACATTCACCACGCTTGACAAGCGGCTTTGCAACCGCAGTTTTTATAATTTTGAGTCGTTTTTAGGAAGATACTGGACATCTCCTGTTCCATTTTCCCTCTGTCGTCTCATACGACACACACGAGTCGTCATGGGGTAATGGATATTCTTACGTCACCACTACACGGTTATTTTTAACTATTTATCTATGTAACAGAATTTTTGAATGTGATTTTCATCCTCTTCAAAACGTCGGATTGATTTGAAACTACGCACACTTATCAAGGATCGATGACAATGCAATAGTTTGTACCATTAGCCTTGCCACGATCCTTATTATTTGCGAATAATTCATTAAACGATCAATATACTGTAAGCCGCGTAAAAGAACTTCGGTACTAAACAGACACGCTTTTGTAGTTAGCCGCACTAAAGAATGGAAAATAAACAATAGTTAATAAAACTTGTTTGTTTTAACATGCTTTTGTAAATAACCGAACTGAAAATAGAAAATAATTTTTAAGAAGTTTGTTTTACAATAAAATATTTTTTTATGTTAATCACTATTTTTTCTTATTTTAAGCTTATTGCCACTCATGAAAGGCTGCCCCGCCATCTTACTAAATATCCTGCGATGGCTCCACCACGTCGGTTGGCGACCGCAGGAGAGGGCCTGGTGGCGATTTCCAGGGGGGTTAGGGCGTCCCCGCGATTTCCATGCTTGGTACCATCGATGCTGTGACTCTGTTTGCGACCCTAGATTTTTATGTGTGACGCCTTGTCCAACTGACTTTCTCTCAACCCATTTACTCCCATCATTAATGAAAAAAGGTAAAAGAAGACTAAGTTTATACAGCGGTTGCTTTCCCTCTCCATCAAAGTACACCTCACAAACATCCGGGGCCTGCACTGTAATCTCAATGCAATCCGTTACCATCTTGAGACTGACAAGCGGCACTTACTCTTCTTGACTGAGATGCAGATCAGATGTTCCCTAGATGCGGCGTACCTTGGTTACCCTGGGTACACATTGGAGCATAATTTCCATCAGCGTGCCGGAGTCTGTGTTTACGTCCTCGACGACGTCTGACACACATGACAAGAAAGCAAACAGTCCACCTGATGGTAAGTGGTTGCTGTGGCCCATAGACACCTACATCTATCCTCGTTTGCGAATCTAAATGTAGATGCAGTGAGGACTAAGATGGAATGACTCTTTTCCATAAAAAGGGTTTCCGGTTCTCTACACTCACCATACAAAACACAGTAGCTTTAATTTACTATTATACGCTAGTACTTTGTGAGAGCGTGGCCCATGCCCGGTTGAGCCGATTCACTCGTGCTATAACTATACCAGTAATATATTAAGCTGCAGCATGGCTCTACCACGTAATTGTTGATCTCAAAAAAATAAATATATGTATATAAACATATATCAATACAAATTATACAAATGTAAATACAAATACATATACAAACAATTTTACATATATACACACAACATACAGAAAATATATATATACATATACCTATTAAATATACATACTATATTATGCATAAAACATAACATGAAATCATTCTTTCCATGTAACGATATTTTTTTTAAAAACGTTACCCCCACACTAGGATTTTCTCCTGTGTCGTGGAGGCATTTACAAACATAAATTGCACAAGGACAAACATCCGAACCCGGAGCAATTATTTGTAGGCCATACAAATACTTGTTCCGTGCGGGATTCGAACCCGCGGCCCCCAGCGCAATAACTGATTGCTAAGCCACTGCGCCACGGAGCCGTCATGAAATTTGTTTCGACAGGTGTTCACGAGTTAGTCTCTTAAACGAGCATTTACTTGGAGCTTGTCATATGTATATATGTAAATATTGTTTATTTTAATATTCAAATTATTAATCACTGTATTAATTATTATTCCTTAAACTTGTAATAATTTAAACTTAAGTCCGAACTTACTTTATTAATTAAATTTAAGGTCTATAAGCGTTTATGTGGTTTGTGGCATTGCCTACACGGTAGTTTCTTATTTCCTCAAATGTAAATACATGATCAAATGAAGTAAAGGAAACTTTTACAAGCTACGCCTTAATCAAGAAACTCAGTTTGTGAAAGTATCGGCTTACGAGATTAACTAAGTATATACAACTTTGAAGATAACACTGTATTTATAGACCTTGTATCTAATAAAAAGTATTGCATGCCTTATGCGCCAATTGCGTAGGTATGTTCTAGTAGCGCCTAAAAATCAAGATACAATGTTTTGTCGCGTGTAATCGATCTAACAACCATATTAAATATACAAATTATATATGTATAAATGCACATTGTCAGAAAGATAAAAGTAAGTAGTTGAAATCTGGTCTTAGGAATCAGGTGATATAATCCTCACGTCTAGTTCATCATAATGGAGACCATTAATGTAAGTATTTCTCCAACTACCTTCGAAAAATGGCACTATACAATCTCTATACATTAAATCACCTAAATAAAATTTTGTCATCCAAAGAAAAGTAAGTTAGTGTTAAAACTTTTAATAAGTCTACACACAGTAACTTATTTTTCATTTAAGACTTTTAAGAAGCGACAGTCGCGGCATTTTGCGGATCGCGAACTTAAAGGTCGTGGGTTCGAAGCCGTCACCTGACTATTGTCGTGAAACACTCCTAGCACAATCATTTTGAGCTTAACAGGAGTGGTCAAAGGGAATATTTATAATTTCATTAATATTGCTAGTAATTTTTAATTAAATTAAAACATTTAAAAAATAATAAGTTTCACTTAGGTTTCATTGTTTTATTGACGACAGATCATACGTGGGTAACGCAAGTGATTTTTTTTTAATTCCGGCTATCACATTCATATTTGTCCGCAATTTGTTATCAAAAAAAAAATGGTAAGTGATGAGATTCCGATCGATGTAGGTACATAAGGACCTTAGAATTCTCTTACCTTTAGGTGGTCAGTGTGCTAATTTCCATTAAAAGAAATTTTATTTATTTCAAGGATATAGTTTGCCAACTTGTAACGCCGGACCGTTACCTGTTCTCCTCACTTTCATGAATGAGAGGTGAATTATATTATTTTTATTAAGTTAATCATAAGAAAGTAAATAATTAAGACTATAATTGTTTCGAGAAATAAAGGGATAAAGAACAAATCGGACAGTGCGGAGGGTGGACTCTTGCCCGCCTCATAAAACCCTCTTAGTAATGAGAGTTGGCTAATTCCCAGCCGAAGGACTTATAAAGTATACGATTTAATCTTAGTGAATATGTGAGCTGAATATGAAGTCTGCAGTAAGAGAACATTTTCAGGATATTCTCAAACGTTAAATCGGATTTGATAGACCAGAAATCCACACAATATCATTCTATAATACTTCAATAAACCTTACCACTACTCTAGGATTTACTCTTGTATCTAAGATGCAGTTTACAAACATAAAGGAGACGGGCATTTCTGGGCTCAATTTGTAATAAGTTGAAATATGGTTTAAAAACAGCGTTATATTTTTCCATTTCAAAATGTACAAAATTAGCCTAATTCACAACTTAGAAGACGAGAAATCTTAATAATAAGTTTATGTCACGAATAAAACAGATAATTGATTACTGTAATCGATTAACGTGAATTAGTTTTAACAATTAAACATAAAAACAACTTACACCAGATGATTGATTCAATTATATATGTACTTGCAATTAACACAGTGTCAACAGTTTAAAAAATAAAATATCAACAAAAAGGGTCTTTTTAACCTCCTAACCATCCCTATATTTCAATCTATTTGTGAGTTTCCTATTATCCTCTCACTCAATACAATACAATAAATACTACATTTAATATAGTAAACAAGTGTCTAATAAAAGAAAAGAGCAATCGTACTGCAAAAGTCAGATGTATACTAAATAGGTTGTTGGCAACTTGTTGCTGAACCTCACTTTTACTAAATCTCATATAATTTTGCTCTCATATTGCCAAAATCCAAAGAATTATCAGTGATATAAGCTATTAAGTGACATCAGTTTCATGTTTTTACAAACTGGGCCCAAGAATGTATGAAGGCATATCAGTCTCCTTTTACAAGGACAAACATCAAGACCCGGCCAATTATTTACGGATCACACAAGTACTTGTTCTAAGTAGGATTCTAGCCCGAGGAGCTCAGCGCTGCAACTCCTTGCTAAGCTACCGCGCCAAGGAGACAAGGTCACAATAGAATACCAATTCCTACCGAGATTAAATACAATAGAGAAGATGTTTGACTGCTACCGTGTATTTTATACCTTAATAAATAAAGTTGGTGCATCCCATAGTTAATAAAATTAAATCGAAACCCAAGGCGGCAAGATTTCTAGTTCCTGTAAGCTCGTTCTGCATATGTATTGTTAAAAATTAACATATAACATTTTAAAATATCCTTCAACAATTATGACATCAGAATATCAAACACCATAGTCCTCTCTTTAACCAAGGGGTCGTAAAGCATCCGAAACGTCGGAAATGAAATGCGATAAAATGTGTAAAATATGGTTTTGTTCAATACTAGCTGCTACCCGGCGCGTTGCTGTTGCAAAATAATTAATTGTTGAAATATTGTTTTTTTTTTATCTGAAAGAGTTATATTGTTTAATTAGGAATGATAAATGATACATTCGTTGAATTGAATGACTATATATAACTTTCTTAGTCTCTTTATAAATTAATTGTACTATGCCTATAACTATCGCGCAAGGGCAAGCAATAAGTTGACAATGTTTTACCGCAATCTGATGAACGGTATGGCAGCGCATAAAATACGAACCTTACCTTAATTTTTATATTTTATGTAATGTAATTATATTAATCTGTCAAATATCTACACTTAATATAATATTATAATATTATAAAGAGGAAAGATTTGTTTGTTTGTTTGTTTGAATTGAATAGGCTTCGAAACTACTCGACCAATTTCAAAAATTCTTTCACCATTAGAATCCTACATTATCCTTCATGAACATAGGCTATATATTATTTTCAAAAAAGTTAGGGATCTGTATGAAAACATAGTTAATGTTACCCAAGGTGTGAAAAAAATACCAAATAGAATCCTTATATCGCGTACGCTGCGGAAACTATTGATAATAGAGCAAAGTGATGTACTTCAGTTTTATAGAGGATATCAATATCTACAAAAAAGCCTGCAATACCATATGTTTAACTATTACAGTTATGTCACAATAACTACTTTTTCATGTTAAAATATGAAATAGTAACGCCGGTACAAACTAGGCCACATTATTCAT
The DNA here is from genome assembly GCA_963668995.1 of Parnassius mnemosyne. Lineage (NCBI taxonomy): Eukaryota > Metazoa > Arthropoda > Insecta > Lepidoptera > Papilionidae > Parnassius > Parnassius mnemosyne. The sequence continues at coordinate 12,497,873 of CAVLGL010000090.1, forward strand.
ATCAGTACCTGTACCATGCATAACCACCAATTACGTTAACCATGTAATTTTAGTAACATATTTCACTTTTTACATCTTTGTTAATTCAGCAACCGTCCGTCGTGATTTCTCTCGAAGTTCGCATGTCTCAAGGCGTAGACGCGTGATATACACGGGTGAAACCGCGGGGCACAGCTAGTTATTTGATATTCTTATAATTAGTTGTTATATGTTATATTAGTATTAGCTTTTAATGTAATCAATGGCTATTAACTTGATTTTAAAAATGTAGTAATGCGGAGATTACTCAAGTTATTGTTTGGTGAAGTAAATCCGTTGATGATTAATTACACTAGTTGTTTATTCCACGCAGATTTGATATTTATGATCCAATAAGCCATTAATACGATTATGTCTGATATCTATCTTGTTCTATCAAATATTTATTTTAAGCGGTGTTGCGGTATTGGGTTTAACTTTCATAATCAGTGGTTGGTAAAATTATGAATAGCGATTTCGGTGTTAATTTAATATGTAAGTGATAGTTAATACTCTACTAATAAACAGTTAATAACTATAATGACGTCTAAGTTATTTTTAATATATTATCATGCCCTATTGTTCTATAAATTTGTATGGTCTGACCACTTCATACGTATCGGTTCACAATTATCAAAAATATCACATATAAGGATGTTTTTCAAAATAATTGTAAGTAACGAAATTGTAGTTACGAAAAAAGTAACGAAATCCTTGTAATTGTTACTAAATTGTAACTGTTAAGCCACGTGTACACTGACTACTGAACTATTCTGAATTACTGATTACCCTACTACGTATAGCAAAAAAGGGTTGTGATAAATACTCCTAGAATTATATTGTCAGTTTGTGGTCAAATGACATTATGTGTATGTGTGTGAAATGTGAATGACTCTACCAACATAGCTCCCAAATTATCAATAAAACACCATTACTTGATTAATCATACTCTTTTTATTTAAATTTAGCCCATTTTTTAACTTAATATTATTAAAATAAATCAGATCTCCGTTGCAATATAATACATATTCAACGGGGTTTTCCGATATTTGAAACATTTCAATATGTTTTACAATTAGATCTTTGGGTACCGTGTCCTTATCCTCACCGATTTGTTTACGGAACTTTAATTTGATTTTTTTAACGATATTTAAAAAAAAAGATATTTTGTATAATGTTTCTGCTACATTGATATGCTCCAATATCCAACATAATATTTCCAAGAATGTCCTATATAATTTCGTAATAGTTCAGTATCTTCTATATTAAATATTTCATTCTCCACAGTCTCAGAGTAATAACGCTTTGTTCCCTTTCCTTCATTACTCATCTCCGGCTCTTTCTGTAAATCATAAATCTGTATTTTTTCCTCTCCATTACCCTTATTTGCTAGTATCTCTTTATCTGTCTCACCAATCTGAATTTCATCATGATCTTTATCATTCTCAATCTGTAACTCTTCCTCTGTCCCATTAATTTTCATCAACTCACCTTTTACATAGTTGAGTAGACGTCGTGTCTAAGCAAGACGCCTTGTATAGGAGCGACATCGAAGGTGGAGCCGACAAAATGACTAGAATGCGCGTGTCTGATGCGACATAAGAAAAAAAAATCTTATAATATGTGTGGTCTCATATAACAACCAATGCAACTGAATTTCTAATAAGACATTTCTCATAAGACACAAAAAGTTTTCTTATAATGTGCAAAAGAGCTTAATTTACTCACCTACCTAGTAATGCTTATCACTGCTACTACACAAGTGTATACGTTACTTAATACTATACAATTTCGTAACATGTCGAAAGTTACGAAGTTGGTAGTGAAATGTCACGTTAAATCAGTTTTTACATTAAACCGTCAAGTTTATCGTTTAAATGAAAGCATATGTTACGATATATCAGTCTGTTTAACATATGAAGCATTAAATATATAATGTTTTTAAATACCCATAAGAAAAGTCAACCGTTACTAAATTGTTAGAATATTATTTAAGCACAAGGCGTAAGCTTCAAGTCTTGTTTTCTTTTAAATTTAACATGGCAGGTTCAGCTAAAAATTGACCAATCAGAGATGGCAGAGTGTATATTAAGATCAGAATGCGTTCAGAAAGTTCAGTTCAGTTCAGAAAGTTAAAACACGATCGAGCAATTAATGTTACTAAGCTTGTATAACGAAATTGTAAAAAAGTCGTGACATGTTATTATTGCACATGTTATTATAATTTCTTGTTTTTTTTTTTTATATTAGTAAATCTAAAAAAATTATGATTATACCGAATAGATTAGAATTTAATATAAAAAAATGAATATTGTAAAAGAACTTTATGTAGTGAGCCGGGAATCTTGTGGGGAGTAGCAGTGACATTTCATATTTGTATGAAGGTTAAAAGGCAAGGTGTAAGAAAAAAAAATGCTAATAAATAATTAGGACGAAGTAGAACATTCTAATATCGTTTTGATAATGAATGAAGTGCTAAGCTATTTTTATTGATTAAAAAGAATGGAAGACCACTACCTACACATTTTAAAATAATGTTTAAATGTTAGGGACATACTTTATTTCGAAAAGGTACAATTATTTTGAAAAATACTCATAAAGAGAATACTCGTTCAGTTGAATACCGAACCGTCTCCAACGTTGAAGTCGCACAAAAATATCACTAGAAACATGAAAGAAACAAATAATGCACGGCTCATAATGCGAAGCGTTACATGTTGTGTATTCTACTCTTGACACGTCAGTTCAAGCAACTTTGTGTTCTTAAAATGCCTCTATCAAAACCATATTGCATGTATACGATAATATGAGTAGCAGTATATCAAGAAAACATTAATTAATCCATCTTATATTTCCTAAAAATTAATAATTAAATATTTAAAAAAATTATGTGGACGTCCGGACGTCCCGAAAAAATTGTCGTATCGAGACCGGGTTATTTCTTTATTAGCTTCAGAATTACATCAACTGGTTTCCTATTTGACATCAATAGCCTTTAGCGTTAAAAATTATTTTCAACTTTTATGAGTTGTATTTCTATTAAAAATTTAAAGGCACTGTCAAATATTTTTTTAGCATTAGATAGAAAAAGGAAAGGACAAAGGTACCATCCAGCCTATATCAATTTTATAATTTGTGTAATCGATTTATTTTGGTAAACAATTTTGTTCCCTGTAGGTAACACTACCTGTTTAAATAATCGAGCACAAAATTGAATACACTTAAATAATATATTTTAAAAATCAGGAATACAATTTATTTTTTTCATCAAAATTAAATGAAGCGTCTACTTTTCAACTTTCCAAACTATTTTTAAATATTGTTGGAATAATAGTTTACCAAAATATGTTTAAATATGCAATGGTCATTATTTTTAATGAGGTTACGTCTACAGCCATGATACCTTTCATCCTCTTAAGTAAAATGACAACGAAAATATTTCATATACAATCTCTTTTAAAAATCTCGTTAAAATTAGAATCTGGAAATAAACACATGAGGATTCAAATATTGAAGGAAGGCACACAATTCACATAGTACACAAAAATGTATTCAATCTTATGCTTATTCCTTTATCCATTAATAACAGGCTGTGCAGCATTACATCTTGGTGCTCAGAGGTGACAGCGCATCTGTAGCCATCTTTGTGTGAAGTGCAGTTGTCTGATGTAGCCACTTACCATCAGGTGAACAGTTTGTCACTTCAGTCTTATAAAAAAAACATGTGTGCAGTTCGCACGCGGAAGAAGTGAAACCTACAAATTAAATGAAATATAAAACATAAACTTTTCACTGAAAAATGATTTCTTTACTTTGATCAATTTTCAACCACAAGTGGGGCATAAAATTTAAGATAAAAGTTAAATTTTATACCTAGAAAATAAATGTTACAATTCTTATTTTTAGACTGGTAGAGCCTAAATTTTAGTGTATTAAATCAAAATATTTTTTTTTTACTAAAATTGCTTTTTAATAGCTACGCCTACTTCATTCTTAAAATAGACACTAAATGGTTTGGATATCGCAGAGGCTGGCTTTTTAGCTGGAGTGGCGGTGGGGGACGAGATGGCTGTGTTAGACTCGGCTGCATTTTTAATGGCTGCACGTTTGCGGTATTTGCTCTAAACGTGGGTGAAGCCTTCGTGTTCGGGCTTATGTGGGACATGCGTGTCGGTCTCCATGTCGGAGGCAGATTCAGCATCCGAGAAGACCGGAGACGGGCTGTGGGTGGACAACGCGGAATGCACGGGGGACGGAGCGTCATATAGTGTATCAATGGACACGGGTGTCGTGGGTCTGGTGCTTGGTGACATAGACCGGCGGGGGGCCAGACATGCTGGGCCAATAGCGGCCGGCTAAAGGCGCAGTCTCGAAATAATGGTTTGAGTATGATCATAATTACAGTCTTTAATAAGTCCACTGCTGAACATAGGCCTCCCCAAGGTATGCCACAAAGCACGGTCCTGAGCCACCTGCATCCATTGACTTCCTGCATGTCTTACCAGGTCGTCACTCCATCTAATGGGGGATCGCCCTACACTTCGCCTACCGGTATGAGGCTGACACTCCACCTTTCTTCCCCATCGGTTGTCGGTTCTTCGAGCTATATGGCCAGCCCACTGCCACTTCAGCTTACTAATCCGTTGGGCTATGTCGGTTACTCTGGTTCTACTGCGGATATCCTCATTTCTAAGTTTATCACGCAGAGAAACCCCGAGCATAGCCCTCTCCATAGCTTGCTGAGCAACTTTAAGCTTCCTCATACGGCCAACAGTGACGGACCACGTCTCAGGTTCATAGGTCATCACTGGCAACACGCACTGTTTGTACAGTCACGTTTTCAAGTTTTGAGGTATATTTAACAGTGGTAGAACTAAACCGTAGATTTTGCTATCGCACGGATGGGCCAGCTCGATCTGGGGTGGTACCACGACCTCACAAAATACCAGCGTGAAGTAGAGGTATACCTCTGCGTTGCGCTTGGCGAATGCAGGTGGCCGGAGGCCCAATCCCCCCCCCCCCATCAACATGGTAGTGGAATTAAATAAAAGACTACCCCAGGAGGGTACCAGCACCGCTGGAGAGTCACTCGCTGAGCATCCACGACCAAACTACTTCACTCTTGAGCTCAGGCTGCCGCGCGTATTCTGGGGGGGGGGGGGGGGAATTTCGCTCGCGACTAATGCTGCTCGGGGCAAGCGGAGCAATACCACCAAGGCGACCTCTGTCACGCTATCCGTGAATTTTTGCAACATCAGGCAACTTCATTCCAACCTTAACGCTGTCCATTACCATCTAGAGGCGGCGAAGCCGGCCTTGCTCTTTTTAACCGAGACTAAGGTGTCTTCTCCGGCTGATACTTCATATTTCTCCTACCCGGGGTACAAATTGGAATACTGCTTTGAGCCCCGGGCTGAAGTTTGCGTATACGTCAAGGAGGACATCTGTTTTCGAAGCGTCGGCAGTCTTGAAGGTATGGACCTGTCCATCCTATGGCTGCGCGTAGACACCAACGACCATCCCCGCGTCTACGGGTGCCTCTATAGGTCCCATAGCGGTAATGCCGACACAGACTAACTAATCGACCACGTCCAAATGGCTGTAGACTCCGTGCTACAACAGGTCCCATCCGCAGAGATCGTGATACTCGGTAATTTTAACACTCACCACGCCGAATGGCTTGGTTCTCGTTTAACCAATCATGAGGGTAGATCTGTCTTCGACTTTGTTTTGGCATATGGACTAACACAACTGGCTACTTCGCCTACGTGGATCCCAGATATGGAAGACCATGTACCTTCCCTGTTGGACCTTCTGCTGACCTCTCATCTGGACGGATATCAGGTGGCCTTCGATGCCCTTTTGGGCTCTTGGGGCCATTGTCTGATCCGGAGTATGGTGATACTCACGCTCCAATCGCATTTGCGATCTGCAGCTTGCCGCCGTGTTTGGCACTATGGTCAGCTGATTGGGACGGGATGCAGTCGGACCGCTCAGACCCGTCCAACTACAGGCCTATCGCCATCACCTCCTTCTTCTCCTAAATAATGGATATAATTTTAAACTACCAGCTCATGAGGTACCTTTAGGATCACCAGCTGATTAGTGACCGCCAGTATGGTTTTCGTCGGGGTCGATCAGCTGGTGATCTTCTGGTCTACTTAACTCATACATGGGCGGAGGCAGTAGAGTCCAAGGGGGAAGCATTGGCTGTTAGTTTGGACATTTTGGCGAAGGCCTTCGATCGGGTCTGGCACAAAGCACTTCTTTAGAAGCTTCCTTCCTATGGGATTCCCGAGAAATTGTGCAAATGGATCACCAGTTTCCTTGCAGATTGGAGCATCAAGGTTGTAGTAGATGGTGCATGCTCTGATTTAAAGGCTATCAACGCTGGTATTCCACAAGGCTGCGAATTATCACCAACGCTGTTTCTCCTGCATATCAATGATATGTTGCTAACTGGTAGCATTCATTGCTATGCGGACGACAGCACTGGTGATGCCTTATATACAGACAGTGCCAATATTTCTCGGGAAAACGTCGCCGAGTGCCGAGACATACTTGTGTCTGAAGTCGAGTCTTTGCTTAACAAAGTCTCGGATTGGGGGCGACTAAATCTAGTCCAGTTCAATCCCCAGAAGACATAAGTTTGCGCGTTTACCGCTAAAAAGAACGCCTTTGTCGTATCTCTTCAGCTTCAAGGCACTCCTCTTGCTGCCTCAGCAAGTATCGGAATCCTCGGAGTCGACATATCGAGTGACGTGCAGTTTCGTAGTAACTTGAAAGAGAAGGCCAAATTGGCCTCGAAAAGCTTGGCGTGCTCAGCAGAGCGGGACAGTATTTCATGTGGGTACACCGTTTGCAAATTTACAAGGCGCAGGTTCGGCCTCACATGGAATACTATTCCCATCTCTGGGCAGGGACTCCCCAGTGCCAGCTCCTTCCACTTGACCGCATTCAGCGCAGAGCGGTTCGAATCATCGACGACCGAGTTCTTTCTGATCGGCTTGATATACTGGCACTGCGTAGAGATGTTGCATGTCTTTGCGTATTTTATCGCGTCTATCACGGGTAGTGCTCTGAGGAGTTGTTCGGACTAATTCCAGCCGCTCAATTTCACCATCGCACATCGCGACAAAACTCTGGTTACCATCCATACCATCTGGATCATTGGCGGTCTACCACGGTACGATTTAGAAGAAGTTTTCTCCCTCGCACAACTTCCTTGTGGAATCAATTACCACCAGCGAATTTTCCAGACCGATACGACTTAGGAACCTTCAAGAAAAGAGCTTACACCTTTCTAAAAGGCCGGCAACGCATCTGCAATTCCCCTGGTGTTGCGGTTGTTCATAGGCGACGGTAGTCACTTACCATCGGGTGAGCCGCATGCCCGTTTGCCCTCTCTTCTATAAAAAAAACCGGACAAGAAGATGTGCCGTAATTTCCGGAACGCTGCCCAGCCTAGTTGATTCCGTTGATTGACCTCTGGGTTGAAGTTGTACTTACCTAGTTGGACTATTTGTCCCAGGTAAACATACTCGTCAACAACTACGAGCTTACTGCTCCCAACAACTACTGGCATAGGTGTGACATGGACATTAAACATGATCTTTGTTTTGTCCATGTTCACCTTAAGATCTATCGGTTTGGACATTCTATTGAGGTCATTGCATGCATGTTGCTTAGGTCCTTCAGCGATTCTGCCATAAGGGCTATATCGTTAGCAAATCGAAGATGAGTGATGTAGTCGCATCGATGTTAATACCTAATCCTTTCCAGTCCAGAAGCTTGAAAACGTCTTCCAATGCAGTGGTGAAGAGTTTTGGGTATATAACGTCACCCTGTCTTACACCTCCCTGCAATTGTATAGGTTTCAAACTCTGATTCTGTACTTGCATAGCCATCGTAACCCTACTGTATAAACGATTCGGCACTTCGATATACCGATAGTCAACTTGGCACCGCTGAAGGGACTGCAGCACCGCCCAAATTTCGACTTAATCAAAGGCTTTCTCATAGTCCACATACGCAAGGCAATATGGCAGATTTTAATATGGTATGTATGTGGTCTATGGCACTAAAGCTTCTTCGGAAACCAGCTTATTCGGAAGGCTGAAAGTCGTCAAGTCTGCGTGCGAGATGATTTGTAATGACTCTCGAAAACAGCACGTAGACGCGGCTCAGAAGGGAAGTCGGTCTGTAGTTCTTTAAGGGAGCGTTGTCGCCTTTCTTGAAGAACAAGACCGCCGCACTTCTGCTCCACGCCTCTGGAGTAGCGCCACAATGGAGAACGAAATTAAAAAGCTTCTGAAGGACTTCAAGTACCGGTTTTCCACCCGCTTTCAAAAGCTCCGCTGTAATTCCATTCACTCACCTGGGGCCCTGCCGTTTTTAAGGTGCTAGAGAGCCATTCTAATCTTGCTCAGACTGACGTCCGGGATGTCTCCGGAATAATGATAAATAATTGATTATGATAATTATATTTAATATAGTTAATTTTATTTATTTGATAATAAATAAGGAAATTTTTAATTCTTTATTTTAACAGTTTAAAGTTATATTAACCATATTCATAGGAAACCGAGATTATAGGAAATACTTTATACTTAATACTAGCTGCTTCCTCACGTTCACTTACTGGTTTCTCTTGGTTCTCATCGGGTGGCGAGGCGTCTTTCGCGCGCCGAGCCGAGTGTTGAATTATTTTAATTTTTCGTTATCTCCATAACTTTGCATCCAAATAACATAGTAGTAAGAGCAAGGTTTATGTTTATAAAGTTGTCTTAATGATAAAATAAATTTCGTTCGTAAATAAGTAATATGCTATACCTATAATAAATAATAATAATAATAATTAAAATTTAAAAGTGAAAATCACTTTTTAATTTTTTATATTTTTGTCACATAATACATTATTGTGGCTTATGCATAAGAAGTAGGCCTATGGTATTGCGGATTTTTTAGATAGAAAAATATATATATTTTTGTAGAACATAGTATTTACGTATCGCCAACCATTACGTCAGCGCACGTCGACAAAACAGCTAGGAAACGCTTTTTATTTCGACTTGCTTAACAAAAATCAATAGCTAGCTAAAAGGTGAAACCTTGTACTAAACGACCTATACTATTTCTCGTGAATCTAGCTATCATATACTAAAAGAACAAATATATAACAAAGCGGAGTGGTTCCAAAGATTAGCGTGTTTAAACAAACAAAAAACTTCTTCCGCTTAATTACATTATACAGTACAGATAATATCTCATTCTCTCATAGGCCTATTCAATAGATTTACATATTTTTCTCTTTTAAGTGTCGCTTTTACATTGCATTGAGTTTCAAGTCACAGCAATGTGAAAGAAGTTTTAACTTAAAAAATCTAGAAAATTTGTATTGCTTTATATGAACAAAACAGTATTTTTTTAAAAGATATCATGCAACGCTGAAATTCAGTCAGCAAGATATTTCAGAAAGAAATTTTTAGATCTGTACCTAAACGACGGAACTAGAAAACCTTTAAATACATATGTGAACTATCATCGTCATATATCTATTCTCGTTATCAGTAAAACATTAAGGTTTTAAACACTCACCATACGAACTGCTCCATAATCCGTCCAGATATGAAAAAAGACCTGTGCCCGACAGTGGGAAGTATATAGTCTGTAATTTAACGGAATAAATAAATAATTATTATGTTTGTTGTTTGTTTAACACATGTTCAGCGTGAAAAAAAACATAGTGAGGAAACTTGATAGTCTGCTCTAGTGCTCCAAATAGGTCGCCTCATAATACAGCCTTTTTTTATAGAATGAGGGTGACAAACGAGCACACAGTCCACTTGATGGTAAGTGGTCGCTGTGGCCCATAGATATCTACATCTATCTTCGTTTGCGAATTGAAATGCAGATGCGTTGTCAGCCGTGATGACTAAGATGGAATGCCTCTTTTCTAGTAAAAGGGGTCTCCGCTTCTCTACACTCACCATACGAAACACAGCAGCATTAAGCTGCTATTTTACGCTGGTATTTTGTGAGAGCGTGGTCCTTCCCCGGTCGAGCCGACCCATTCGTGCTACAACTATACCAATAATATAGCTGCACTATGGTTCTACCACGTATATAACCTACTTGCCGCGTTAGGTAGACGGTTTGGCAATTGCAGTTTTTATTATTAATTTGTTATTAGGAAGACACTGCTACTGAAATAGACCTATTTCTAGTCGTTCATGTTTTAGTAAATATTTTTATAGTAAACCTACAATACACAATACACCTAATTGTAAGTGGATGCTGCGTCCCATAGACATCTACATCTATCTCCAATTAAGAATCAAAATGCAGATGCATAGTCACCCCTGCGGATAGTTTATCAACAGAGTCGGTAGTACTATTGTACTAAACGCACTAGTGATACAAGTGAGTAAAACGTGTTTTTATCAAAAAGGTACGCATCTCTCTATACGTTTCTGTGATACGTTTTGCCCATCTATAATGTTGGGTGAACCAATACTAATTCTGTCAGAATCAACCTGGTAAGAATATTTACGTAATTTAAAAGCAATTTTCGGAATTGGCCTATGTGGCCGTGGCAGTGGATATCTGATGGAATGGTGATTGGAAATAAATAACAAGTTATATATCTAGTCATCACAGCATCTATTCACCATATATTTATTGCATAAATGTCCAAATGAAACAACTTTATACTGGAAAAGTCGTGGTTTCGAATCCGTCATTCGATTAATATTGTAAATCACTCCTAACACAATCATTTTAAGCTTATATGGAGTGGCAAAGGGGAGTATCAATAATGTTAATAGCCTCATTATTATTATTTAAGTAAATTTTATTTAAAAACTTATTTGTTTTTATATTTATAAAAAACCTTAGTCTTGACTTAGATTCCGAATCGATAGGCGTAATAAATAGCTTGTGCCGTCCTCCAATACTTCTTCGACAAGTAAGTGCTATGATCTAGGGCTTTGAAGTTATTTCACTAGTTTGAATGTATTTGGAAGTATCTGAGAGGGGCTTTGTAGCAATTTATTGATTATATTTTTCTATCCTGAACTTTATTATAGAAGATACAAGATTCATTTTGTAGAAACGGGAAAGGCAGAATCCTAAAAATTCCTTTCGAGGAAACAAACTTATCTGACTTAATGCAACAAAGACATTTTATCAAAAGCGGGATTTACGATATAAAGCCAATGATCCGGTAACATTCAATTATCGTATACAGACAAAATCCGGTATTTTTTATAGAATAATGGTGACAAGCACATAGTCTAACTGATTGTAAGTGGATAATACACCACATAGACATGTAGATGTAGATGTCATCTACATATCTACATCTAAAGTAGTGGTTTAATCATCGATTAAAAATTAAAATGCAGATACGTTACCATCCGTGTAGACTAAGATAGAACGCCTCATAGTCAGTAAAATGTGTCTCCGGTTCTCTAAAAATGGGCTGGCAACGCACCTACAATTCTCCTGGTGTTGCGGAAGTTCATGGCCGATGGTGATCACTTACCATCAGATGAGCCGCATGCTCTTTTGCCTTCTCTAGTATAAAAAAAACGAAACACAGCAGAATTATTTATTGCTGCACGTTGGTATTTTGTGGCTGACTCATTCGTGCTGCAGCAATATATAGCTAGCAAAGTATATTTAATTTCACAAAATATGTAGGTATTGCCTGAAATCAGATGCACAAAACTTTATTGCATTCCATTAATTCTATTATACATTAGCAACAATTACATTACAATATTTATTAAAAAAATGTGTCATGCTAATATAAAAATAAATATAAACATAGATAAAATAATAAATAAATAAATAAGTCTTAATCTTAAGGTACACAATAACACAACAACTTAAGATAATATTCTCAATTAATGATGTAGAAAAAATTTGATGATAATATACTTACCGTTACCATTAGTCAGTATCAAAAGTCAAAAGTTATAGGTTTTGTGATAGTTGCCTAGCTTGGCAGGAGAATTGGCAATTGCAGTTATTTGGAGACAAACTGTGTGGGAGGTCAATGTTCAGCGGTGGAGGACATTTGTTAGGCTGTAAATGTATTAATCAACAATATCTATAGTTTAATATGTACATAATTTTTTTTTAAATGTTTGGTATGAATAATATTATCATTACATTTACATATACTTGCTATTTCATTCAATCAATTGATATTGTTTTAATTGTTATAGGTATTGTATTTATGCACAGATACACATACTTGATTTTTTTAATTATATATTTATTTATATTTTTTATATATTTAATATATTAATTATATAAAAAATATTAATTATATATATTAAATATATTATTTCACAGCTTTCCTAAGGAATCAGCTATCCATTACTGTTGGATAATCGCTACTGGTATAGATTATAGGTAACCAACAAAACTTAGCAGTGTATGCTCAAATCATTTTAAGCCTCATTGTTTTAGATGGACTAAATATGCTTAACTTATGTTATTTATAATATAATTAAGATAATTTTTTTAAATGTTATAATTTCTTGTTGTATCTCCATAAGTGATATAAGTTTGATCTTGTTGGTAATTATGATTTTTGACATTGTTCTGTATGTATTAAAAATTGACTAGCATTGCTTATTTTATTTTCAAATGCGACATTCTGTATTATTATGACTTGTAATAATTGGGTGGCATGACAATGACAAAATATTTACTTATAGATGTATTGATTAAACATGAATCCTCATTTACAAATGTTGGAACTTTATCTGTACTATCATGTTATATGCAAATAAAGATTTAAATAAAAGAAATAAATAATTTGAAGTCCTGACCTAAATATACACATGAATAATTTATTATGCAATAATAATTGTAAAACTGACTGGGAATATTGGTAGGCACCAATGGGACATTTAGTCCACCCTTAATCCCTTTTATAAAGGTGTTATAAACATTAATGTGTAAATGAATTAAGAAATAAATGTAATAATTATGATAATTTCTATTTAATTGTCATAAATAATGTAATAAAGATGTTTTTGACAAGAGATAAGTATTACCTATCTAAGTATAGTTTAGGAGTTGTACCTTATTATTTATACCATTAGAATATATTATATACAAGGCAAATAATATATATACATACTCCCTTCTAATCCAATTCTAACGACCAGCACCCAAGAATTTCTGCTTATGCAAAAGTATAAATCAAGTTTACAAATGCACATTTTTGAGAAATTCTAAAGCTACTCAAACCAAGAATTACAACGAAGAATTACAAGGAAAGAAAACAAAAAGTTTGTTAAATTTATTGTTTATTAATGTGACCAAAAATTAATAAGTAATCGTTTGTTTATTTTGATTTTATTGAATTATATTTAATATATAATTGTGTTTTCATTTCTTTTACTTAATGTAACATTGTTACTATTTCTAAATATTGTGTAAGTACACAAAATTTAGTTCTTTTTCCTTTTTAAATTTCAATATATTTTCATTTAAATAGAATATATATCTTTACAGTCTGTCAAAAGTCCACTGTTGAAAATAAACATGATTATAGTTATTTGGCATAGTTTCAACGCTTGGAAAGCGGGTTGTCAATCACTGTTTTTTTATTTAGCTGTTATCAGGACAATGCTGCTGTTTATCTTCTTTGATGTTTCCCTATGTCGCCTCATACACCACCCATGGAATGATATGAGATAGCAGATAATCTTACACTGCATGGTAAATTAAAATAGAAAATTTGTAAAACATTCATTTTTATTTTATATACCAACATATTAAAAAACAAACCCTTTGTTGATGCTTTACAACGTATATTAGCTAAACATTTTACCACCTTAACCATTAGGTAACATGATTAAGCCACCTAACCAAAAGTAAGTCACCTAAAAAAGGCCTTCCATAGATATCCTCATAGGATGACTTTTGCCATAGTTGCCACGCCTGCGTTAAAATATGTGTTATGCTGGTTTACCGCAGTTATTTATTATTTTAAGTTTTCATCGGGAAATTGCTGCTGCCCCATCCCCATCTCGTATTATTGCTTACAACGCGGGGTAATATCATCCCGTGTACAGACAAATTCTCTTGTACGCCACAACTTGCCGCACACAAACAGTGGTAGAGCCACGCGGCAGCTTTTATACCACGTAAGGTCTACACGTAAAAATTGTTTGTAGATCTTGAAAAGAGGGAGAAGAATAATAATAAAAACAGTACACAATTACATATAAAGAAAAGTAAAAATATTATATGCAGACACAATGTAAGGCCACGACTCATGTCGGAAAATTTAACACTTAGAGCAGTGTAAGTTCAAAGGCTAAAGCCGTTGATTGTAACTACTGCCATGAACTACGCCTGACATAAGCACATTAATTATACGTGGTAGAGCCCTGCTGCAGCTATATTATTGGTATAGTTGTATCACGAATGGGTCGGCTCGACCGGGGAAGGACCAAGCTCTTACAGAATACCGGCGTAAAATGGCAGCTTGACACTGCTGTGTTTCATATGGTGACTGTAGAGAACCGGAGACCCATTTTACTGGAAAAGAGGCATTCCATCTTAGTCCTCACGGGTAACGACGCATCTGCATTTTGATTCTTTATTGAGGATAAATGAAAATGTCTATGGGTCGCAGCAACCACTTACCATCAGGTGGAATGTGTCGAGCACACACCTTTATTCTATAAAAACAAACCTTCCTTGTGTGGTTAACATGAATATTAGCAGTTAATATACTGGTAGAAAATGCCATAAGGCATTCGTCCTTTATATCCCTTATAAGAGATGTATAATTTTTTTAATATAAGAGATGCAAACGCGTATGTGGCTCACCTGAAGCAAAGTGACCAGTCTTCGGCCGATTTGACAGCATACAGGCAACTGAAGGATAGATCTCCAAATGTATATTGCGGAACTTACACAACTTCAATACAGATGATATTTAAACAGCGATCCAGGGCTCCATATTCTTTGCCTGACATCTGTCTGCCAGAAAGAGTCATTTGTCGAAACTGAAGAACGAATGTGGTAGCATCTGAAATTTTGAGTGAGATTGAGAGGTTCTTTGGGCAGCTGAACATGTCATCGTTGGAGCCAAACGAAACTGTGGGTAACGATCCAAAAGCAAGTCTAATCCGATACTATGTTGATGATATCCCGGAAGTCAGTCTGAGCGAAATTAGAATAGCTCTCCGGCATCTTGAAAATGGTACGTCCCCGGTCATGGATGGAGTTACAGCAGAGTTTCTAAAAGCGGGTGGAAAACCGGTACTTGGAGTCCTTCAGCAGCTCTTTAATTTCATCCTCCATGGTGACACTACTCCAGAAGCGTGAAGCAGAAGTGCGGTGGTCTTGTTATGAGCCACGTTCCTTATAAGCCACGTCTACGTGCTGTTTTCGAGAGTCATAACGAATCGTCTCGCATTCAGAATCGACGACTTTCAGCCTCCCGAACAAGCCAGTTTCCGAAAAGGCTTTAGCGCCATAGACCACATACATACCCTTAGGCAAATTTTACAGAAAACCGAACAGTAAAATGATTCTGCCAAAATTTGGGCAGTGCTGCATTCCTTTCAGCGGTGCCAAGTTGATTGTCGGTATATCGAAATGCTGAAGTATTTGTACAGTCGGGCTATAATGGCTATCAGAGTAGAGACACAGTGTACGAAACCTTACACCATCCATATGTGGAAAGGTGTAAGACACAGTGATTTTATATTCCCGAAAATCTTCACCGCTGCATTGGAAGACGTTTTCAAGCTACTGGACTGGAGAGGATACGGTATTAACGTTAATGGCGAGTACATCACTTACCATCAATATGCCGACGATAAAGTTCTTATAGCAGAATCACTGGAGGTGGAGGACTATGCTCAATGACCTCAGTAGTTATCAGCGAATAAGGTCTCAAGATAAACATGGACAAAACAAAAGTCATGTGTAACGTCCTAACTAAGCTCGAAAATGTTAACGATTTTGTTTACCTGGGATTAATAGTCCGACTAAGTAAGTGTAACTTCGACCGAAAGGACAATCGATAGATTCAATTCGGCTCGGCAGCGTTCTGGATATTACGATACATCTTCTCCTCAGGCGTACATAAAAACCTTAAAACTAGCTTGTTTAACCAGTGCGTATTGCCAGTGGTGACCTATGGATCTGAGACGTGGTTCTTTACTGCTAGCCGTATGGGGAAGCTCAATCTTGCAGTGTATGGAGGTAATATACATTGGTAGATAGTTGGCAGGATCAGCATAGTTGTCCTGAATGAGAGGCCAAACAAGCGCAACAACGCAACAAACAACTCAGATGCAGAGACTTTTAAAACCATAGCTGGGATACGATCGGGTGCACTAGCTTTGTTCACGTCTAGACTTCGCAAGGATTTAATATCCTCTTTGTTGGTGAAACGGACTTCTGAAATAGGAGTACCGCAGTCGGGTAACTTAAATGTTACGCTGTTACTACTGTCCACTGCTGCAAATTGCAAGCATTAGATTTTGAAATTAGCCGCATTCGCCAGTGAGCCATCTAATTATACTAGTGGAGGCAGAAGTTTGTCTCAACTGTTTTTCACGGCGAGAGACCAAAAAGCTCTATTTTAGATGCTCTGGCAGAGAACTTTACGCTGATGCGTTTGATGTGGTTGAAACTGGCTAGCCGTAATGCCTTTTCCCAGGACTTGGTGGCTTCGGCGTTGAATCATGGGCAAGCTTAGCCACCAAGGGGTACGTCAGTAAAGATGATGAAATATTCCATCGCTTGACGTGTAGCATCGGTAATGGAATCCGTGCAGGTCGACGGATCTTCAGACTAGAAATGGACCTGCCACCAAGGATAAGATGCAAAAAAATGTTGCTTCATATCCTAATTTGCTAACATGCATTGCCATATTCTCCGCACACCTTGAAAATCGTTTATGAGTAAGGAATAATGACACATTTCTGGGCCAGCTCGACCAGGGAAGGAGCACGCTCTCACAGAAAAACATCGTAAAATAGCAGCCTAACGCTACTGTGTTTTGTATGGTGAGTGTAGAAAACCGGAGACCCTTTTTACAGGAAACGAGGCATTTTAGTTCTCACATGTGATAACGCATCTGCATTTTTTTTATGGGATAGGGTGACAAACGAGCACACAGTCCACCTGATGGTAAGTGGTTGCAATGGCCCATAGACATCTACATTTATCCTCGTTTGCGAATCAAAATGTAGATGCGTTGTCACCCATGAGGAGTAAGATGGTATGCCTCTTTTCCAGTAAAAAGGGTCTCCGATTCTCTACACTCACCATACGAAACACAGCATTGTTTTGCTGCTATTTTACGCTGGTATTCTGTGAGAGCGTGGTCCTTCTCTGGTCGAGCTGACCCATTCGCGCTACAACTATACTACTAATATAGATGTAGCATGGCTCTACCACGTACAATTTTGATACGTAATCGAGGATAGATGTAAGTTTCTATGGACCACAGCATCCACATACCATCAGGTGGACTATGTGTACGTTTGTCACCCTTATCCTATAAAAAACACAAATTTTATCTAACAGTGATCAGAATTTTCATTCAATAGTAGGTCTGTGCCCTGGAGTAGTGTCCGCAGCCCTACCAGTACCAGCCAACCCAAGACCCCACCTCTGTAGAGAATTATGCAAGGTCAGGACTATATTATATTCTCTATCTTTCTATCTTTTCTATCTTTTTTTACAAAACGTTACCTCTACACTAGTATTTTCTTCAACACAAACAAACATCCAGACACGGAACAATTATGTGTAGGCTATACAAATATTTGTTCAGTGCGGGATTCAAACCCGCGGCCCTTGCTGCTGCAACTTATTGCTAAGCCACTGCGCCATGGAGCCGTCATTAACTACTACGATGCATTAACTATTTTGCTGAGTGGCCAAAGTTGTGTGTGGTCTTGTGTTATCATGATGAAAGACCACTCCTATTCTGTTGATCAATTCCGGCGGCTTTTTCTCAATTTCTTACTTGAGTCTCATAAGTTGTTGACAGTAAAGATCCAAATCGAAAGGTTTTCCCGGCGGTAAAAGCTCATAATAAACGATGCTCTTCCAATCCCATCCTACACAAAGCGTCATCTTATTGCGTGTTAATCAGTGCTTTGCTATTTCCTGTAGAGTTTGACTACCCTTTGACCATGATCTTTTGTCACACATTCTTTCGTAAATGATCCTCATTTCATCACCAATTATCGATCTTTTAAAAATGGTTCGGTTTTATTACGTTTCAATAGACAATCGCAAATGAGTACACGATTCATCAGGTTTTTTTAAGTGAGCTTGTGTGGTACCGAAATATTGAGCTTTTTTGTATAGTCTGACTTTTTCAAATGGGTCAAAACTGTTTGGTGGTCAATTTTCGATTCCTCGACTATGTCGTAACTACTAATATGTCGATCTTGCTCCCCTTTTTTATAAATGTCCTATATATATTGCTATTAAAACTAGCCTAATGCAAACAGTTTAACCACAGAGATTTTTCTTCAATTTTATAAAAACAAAATACGAAGAAACTTTTCCCCGAGCTGAACCCGACTTTTTATTGTTTAATGTGTTATCGTTATGATGAAGCAGGTAAGAAAGTGTAGTGCTCCGCCCCCTCCATAAATGGCCGTATATAATTATATAAAATTTATGGATCTTCCTAAAGGTTTAGCTATAGACCTTTTATCATATTTATGGCGTGATCGTCTCAGTTAGAACCCATACTTACGTTGAGTTTGTTGAATAACTTAGTTCTTTTAGGTGTCTCTTGGAAGAATGAATATTCACTAGAGCAATGGAAAGCTGTTGGTAGTGCCTTAGAATTATTTTAGGCTAAATAACCCTGTTCATGAAGAATGATCCCTCTCTTCGTGAACAGGGTCCTTTTGATAAAAGGTTAAGAATATTAGATCGTCCCTATTCAACTTGAATGAGGTTTACAGCAATCAATTCTTTGTAATTAACCCTTCCCGCTTGGAAATTGTTAACAATATTTATATAAAATACCCGATACAAGGGCTTAGCACTCCTACATTTTAAAAAAATATGGGGGAAGTACACGGCTCTACACGCCGTGTGCGATTAGCGCCAACCGACCAACGCGCTCCACCCGAAGACGGACGTAAGTTGGGAACTGGACTGTAGTTCACAGCAAAGTAACTGGCTAACCAGTAAAAGATGGCTTGGCGCCTTGGTAGTGCGTAAGCATCAATATCGACCGAATTCTTGCATGTCAATGCATGTAAAAACCAAACAGAATATACGTCACATGGTTTAGGAAATCGTAAAAATAATTGGCACACTGGCTATAAATAGCCTTCTGTGAGTGCCACTACTTGCCAGATTTAATTTAAATTAATTTAATTTAAATTATTTTAATTTAAATTACGAAGTTATTGGATTGAATATTTAGTATAACATCACTACTAAACTTTTTATTCATCAGATTACAATTATCTTTTTTTTATAAAACAACGGTAACATACATGCACACAATCCACCTGATGGTAAGATATCTACATCGATCTTCAATTAAATTCAAAAAGTAGATGCGTTTTAACCCTTGCGGACTAAGATAGAATACCTCATTACCACTAATATAGGTATCCGGTTCTCTACAATCGCCATACGAAACACAATAACATTAAGTTGCTCTTTCACGCTGGTATTCTGATAGAGATTCGTCCTATCTCGGTCGGGCCGACTCATTTGTGCTGCTACCATAATATAACCAGAGCGTGACCCTTCTACGTTATTATTGTATACTGTCTATTGAAATACGAGTACACCGTTACAGTCTATTAAAAGTTCACTGCAGAAGGCCTGATAGGAGATATATACCAGTTAGCAGGCGGATTAGCAACCGTAGTTTTTACATGACTGACTTAATGAAAATGTCCCAGTGGCCCCGCAGTGGCGACGCAAGAGAAATCATCACCACATTTCGTCCTGTGGGTGTCGTAAGAGGCGACTATGGAAAATATCGGAAATATTTTATCAGTGGTGAACATAGGCCTCCACAAGGGATACCACAAAGCACGGCCTTTTGTCAACTGCATCCATGCTTAAGGTCAATCAGCGACCTATAGAGAGGGCTTTGCTCGGGCTATGCTCTGCGTGATGGACTTAAAAATGAGATGTCCGCAGTAGAACCAGAGTAATCGACATATCTCAATTGATTAGTAAGCTAAAGTGGTAATGGGACGGCCATATAGGTCATAGAACCGACAACTGATGGGGAAGAAAGATTTAACATTAACTTAAAATTTTTAGGTGACGTAGTTTTAACCTCATCCCGGTAAGCAATGTGACGAAAAAAGGTTTACTGGATAGGGAATTATAGTAACAAAATTAAATATATATTTGTATATTTATACACCACAAATAAAATATTAAATATTTACTCACAGCGCTTTAAAAATAAAGCGATTCGAACGAATTTGGACGAAAAGAATTATATTATGTTGAATTTGGATTTATGAAATGAATGATCAGACTAAAAATGAGACTCAATCCTTTTTATATGTAAGTCTTATCGCTTTACATTATAGGCTACCACTTTGATCATAGAAGACTAGAATTTCGGAGATACTCGTAATATAAAAAAGCCGGCCAAGTGCGAGTCGGACTCACGTATGAAGGGTTCCGTACCATTGTAAAACGTGTTTCTAGTAGGGAAGATCGACTTTAATTTTTAATTATTTTTTATTTTTACCTGAACCCTAAAAAGTAATTTTATGTCAAATAAATGGTTTTGTCTCCGCTTATTTCTTTAGGTAAATATTATAAAATATAATATATATATATATATATATATATATATATATATATATATATATATATATATTTCAAAATCGTCGAAGAGAATTTCTCTTTTTTATGTATTCTTAGAGACTATAATCTCTAATGTTTATTACTTATTGTAATACTTTTTAATGTTTAACAATATAATACGATATTAGTCTCTCTTTGGAAGTTGACGGTGTTATATTCCCGTACCTCGGAAAGCACTTAAAGCCGTTAGTCCTGCGCCTGGTCTTGCTTCGGTCTTATCGGATAACCGTCCCATTGGAATATGAGAGTGAGGGAATAGGGAGTGTACTGGTGCTTGCGCCCACACTTGGGCACTATAATCCTATCCTGCGCAGATGGCTAGTCCCTCTCTTGTTGATATTTTCCACCGTGACCGAAATTCGGTCTTGAGGACATTACTATTATAAGTTAGGATGACAAACGAGCTCACAGTTCACCTTATGTTAAATGTATGCTGTGGCCCGTAGACACCTATATTTATCCACGATTAAGAATCAAAATGCATGTTATCACCCAAGAAAACAAACATAAAATGTTTCAAATGCTTTGGGTATTTTTTCATTATTCTAGATATTTGTTTGCATAAATTTAATAGTTATTTTTTTATCGTATAGGGTGCCAAACGAGCACACAGTCCACCTGATGGTAAGTGGTTGCTGTGGCCCATAGATTTCTACATTCATCCTGGTTTGCGAATCAAAATGCAGAGGCGTTGCCACCCGTGAGGACTAAGATGAAATGCCTCGTTTCCAGTAAAAAGGGGTTATAAAACTCAATTAACAAATATACTTACAGATCACTTAATAGTAGGAAGATGTAGTGGCGTATGCTGCAATCCTGCAACCAAATTCACACAAATAATGGTATTTTTCTTTATAGGTTTCACATAAACTTAGGACCTATTACTAGTCACATACCAACATGGGAATTAATTAGGTTAAATACAAAATTTGAAATATCATGTTCCAAATTAGTCTAGCTTTTATCGCTCCACATTATTATGTGTAAAGACTCCTTTTATGTCTAGGAGTCTTTCGGGGTAGGTATCACTCTTGCCTATTTCTGACGCCAATCAGCAATACTTGCACTGCTGTGTTCCCATGTGAAGGGTGTAGTGAGCCAGTATAATAATAGGCTGTGGGGTATTCCAGCTCAGTCCTCATAAGTGACAACGCATTTGATGCCTTCTTTGTTTGGAATTGACTTTCTTTTTCCGTAGTTGCGATTTGATTTATATTTATCTATTTTTCATGCAATTATTTATATTATTTTATTAAAGTAAATTAACAAAGGATAAATCAAAAATAAAAGCACCACAATTTCGCTTTAATCTAAGAATATAAAATTCCACTAATTAGTTATGTACTCACTTTAAATGTATGAACAAAAGTGTGGTTCATTACACTCAAATTTAACTTTACCAACTTCATTACAGTCAATTTACGTAGCAGTATCCACGAAAACCGAAATTAATTGATGTATATTAATTGTCAGCATAATTTAATTATTTAAACAAAAGTAAGTAATTTCAAAACATTAAAGATCAATTTTCTTTTAAGTTTTTTTTTAATATATTCGAAGTGATAAACGAACTAATAGTCTAGTAACTGACTACGAAATTCATGGACACCTGCAGTTAACTTTAAACAAAAACAGTTACAGATGTTTTATCACATATGAAGAATAAGATGAAATTCCCTGCATTTATATAGGCTCTGTATATCCTTGAGACCGAAAAACAGCAGTGAAATCTACTCTATTTAGCGCCAGAAATAAATATTATAATCTTATCTTTGTTCTTAACTTGGGCCGTGTTAGCCCAGTGGATGAGCGATCGCTTTAATATTTCTTAATACTTGAGATAACTGATTTCAATCCCTACCAATAGCAATGATATTATAAATCACAATTTTAAGTGCTAACTTACTACATGTTCTGCAGAACAAAAACATCGTTATAATCATCATTACATCCTATCTAAGTCGACTACTGAACACAGGCTTACCCGTAGATTGCTTCATAAGGAGTATATTTGCCATAGTTGCCACACTTGGCAAGCGTGTTGGCAACCGCAGTTTTTTATTCTCTAGTTGGTATTAAGAAGAAGCTACCACCCATCTTCACGTTCAATTCTCTCTGACGCATCTTATGGGACGAGAGAAATGAAAGACGAGAGACGGGGTAGTGAATATTCTTACACGGTCACTACAATACATCATGATCAATGGTAACGAAAACGTAAAGGGGAAACCTGTGCGTATCAAAGAAAAATCAAGGCTATGATATATATATATATATATATATATATATATATATATATATATATATATATATATATATATATATCATCAACAGAGGAAAACATATCAGTATATGAGCAGCGGCGTTATCTCATAACGGCTAAAATAAAAATAAAAACTGCGGTTGCCAACCCGGTTGCCAAGCGTGGCAACTATGGAAAATACTTCCTATAAGGCAATCTAGTGCAGAGACCTATGATGGTCAGCAGTGAACAAAGTCCTAGGTGGACATCACATCCGAATAGGCTGTAACGGTAACGAATGTGATGTCTACGAATACATATTGAGACGCCGCGGCGAATACTGCGTCAAGGAGAAATCTGTATGTATCAAAGAAAAACGTCCGTCAACACGAAAGTATTGGGACACCGCAGCAAATACTGCCCTACTCCCGAACATTAGCGGGATGATTTATGTAGTATGCTACTACTTTACTACATCTGTGCCGCCACCTAGACGTGGTAGATATTTACTCTATAATAGGATATTAATATCATTAAATAATAATCATCATATTTTTAGTTTAGACGTAGAGATAATAAAAATTAGTTTATAAGTATTAAATATATTTATCGCCTAAAAACGAGATTTTTCAAAATATTAAAACACTACTGTATTTTACTTTAGGCCATTGTATCAAATATTGATATTAAACACTTAAATAGAACTTTCATAAAAAAGGCAAGCAAGCGGTAAAAGGTAATTTAATAGTAAGTGAAATTTATTAGTTACGGTAGCAATAGAAAACGTGCCTTAGTTACATTGAAAAAGACAGTTTTTTCATTCTCAAGATATATTACCAGGTGTTGCGGAAATTTTAAGTAGGAAAATCGGATTCTATCCTCTTAACTGCAGATGTCACAGATTGCTATTTTAATAAAAATGTAATTGTACTATTCATCATAATACTTATTTTATATTATTTAAATATAACAGTAAATCTGCGTTATAAACTGGAGGATATCTGCTGCAGAACCAGATTATTTGACATAATCCAATGGATTAGTAAGCTGAAGTCGCAATAAGCAGGTTTTATAGCTCGACGAACTGACAACCGGTAGAAAAGAAACGTTCTCGAGTAGTAACCCAGTACCGGTAAGTGAAGTGTATTGCGGCCCCTACTAGATTTTAAACAGTGGTAGAGCCACCTGGCGGCTTTTGCTGTTGCACGGATGGGCCGGCTTGAACCGGGGTGGTACCACGACCTCACAGAATACCAGCGTGAAGTAGAGGTTTACCTCTGCGTTTCGCTTGGTGAGTGCAGGTGGCCGGAGGCCCTTTTTACCAGAAATGAGTGAATTATCGCGAAAACTTCACTTTCTTATTCTTCTTTCTTCTTTACAGTCCTTTACAAGTCAACTGCTGAAGCTCTGCATGGCATCAACTAAAATGCCACAGAGATTTTGACAGATGATTCTGATTCACTACATCCATTCCTCTTACCATTGAACATCACACTCACAACACATTCATCAATCCATCCATTAAAGCCCATAAAAGTCCATTGCTGAACATAAGTAATCACGACGGTAAATAACATAGTGTTCGTGTTGGTATTAACGATAGATAATTATGTAAAAATAGTGTTCGTGACGTTGTTTAGTACAAACAGTGTAAAACAGATCGTTATATATCATTAAAATATAAGACCTGACCTGACCTTACAGGTCATCATATTGTTAAGATTATAGTATAAAATAGCTAACACAGAAAAATTTATGAATGTCAGGTCTAGAATAAGAATATCTTTGAAATATTACCATAGGAAATAATGATGTAATAGTAGAATACTAAAATAACCAACCAGAATGTAGTTTGCAATAGTAATTTAATTAGAGTAAGACAGTAAAAATATGTTGTTACGTAATTAAAAAAAAAATTAATCAAAATAGCACATTTAATTTTGATAAGATATGTACTATAGGAAAATAAAGAGATTTTTTGCGTTGTGTAACTCATTTCACACATATAGTAACATGAAATAGTCAACTCACCCAAAAACGGTAAATCATTTTCATATATAAATTTATGCTCTTTGAAAAAATCCTAATTTCAATAAAGAAGATGCCTAGGTGCTATCATCTGCTTGGGATCCTATAATTAATGAAATTAAATCTCAACCCAAGCATATAACTGCAAGACGTCAAGATACTATATAAATTCATACTGCGTAGATTGGAACAAAAATAATTAATTTTTATCTGGAGGTAGCCGTGGTTAACTATGACATTGGGATGTCAAACATCTCAGTCCTCCTTGTGACCAAGGGTGCAGTATAGTGCTCGAAACGTCGCGAATATAAAATAAGTTAATATACGCAATAAAATTCGTAAAACCTAGTTTTATTTAAATGTGTGCGAAAGCGTTCCTGAAAAAAAAACTGCGGTTGCCAACCCGCACGCCAAGCGTGGCAACTATGGCAAATACGCCCCACGAGAGTAACGAAGTGATGGCCCCCAGTCCCCGGCAGCCCCGCTATTGTAGTATATATATTATATATGCTATTATACTGTGGCGACCATGGTTACGGCGGGAAAGAATCTCCGGTGGAGGTTCGGTTGCCACCTACGACGACTCGACCTGGCAAATTATAACGCACGCACCCTGAGGACTGACGAGAAGATCCAGGAGCTGGAAGAAGAAATAGACAAGTTGCGCTGGAATATCATAGGATAATCCGAGGTCCAAAGAGAGGGGGAGGAGACGGTAATCCTCGAATCCGGCAACTTGTTCTTTCACCGGGAGGGCGACCATCTGTCCCAAGGAGGTGTCGAATTTATCGTCCACAAGTCTCTCGTAAACAACGTTGTAAAGATCGGGAGTGTTTTGACGAGGGTTGCGTACCTTATACTCAGAATCAACAAACGGTATTCGCTGAAGGTCATACAGGTTTACGCACCAACCTCGGCACACACCGATGTGGAGGTGGAGGAAATGTATGAGGATATCTCTAGAGCCATGCATTCCTCCAAAACCCAATATACGGTGTTAATGGGAGACTTCAACGCAAAACTAGGCACAAGAGAGAACGGTGAGCTGAAAGTAGGGAAATTCGGAATAGGGCAACGGAACCCAAGGGGCCAGCAGCTGGCCGACTTCATGGAGAAAGAGGGACTCATTACGATGAACTCTTTCTTCCAAAAGTGGCCCCACAGGAAGTGGACCTGGTCGAGCCCCGACGGTTCGACAAAAATGAGATTGACTTCATTATGACGACCAGACGACAATTGTTCAGTGATGTCTCAGTGATCGCAAGGGTGAGAACTGGTAGCGATCACCAAATGGTGAGAAGCACACTGAAACTAAACGTTAAGTTAAAGATGTCACGTCTAATGAAGTCAACGATCCGTCACCCTCGTGCTCTAATCCAAAGTTCCGAAACGTTTCAGCTCGAGCTACGAAACCGTTTTCAGTACCTAAAAGATAGCAATGGAGTGGACGATATGAATGACAAGCTCGTGGAAACTGTCCATGCTGTCGGAGTTAAGTTTTGCAAGACCCACCGCAGAAGAATACAAAAACTCTCCGATCACGCTGTTAATCTCATGGCTCTTAGACGGTATATGAAGCTACAGTCTTCAGTAGATTTGACAGCATACAGGCAACTGAACAGACATATCTCCAAATGCATGCGGCGGGACTTACGCAAATTTTATACTGCTCGTATTAAAGAAGCGATCGAGCGGAACCAGGGCTCCAAAGTCTTCGCTAGAGATCTGTCTGCAAGAAAGAGCCAACTGTCGAAGCTGAAGACCGAGTGTGGCAGCGTCATTTCCGGGACACCTGAGATTTTGTGTGAGAATGAGAGGTTCTATGGGCAGCTGTACACGTCAACGTTGGAGCCACACGCAAGTGTGAGTAACGATCAAAGAGCGAGTCTTATTCGACATTATTCCGACGATATCCCGGACGTCAGTCTGAGCGAGATTAGAATGGCTCTCCAGCACCTTAAAAAACGGCAAGGGCCCAGGCGAGGATGGAATTACAGCCGAGCTTCTGAAAGCGGGTGGAAAAGTGGTACTTGAAGTCCTTCAAAAGTTCTTTAATTCCGTCCTCCATGGTGGCATTACACCGGAGGCGTGGAGCAAAAGTACGGTGGTCTTGATCTTCAATAGAGGCGACAACGCTCTCTTGAAGAACTACAGAGCGATTTCCCTTCTGAGCCGTGTCTACGTGCTGTTTATGAAAGTCATTACGAATAGTCTCGCGCGCAAACTTGACAACATTCAGCCTCCCGAACAAGCCGGTTTCCGAAAAGGGTTTAGCACCACAAACATACCCTTTGGAAAATTTTACAAAAGTCCGAGGAGTACGTGGTAGAGTCATTCTGCAGCTATATTAGTAGTAAAGTTGTAGCACAAATGGGTCGGCTCGACCGGGGAAGGACCACGCTCTCACAGAATACCAGCGTCAAACAGCAGCTTAACATTGCTGCGTTTCGTATGGTGAGTGTTGGGTACCGGAGACCCTTTTTACTGGAAAAGAGGCATTCCATCTTAGTCCTCACGGGTGACAACGCATCTGCAGGTTTCCGAAAGGGCTTTAGCACCATAGATCACATACATACCCTTCGGTAAGTTGTACAGAAGTCCGAGGAGTACAATTTGCGACTATGCCTGGCGTATGTGGACTATGAGAAAGCTTTGATTCCATCGAAATTTGGGCGGTTCTGCAGTCCCTTCAGCGGTGCCAAGTTGACTATCGGTATATCGAAGTGCTGAAGTGCTTGTACAGTAGGGCTACGATGACTATCCGAGTACAGAACCAGAGTACGAAACCTATCCAATTGGAAAGAGGTGTAAGACAGGGTGACGTCACATATTCGAAACTCTTCACCGCTGCATTGGAAGACATTTTCAAGCTTTTGGACTGGAAAGGATACGGTATCAACATCAATAGCGAGTACATCACTCACCTTTGATTTGCCCACGATATAGTCCTTATGGCAGAATCGCTGGAGGACCTAAGCACTATGCTCAATGAATTCAATAGTGTTTCCCAACGGAGAGGTCTAAAGATGAACATGGACAAAACAAAGAGGATGTTTAATGTCCATGTCACCCCTATGGCGGTAGTTGTTGGGAGCACTAAGCTCGAAGTTGTTGACGAGTATGTTTACCTGGTACAAATAGTCCGACTAGGTAAGTCCAACTTCAAACGAGAGGTCAATCGACCGATTCAACTCGGTTGGGCAGCGTTCGGGAAACTACGGCACATCTTCTCGTCAGGTATACCTCAAAACTTAAAAACGAGACTGTACAAACCAGTGCGAATTGCCAGTGATGACATATGGAATTGAGACGTGGTACTTCAATGCTGGCCGGATGAGGAGTCAAGGTCGCTCAGCGAACTATGGAGAGGGCTATGCTCGGAGTTTCTTTGCGTGATTAACTTAGAAATGAGGATATCCGCAGTAGAACAAGAGTGACCCACATAGCCCAACGGATTAGTAAGCTGAAGCGGCAATGGGTCTGCCATATAGTTTGAAGAACCGAGAAACGGTGGATAGAAAAGGTTCTCGAGTGGCAGCCTCATATCGTTAGGTGAAGTGTAGGGCGTACCTCAACTTTATGGAGTGACGACCTGGTAAGATATGCAGGAAGTCGATCGATACAGATGGCTCAGGACCGTGCTTTGTGGCATTCATTGGGGGAGGCCTATGTTCAGCAGTGGACTTGTGAAGGGCTGTAATGATGATGATTATGAAAGCGTTCCTGTGGCACTGCATTTTTTGACTCTGTGAAGTCGATAATCTGGTATCACTAGCTTGTTGTTTGATCATAGTGTTATCAGAGTGTATATCACATTTTTTTTTAAAAACCTTTCATTGTTTTTGTGAACATTAATTAAATTTTCGTAAATATTCCGAGAGGCCAACGTTAATATATTTATTTTCTAAGAGACTCTCTAAGTTTTAGGTTGTAATTAGCACTAATGGCATTCTTCTGTAAAACAAAAATAGTTTCTGAATCAGTCGCATTTCTCCATAGTATAATTCCATAAGACATTATGCTATTGAAATAACTGAAATAAACTATTAAAGTTGGAAAAATCACTTCGTGTACATCCGCTAGATAAAATAAAATGATGTGTCTTACCTTGTTTAAGAGCACCTCCCGCCCTCCCTCAATAGCGTGCTATCCCAGCACCACTACTCCCAACACCACTAGACTGAAAGACACACCACTGACACACAATACGACACGTGTTTCGCCTCTTCACGAGGCATCTTCAGGTAGTCTAAACTCTGCGGTGGCTGACCGCTAAGTGACTACTTAGCGGTGCACGCAATTGAGGGAGGGCGGGAGGTGCTTTTACACTACGTAAGACACATTATTTTATTTTATCGAGCGGATGTACGCGAAGTAATTTTTTGCCAACTTTAATATAATGGACTTCCGCAAAGTAACGCCTGATTCTATTAATTATCTGAAATAAACTAATCAAGCTGTTCGGGGTTTTACCGACACTATGGGGTTAATTGACTGACAATGCTTGACAAGTTGGATAAAAATATATTTTGGATAAGTTTACAAAGTATAAAGGCTAAAACTGCTGATAATGAGTACGCGTAGCGCTCTTGATGGCTATAAGCGAACTGATTTTAAAATACATTTACCGCGGAAATATGTAAAAGAGGTCAAATTGTGAAATGAAGACTTGATAATTGTACGTTGTATTTCATGCTCGTACATATTTCCAGGCATCAAAGATGGGGTTAGTAGAATGATGGATGCTAGTGTGGCATCATCTAATTACAAAGTGATACCATTGTTTTTTATCAATCGTGCAAATGATAACTTGATTAGTACATGAATATATAGGGTGATTAAACAATATTATTATCTAAGATCTGGTCTGGATCTGGTCTATGCACGCTGGTTTGGAATTGCGTACACTGATCTGAACACAGGCGATGTGCTTCTGTTTTGCTTAAACGCACGTGCAAGAAAAATTATTTGCACTCACACTTTGACACTGATTGCCCATAACACATTCACTAAACTGAGCACTGACACTCGGTAGAACCTGTGGCGACGACGTCTCTTGTTCCGTCGTAGGCAACGACACTCACGCCTCCGCGAGTGCTCCCGGCGCCGACCGCCTACAGAGCCTCTAGCTGTACGCCATAGTGCCCACCGCAACGACCGCAAATATCACATATATCGCAGCGTACTGATGGACATGATGATAGCAAACCCTCTCTGCTAAGATTTCGTTGTTAATCTTAATCTCAATCTATTTCTTGATCATCTGAGCTGTAGATTATTGACTATATCATCATTCGTATTGTTCGGTAGTAGCGATATGTTATTTATGTGATTAATTAGTGATATCGTAGGGACTCGTATATCAGAACGGATGTTAATCTCGCTAAGTTCTTGTCGGTGTGGAAAAAAAAATCAGCTGTTTTAACTATACAACCTTGATCCACATTAAATAGGCCAGAGCGGGTCAATTGCACTGCCGTAACTTGATCGTCACATAATAACTTCATTTTACATTGGTCGCTACAAAAATAAAAATATATATTTAGTTTATTTAGTCCTATCCAGCGATTGTAGCATAATCTAGTAATCGTTTTACATTTTCTCGAAAAGGGCAGATTCTCGCAGAAACTTTGATCATCTTTTATGTAGCGAATATGCATTTTATGATGGTACAAAATAATTTTGAAGTCTCTTCTAGTACATAAATCCAGATCCTTTTCGGTCAGTGGCACTAGGGAGTCTTTTTTTTAGTTGATAGAAATGTATCTTGATACTGGTACTACGGAAATTTCTTCTTTATTGCATGCCTTAAGCGCATAGCGCGTAGGTTAGTTCTACTAGCGCCTAAAAATTTTCCAACGTTCCAACGTTTTTTCGCATAAAATCGTATCTAACAATGATATTACATATAAATTATAAAAAACACATTGTCAGAAAGAAAATGATTTTTAAACTTAATAATATAATTTTAAATTGATTAATTGCTATTTTTACACAAAAACTTGGTTCTAGTGGCTTATGGTGTAGATTTGTCAAGTCCGCATGGAGTGGTAAACATGATAACTTTTGTAAATATCAATTGTTTAACTCAATCTATTTTTTAATCTCTTCAGCTGTAGGAAGCCAAGAAATGAAAATAGCAGTTTAATTTTGTTTTGTTTAGTTATAATTTTTTTTCGGCTGCAAAATATCTAAATTTTCGGTGTTTTAGCAGTCTTGTATTAATTTATTTTACTAAATACACTTTGCTCCGCCTTACTAGCTTACTACGTGCTCGGCCACCGTCGTGAGTGGATTGCTGTATCGTTTGCTTACAGCAGCGGTAATAGGCAGCAAAAATACCGATTGCTGTAGAAATACAAAGTATTCCAAAAACCAAATTTGTTACATACTCGATCATGGTTATTATTTTTATAATAATTGATGTTTATTATAATATTTTGTCGCTAAAAGTACGTAGGATTAACATATAAATATATTTATACACACCGGCAGGCGAAGTGTAGGGCGTCCTCCCACTAGATGGAGTGACGACCTGATAAGACATGCAGGAAGTCAATGGATGCCGGTGAATCGTGACGTGCTTTGTGGCATTTCCTAGGGGAGGTCTATGTACAGCAGTGGACTTGTGAATGGCTGTAATGATGATGATGATGATGACACGTCTTGGACTTTATGGAGTAATCTGAAGGTTTACTTCGGTGAATGCTATTGGAGCTCCTCGAAGAGTAGAACTAGATGTGCCGAGCTTGGCCTCATTTTGTTAGTTATGATGAGACCTTACGTCCGGACTCGATACAATGACCTGAAAGTTTACTTCGGTAAATGCTACTGGATCTCCTCGTTTCGTTCGACGTTTCCAGTGCTTACTGCACCCAAAGTAACGTGGGACTGAGAAGACTATAAAAATTAATACAATAAAATCCTTATTTATATTCTACGTTCAGATGCAGAAAAAATATGTATAAGAAAGTGTTATGTTGATTCAGATACGTTTAATTATTTCTGGGGGAATACTTTAGGCAACAAAGATATTACGGCAAATTGGCAACAAACAAACCGGGGCTTCGAAGTTATTTAATATTTTGAATATATTTCAGGTTTGAAGGAATCTATGATAATCATTTAAGCATATTCAACTCACTAATCAAATATCCTATCGCGTTCCAAGTGGTTCACGACGTATTCGTGAGAAATACATAAACTATTTATGACAAAAATCTGTCATACTAACGCTGGTCTTCGTTCCCCATTAAAACGCATAGTGCAATCATAAAATGATTACTTTAGCGATATCGACATTTTTACTGCCTCACATTTGTGCTTTAAAAATATATTAAAAATAAATTACAGGTATTACAAATTAAAGTTTGATTTGTGCAAGATTCTTTTATACTGCTTAATACTTAATTATGTTTTTTTTTTGTGATAGTAACTTTTCTCTTCAACTCGTTACTTATTGTTTATACAAATATGTGGTATACGGTGTTAAATATACATATATTATACTCTTTTTTGATAGTACTATTATAAAAACCTTTGTACATTTGTTTGTTTATCTTAATAAATAAAAAAAAATAGAAATTCTATATCAATACAAAATTCTTAACGTACTAAACATTAGTAAATTTACTGACATGTGACGTGACTGCTAATTATGTGGTCTCGAAATTAAATCCCGAGTCGGGCCAAAATATATTGGATTTTTCCGTCAAGAAATTCTCAGTAGCAGCCCGGGGTTAGGAAGCTAGTGATGTTTTACTCCCGTGGTTTGGAAAGCGCGGAAAGTCCTATGTGATACTATGCCTGATTTTTCTCCAGTCGTCTCAGATTGCCGTCCCACCAGATAATAAGAGTAAGGGAAAAGAAAATGCACCTGTTCTTACACATACACTCGTGCACAATAATCCTGTTCTCTGCAGATGGCTAGTTTCAGATGAGACAGGCTGCCGTGACCGGTGATCGGTCTATAGAACATAGCAATTAGTTTAACATTTTATTATTTAAAAATAATCATAAGTGCGACGGAAGCGAGTGGCTTCGTGGAGCTCGAGCTATTGTACGAAATTCTTGTACTTAGCTTGAAAACGGTGCTGTAAAAATATTAATATATAGTCGCACATGCTGCCACAACTACCACTCAAAGTTAACAGCTTTCATATTTATGCTCTTATATTAACGTACAGCAGTTTTATACCATGTCAATATTTCATTGAAATATAGGGATATTTTCCAAAGAGTAGCCAAATTTCAAACTTAAGTTAAAATATAATATAAATGATGATATACCGTTATTGCAGTTTTTGAAAATACGAATTTTTTTATACGATAGTGTGACAAACGAGCACACAGTCCACCTTATGGTTGCTGTGGCCCATAGACATCTACATCTATCCTCGTCTGCGAATCAAAATGCAGATGCGTTGTCACCCGTGAGGACTAAGATGGAATGCCTCTTTTCCAGTAAAAAGGGTCTCCGGTTCTCTACACTCACCATACGAAACACAGCAGTGTTAAGCTGCTATTTTACGCTGGTATTCTGTGAGAGCGTGGTCCTTCCCCGGTCGAGCCGACCTATTCGTGCTACAGCTATACTACTGATATAGCATGGCTCTACCACGTTTGAAAATACCACCTACCACCTAGGTGGCCATGTCAACCAGCCAGCTCACACTTTTTGGACCAGATCATATAGGATGGCCTATTACCAATAACGGTTAACACTCAGATACGGTAACCACCTTTTTCATCAGGGAAATAAATATAAATATATAAATGCCCACCTTTAAGGGTGAGACGCATATCCGAAAACACGACCTAGCCGTAACTACCTAATTGTTAAAATTACTCAAAGTAACAAAACTTCTGTACATGACACTATTATTTTTTGGACCATTATTCTAAATATTTAGTTACACTAACTACCAAATTCCCTACCCCAAAAATTAACTTAACGTTATACACCAAATATTATCTTTTGTAATTTATTTGTAGTATTTAATACACTGTAAATGAATTACTGTGTTATTATTATAGTAGATTTTAGTAAGTGTACCGAAACTACAAAATATATCAGTGTTCAGAAATATAACAGTGTGAAAACCACAAGCTTTTGCAGGATTTTTAATATGATATCGACTATATTCAGTAGAAACTTAGTTTCAGTTGTTAAAACATCTTTATTGCAGTTACCATTATGAGTTCTTACAGCTTGCATTGTAAATTAAAAAGTGAAGTAATCTGTTTTTTTCTCGTCATTTAGTTGTGTGGGATTTAATAGAAGCTAGATACAGTGTAAGGTATAATTGCCATGCTTAGTAATGTGATGGAAGGTGATGATATAAAGTAGCTGATATTATAATTGATATAAAATCGGGATGATAAAGGCAAAGATCGGTGGGTATTGAGTATTGTATTTGTATAGTAAGTTGGTGGATTTCTACCGCCAAAAAGCCGCAAATAGAACCTTTAATTCACAAGTAATTTCAGTAAAATCAAATCATTGATTCGTACTGAACGTTGTGTTTTATTTTGGCGTAACACTACACGAAACTAAAACTTTAGAAATAGTCGACTTTATTTACCCAGTAAATATAGGGGATATCTACATATATACACGCCTGCGTTTTAACGCTGTGCGTATGACTTACTAATTAAATGACTTACTAATTAATAATTAAATAAGTTTGACTTCCTAATGGTCCGAGAGCTCATGACGCATTTTTCATGAAGTGTTTGATGCATCATGAAACTTTGTTTAAAGGTATCAGTCGACTCAATAAGCAGGTATATGACTGTCTGCCTGGCCTACCTGGGTACACCTGGTACTGCGCATACAGTTAAGTCGAAAAAAAATTTGCCCAAAAAAAAGTGTTTGATTCAAATAATAATAATGACTATCCGTTAGCTAAGTTTATAAACAATTAAGAAAAAAAATGGCAGACACTTCTGAAGGGGTTTACATAGGGGCAGACGACCACAAAGTTGTATTTTCAAAAATTCCAAAAAAAGTGTTTGATTCAGTCTGCCATTTTTACAGCGTGTTTATTATGTATAATAAAATATTCTCACAAAAAGGCAGACAGTTTCTCCGGGGGTTACTAATTTAAAAATCTATACAAATAAATAAAATTTAAATGTCTGTTTTTAATTTCAAAATAACAATTTTTTACTAAACGCATAAGACATTATATACGATATTTATAACAAAAACACAATTTTTAAAATTTTTGTCTGTCTGTTTGCTTTTGGGCTTAGCTTAGCTGATCACCACTCACAGTTAAGATGATATGCGAATAAAACTCGCTGTCGAATGGGCGGAGTCTAAGGCTGCGTTTCCACCAGAGATGTGCGAGGATGCGTAGCGAGGGATGTGTTTGTTAGGAATCAATAAAATCACTTCATTAACCTCGTTTTACTCAGCGTAGCTCTGGTGAAAACTGCTCAGCGGAGCGAGGTATTTGTATTTACAAAACAAGGGAAGTATGTGTGCGAGGGATGCGATGCAAGGAATGTGTGAGAGGAATGTGTTTTTTTTTTATAATATAGGGTGACAAACGAGCACACATACCACCTGATGGTAAGTGGTTGCTGTGGCCCATAGACATCTACATTTATCCTCGTTTGCGAATCAAAATGCAGATGCGTTGCCACCCGTGAGGACTAAGATGTATTACCTCGTTTCCAATAAAAAGAGTCTCCGGTTCTCTACACTCACCATATGATACACATCAGTGTAAAGCTGCTATTTGAAGCTGGTATTCTGTGAGACCGTGGTCCTTCCCCGGTCGAGCCGACCCATTCATGCTACAACTATACTACTAATATAGCTGCAGCATGGCTCTACCACGTATAAAATGTGTATGTGTGCGAGGAATGTGTTGCGAGGAATGTGTGCTAGTAAAGTAGCGGGCAGAGGCGCGCGCGCTCCTCTCCCACCACATCTCACCCCGCTCACACCTGAAAAAACCCCGCTACACATCCTCGTATCGCTCATCTACGCACTGTTTTATAGTGTCGCTACGGATCCTCGCACTGCAGAGCGGCATAGCACATCTCTGGTGGAAACGCTCACACCGTGCCACAGCCTCGCTACGCATCTTTGCACCACCCAGCTACCTCGCTTATTTCTGGTGGAAACGCAGCCTAACTCTTGTAACTGCCCCAACAAAGGTAGACTGGAATAGGGCCCATCAGTAGTCCAATCGACGGGCAGCAGAGGACGGGGCCCTAAGGCCTACGGAGACTTATTATTCTACACAATAGATGTAAGGCTAGGTAATTAATAAGAACTTACCTGGTTCCGAATCGAGAACCGAACCCAAGGCACGGTCAGGCGTTAAGTATGTGCATGTGAGTAGTGTGTAGTAGTGTTTACATATGTGACCTGACGGCCTGATTTAATCGGACAGAAAATCCACCGGAGCTGATGTTCTCCCAATGCGCGCTCCCTCCAGTCGTGAATCACCCATGGAAAATTTCTGCCTTCCTTTCACTATTTCAGTCTATCAACTACATTGTATATTTAATTAACTTCAAAGTCAACCAATTCAACGATCATTGAAATCAAACAAGTGACACCCGACACAAGTAACGAACAGTCGTTCAAAGTTCAATATTCAAGGTTCCGGGTTCACGTAGCACTAATTTACTAACACGGAGTCGAACGCGGCCTCTTCTCGAATCTCAAAGTTCAGCGTTCCCAAACAACAAACTATATTCCTTCGTACGATATTAAATACTACGCCGCAATAAGAATTCAAAATCAGCCTAGCAGACACGCAAACTAACTACAGAGTCAATACACAAAAGGCTCTTAACGCGATGGTACAATTAATCAATGACTTCCAAAACCAATTAACCGGGCCACGCCCTCGAAATGGAATGCGAGCATCAAATTCCAGACCGTATGTCCACTCGGCGTGCGCGTAAGGTTCCACGTCACACAAGCAAGTTAAATATTATTGCAAAATTCACTTCAACGTGCAATCACTATACAAATTGACGTAATTACTTACTACGAAATTACTTTAATCACTCAAATTCAATACTAGCCTCTTGTCACAAAACGTACAACTTAGACAAACTAATTCGAGGCGGTCTACACGAAACCCAAATTCAATAGTAAATTAAACGCGCACAAAGACTCAAATTCTAGACCACAAACCAAAAAAACTGGTCGCGGGAAATCGATGCAGCGGTCACCAAAATACGCTAATCGACCGAACCGCTGCTGTCAAGCTACTGTTGCTAGCCCACAAGGCTGAACGCCGGGAAGCGGCATATCGCCCCCCCGCCCGGCGGCGCGCATGTCACCTCGCACCATCGGGCGATGTGCTAAGTCAAAGGCGAATGGATGCCGTTTCAAATGACCATGTTTGGGCCTAAACAACCGCTACAAGCTACAACAGATCACAGGCGTGCGAATTGTTCGGTTTCTTTGATACTTTAATATTTAAAAAAAAATTAAGTTATGTAAATTAACCACTGCGTCACGGAGCCGTCAATGTCACTTTTCTGTTTGTTTGTGTGTATATCTATCTGTTTATCGAAATGTCACAGTTTTCTAGCTTATAAACGAAATGAGTTACAGATCTGAAAGGGAAATGCCCAATTCTGGCCATGAAACGCCCAACAATTTGCATTTGTTAAAAAAATAAATTTCTTTTTATAGTAATTAATAGCGGTATTTATGTATCCAAAAAAGATTGCAATATTTTTGCACAAAAAAAAGTACCGAAAAGATAAAAACGAAATTAGGTAAATCCGCAAGTCATTAGTTTGTGGATAAAATAAAAAGTGTTGCCAATCACAAATCTCGTTAAAAAAGTCGATTCTGTTTTTTCAGTCGATTCTTATGGCGTCATTATTATAATGGTAATATTATTTTTCGATAATTATTATGATGTTATGATAATTAAACAAGCGAATTGCTAGTTGATTTACCATGAACTCTTTAGAACATAACAAAAACACTACTGCACAATTTAACTCTTATTCTTATCTGTTCTTAAAAAATATTTAAAACGGAATTTAAATAAATAAAACAAAACATATTTTAAAAGGCGTGCAGAACATAAAGCGAATCAGAGATTATTCTTTTTTATGAAATTATAAATCGAACAAAAAATCGCTATCTATTTATCGATTTTCGAATCTGACAGCTAAGCCCATGTCATAATTATCAAAACTAAATAGTCACAAGTCGAATTCCTTTGCATTTGTGTTATTTTGTTTGTTTCCTCGCGAATTTGTGATCTAAGCAACGAATAAGCTTTCTAAATGGACTCCGATAATTCTTTTCACCCTATTGACCACGGCCTGAAAATGGATCCCGCTCCCACTTCTTGAACTCGATATCCACTGTTAATGATAACTTTCACACCGGCCAGAGTTCTTCCTAGGTCTCAGTAATTCATTCAAAAGGACATTTACGCTATGTCAATTATGGTTTAAATGTCACGAATATGCGAAGTCATTTGTTGTTAAAAAACTGTTCTTGTGAAAATAAAAAACCTTTATATCTTAAAAATCCGGACTTTTTTTAAACCAATTCCTTAACCATTTCATTCTTTTAATTGCATATTATTATTTCCATATGCTTTTATATGTGGGCACCCATGGCCGAAGTGTCTATGTACGGTGGGCATTCCCCTTTAGGTATTTTTAACCTAGCTTATCATTGACTAAAGTTCAAATATGTTTTTATTCTTTTTTATCTTTAAAAATATAATAAAATAGTTAAATATATAGAATTAGAGATTTTATTAATGGGATTTTATCAAATGGGACCATCTGACCACACCGTATGATTTCAATTTACTTATGTTTTATAGAATAAGGGTGACAAACCAGAATACAGTCCATTTGATGGTAAGTGGATGCTGTGGCCTATAGGCTATCCTCGATTAAGAATCAAATTGTAGATCCCTGAGGACTAAGATAGATTGTCTCGTTTCCAGTAAAAAGG
Organism: Parnassius mnemosyne; assembly: GCA_963668995.1. Classification (NCBI taxonomy): domain Eukaryota; kingdom Metazoa; phylum Arthropoda; class Insecta; order Lepidoptera; family Papilionidae; genus Parnassius; species Parnassius mnemosyne. Next base: position 12,537,004 of record CAVLGL010000090.1, read on the forward strand.
GTCTCCGGTTCTCTACACTCACCATACAAAACATAGGAACATTGAGCTGATATTTTACTCTCGTATTTTGTGAGAGGATATTACTTGATGGTGATGGTGATTTCCTGGTCGAGCGGACCCAATTGTGGCAAAACCATTATATAACTGCAGCTTGGCTCTACCACGTGAAGAAAACTAGTACCACAAATAGGAGAAATACTAATAGAAGTAGTTAATTGATCATAATATGTATGGAACCCTGATAAAGCGAGGCTGACCTCGCACTTGACCAGTTTTTAATTACGAGTATCAACGGGAGCATCGAAGAGCTCGGACAGACTGTAAGTTTAAATTTTAAAGATAAACTTCAGCAAATTAACGTCAGATTACATTAATTAACAGTATACGAGTATTTTACTGCTTTGAATAAACGGAATTTAATTATATTATACTCTAGCTTAGCAAGATGAATGATATATTAACGTTAAAGCGATGTAAGTATCGCTCAAGGAGGCGACTTTGTAACATAATAGTATGAAGCGACGAATTCACCATGAGGATGAGCCGTCTGGAAGTGCGTACCTATATTTGCTGACATTAGTTATCTGACAGTGAACTACAAAGTGGCGGTGTAAGAATGTCCACTACCCCTTATTGTCCTGAGGGTAATATATTTATATTATGCTGTAGTGGATGAATGGATAACTATCTAAGGTGATGCAGTGGGCCAGAATGAGTCTTGGCTTCGGACAATAAAATACGCCATATGTCCTTTGCCAACTCCTGCCAGTCTCGTATCTGAAGCCCACGCAGCTCTTTTCCTACTTCATCATTCCAACGGTAACCAGGACTATCAACTATCCAAAACGCCCAAGTACACTCACTTCACCGCATCATCATACATCCCTTCGAACCTCAGATAATTCTTAAATATCACAGCGCAACTTGTCTATCTCTTCTTCTAGACCCAAGATACTTTCGTAAGTTAAAACATTTTCGTAAGGTGGTAAACGAAACTCCTCTATAGACTTTACACCCTTTTTCTTTTTTCGAGAGAGAGACCAGTACCATTGCAACCTAAAAGATCTATTGTGATCGCTGCTATGTCTATACTTCACCGCTAAGCTCTACGTCCTCAATGGAGTACATAGTTTCCCTGATAAGTTTGCGCATTAAGGGTCGGCAATCTGTTAGGATGTGTGAAAGCATTTCTTCCTTTAAGGAATAAAACCGGCACATCATTGAGGTGCTTAATCCTAGGATGTAAATGTGCTTTTTATGACAACAGTGTCCAGTCAGTGCTTTTGCCAGAAAGCGCAATTTATTTTTACCTTATCCCAGGGCTTCCTAAGCGAATTTACGATCAAAATCTCGGATAAAGGTTTTAGAATGTTTTAAGCTTGATATATCAGAGATCTTAAGTAATTTATTGTGACAAATAGTTTCAAGGGTCAATCAAGCGAAGCTTTTTGAGATTCCATAAAATATCTCGGGTCCAAATTGAGCCCTCTTTGAGCCCTCCCGTGCAAACTTGTCGGCAATTTCATTGCCTACCATACCCGCGTGACTCGGAACCCATCTTAAAAGGACCCTGTTTTTACCTCCCAGGGGGTTTAGTTGGTTCACGCAGTCTCCAACTAGCTTCGAGTTCACCAACTTTGATCTCAACGCTCTCAACGCTTGACTATCAGAGTTAATATAGATAATATGGTTGACGTAGTGTATTTTCAGATATATTTCCGCACACTGAAGTATGGCAAAAAAGTCGCAGCCTATTTTTGACCCATAGCCTTATATGTATACCATATAAGGCTTCCGAACTCACAGATGACCTGTCTATCCAGCCAGTATTCTTTGGAGGGTAGTTCTACTATATACTTTTCATTAAAAGTATATTATAATCGACGCATGATATCTGAGATCATGCATAAGACCGGTGTTTCCTTAATTGAGTCGAGCATGGATCTCAATCTATAGGGAAGCAAGCTCGAACCGCCCTGAGCATTAATACTATACAAACTAGTCCGCGCCTCCTTTTATAAATAAAGATCAAGGGGTGTTAGGCCTATAAAAGCATTAAGAGCCGCTCCAGGCGATGATCGCATCGCTCCAGTTGCCATTAAGCAGGAAGTACTTTATAGACTATTTAATCTGTTCGCAGTCGTTTTTGGTTAAACTTATTGCACAAGACAGCGGAAACGTAGGTAAGATTAGGTCTCACAATGCTGCTGTACAGTCATACTGAGCCACAAGCCCCACTTTTTTACGACCATGTGACTGCACGTACCCAAAACAATTTTAGCTTTATGACATACGTTGCTAAGGTGAGTGTTCCACGTTAGTTTTTGATGGATTGTTACGCCCAAGTACTTAGCTTCAGTAGAGAATGGTACTTCTTTACCATTTAGTTTTAATGTGACTAATTTGTCCAACCGGTCTCTTTTTGGTAAAGGGTATTTCAATAGTTTTATCAGCATTAACTTATAAACTGTTATCCCTACACCAGTTTTTATGGTCTTTAGGGCTCTTTTTATGATCAGTGATAAAGTACTTTGGCAAAAGCCCCTCGCAATGATTACAAGATCATCAGCATAACCCGGTGTGTCAATGCGAATGTATGCCATATTGTTCAATAATTGGTCAACGGCAAGAATCCAAAGGAGGGGTGACAAAATACCTCCTAGTGGACATCCTCTTGTAGTTTCAACTTCAATCGAAGGTTGAAACAGCGCTATGTTTACCGTTTTGGCTCGCCGCTCACTTAGCGGTCAGCCACCGCAGAGTCTAGATTACCTGAAGATGCCTCGTGTAGAGGCGAAACACGTGTCTTATTGTAGTCAGTGGTGTGTCTTTCCTAGTGTAGTGGTGTTGGGAGTAGTGGTGTTAGGAGTAGTGGTGCTGGGATTAGTGGTGACGGTGATAGTGCACGCAATTGAGGTAGGACGGGAGGTGCTCTTCAAACTAGGTAAGACACATCATTTTATTTTATCGAGCGGATGTACGCGAAGTAATTATTTTACCAACTTTTGTTTCTCTTCTGTCTTTTTTCTATTGAATCACACCAAATAACAGACGGCAACCACGTGAAGAAATAACTCCTCAGACTTTCCCTGGGGTTCAGTATGCCCTGCACTCTCCACCAGAACCATTCGCCTAGCTGCTCGCCGCACAGGCGAGCAGAATAAGTCTTAATCTATTCCTACTGATAATGTCTAAATATGAAAATTAGGAGTAGACTAACCCCCGCCCCTTAACACTCTTTGTGTTACACAACACAAACCACCGTTATCATACTTTACCGCTCGCTCTTTGTACCTTTGGTCAGGATATGTAGTAGCCATGCTTGGCAGGCGGGTTGACAACAGCTGTTTTTTGCTTCATTTCGTGGTTTTCAGAAAAGTGCAACAGTTTGTCTCCTGGTATAGTTTCCTTTTGATGTCTTTTAAGACATCCCCTGGATGATATTATGGGGTAGATATTTTACACCGCCACAAGACTGTAACAGTAAAATAGAGTAAAACCCTTAGCACAATTAAAATCCATTCATTAAAAATTAATTACTTTTCTTCAAGTAGAGTACTTGAACAGTAAATTTGTGTGAAAAATGTTCGACAAGTATTATGTAGAGAGAAGTGGAAGCAATTTTTCAATTGTTCTTATAATGCAGAATTCATTCCCGCCAAGCTACAGACTCAAAGCTACAGAATTTGCATCGGATATGGTAATCTATACATATAATAAAAATGTAAAAAGCAGACGTCTGTACATTTTACATTTTTGTAATAAAAGTGATTGAGAGGTACTAAAATAAGTAACATTTCTACCATTTTTAGAATTTTCTGTCTGTCTGTTTGTCTGTCTGTCTGTCTGTCTGTCTGTTTGTTTGTTAACGTATCACGTATAAAGTACTAATTTATATCATAAGAATCATTAAGGAAAATATAAAGTTTATCTTAGTGTTACATTTAGTCTTTATTTTATTAAAATCAGTTCATTCAATCAAAAGTTATGATAAATATTCTGAAGTATGAATACGAAGTATAGGAACGAATTTGTTCAACGGTGGCGTAGGTTGAGTCATCAAGTGCATTTTAAACTAATACTTTATCATAAATCATAATTAAATTAGGTAAAATAATGTTCTATAATAATATAATTATATCTAAAACGCAGTAAACAAAAGTATTAAAGAACTTATTAAATAAAATAATATACAAAAATATATTATAACCTTATTAACTAAATCTAAAGTGAAATAGTTAACCAATTTCATCGATAGATGGCGGTATGGTCCAAATGTAATATAAAAAGACGTTTTGCTTACTATGCAGACACTGGTTTATAAGTTCTTTTATGTTTTATACATACATATATATATATATATATATATATATATATATATATATATATATAATATATATATATATATATATATATAATGTACCAATTGCGTCAATTAATCTCTTTTATTTTTAGAAATTTCTGTTAGCAGCGCCATCTCTCGTTAAATATATACTTATAATAAAAATGGTGATAACATGTTGTGTCTATTTTTGTACATTTTATAGAATATGTGTCACTAAAATCATTATAGGGAAATGAAAATAATTAAGTAAACACATTTTATAATTTTTAGAATTGTCTGTCTGTTTGTCTGTTTGTTTATAAACGCATCACATCTAAAGTAAACATTTTTTTTTAAAGAAATCGTAAAGAAAATCATAAGGCGTATCTTCAAGTTACATTTAATTTTTGTTTTATTAAATTTGGTTAATTCTATCGAAAGTAATGATTATTAGTTTAAAATGTAGGTTCTAATTTGTTCAATGGCGCCATAAAATCTCAGAAAAAGTAATAAAAAGATTTGTGTGTAAAAAAACGTTCTATAATAATATATTTATACTTAAAACAAAGTAAACAATAATAAAGATGTTTTCCTTAAATTAAAAAAAGTTTTCTCACAACGAACGTAATAGACGGCATTGTACAAATTACATTCTTTTCTGAATTGCGGCGTTAAGATACTCCGAAGCGTATTGAGACTCACTGACGTGCAGTCACAGTCTCACAAATAACCATATATTACCCAGCACCAATGTAGATATTATATATTTTCAATTTCAATTTCAACTTAATAAATTAAATTAAATTATATATATTATAAGTTTATTATGAGTTATAAATATATATGTATATATAAGTAAAATAGTCAATTTATTTTGTATTAGATTATAATGAACATACTAATATCCGAAATCACAACTTCCCACAACTCAATAGCGAACTCATATCCCAACTTCAAAGGATGCTACATGAAATAAATCCATACGTACATAGTTTTAGGGTTGCATTGCAATCGATCCGTTAAGATTTAATAAACAATTATAAAATAGTTATTAACGCTGACAGACGTCCTGTTACTTTTTTTAGTAACAGGACTTACTAAGTTACTGAACACCGCGGTAGCAACGTCCCTGTCACTGATGAAGTGGCAGTGGTATTAGTTGATCAGGAGTGCGATAGACGTGACATCGTGTTGCACACACATGACGATCGACTGCCAGGGATTTATGAAACGCATCGATATTATGATGCTCTACAATATCCATTAATATATTGTCACGGTGAAAATAGGTACAATTTCGGAATTTATCAAGTTAATCCTAATACCAGAGAGACCAATTTTAATAAAAAAATATTTGCTCTGCAATTTTATTCGCACCTGTTACATGTAAGGCATATATCTTCTTGCGTATCTGCAAAGATTTCAGGGGTTTTTTTACCAATTTATAGTGGACATGTATGCGAAAATAGAGACGGAGCGCTTAGTGTATATACGCACTAACCAGAGACGTCTGTTACACTGACGTCTAATAAGTGATATTGATACAGTAATGATATAAATCGTTTAATATTTTCTTACCTGATTGTCAAATTCTCGAAGTAAAACCTATATACGCGAGCTACGCCGCGGGCACAGCTAGTAAAAAATATGTGTGAAATTGGGTGCCTGACATCGTTCGTAACAGTTGTTCAAAAATAAGTAGGTAATAAAAAAACAAATTATTAGCATAATTAAATTATTTTTATTTCTGTTATATATGAGCAAAACGTAAATACATTTTTTAATCTAAAAAACGAAAGCTATTCTTTTATTATAGCAGAAACGAAATGTTTTTAAATATGTTTCTGTATCTTGTATATGGCAATACATAATGAAAACTACATTTTATTCTCAACGTGTCTATGGTATCTTTTTAACTATTTAAAGATTTATAAAAAAAAATTAATTGTTTCTTTTTCTAACAATGAGGCTAATCTGTAGATATTAATATTGAATGAAAGGAAGGAAGTAAATAAATAAATAAAATTTGAGTGAGATTGAGACGTACCATCTCTGGGCCGAACCTGCGGCTTATAAAGTTTTAGGCGGTGTACCGACATGAGACACTGTCCCGTTCTGCTTAGCACCCCTAGCTTTTTAGATGCCAATTTGGCCTTCTCTTCCAAGTGATAACATAACTGCACATCACTCGATATGACGACGCCGAGAATTCCGATATGGGTTGAGTCAACAAGGGGAGCGCCTTGAAACTAAGGAGATACGACAAAGGGGTTCTTTTTATCGGTAAACGCGCAAACTTTAACTACTATTAAACTATCCAGATTTAGTCGCCCCCAATCAACAACTTTGTTCAGCAAAGACTCGACTTCACTTGTGTGTGTTTGTTCCGGTACTCGGTGACGTTTTCTCGAGAAATATTGGCACGGATGGTGTATAGAGTATCACCAGTGCTGTAATCCGCCTAGCAATGGATGTTACCTCTTCGCAACATATCATTTATAAGCAGAAGAAACAGCGTTGGTGATAGCTTTGCAGCAGCCTTGTGTAACACCAGCATTAAAAAGCTTGTATTCGGAGGAAAAGGTGGTTATGGCGGTAGGCCTGTAGTTGGACGGGTCTGAGCGGTCGCCTTTTTAGGGATCGGGTGGACAAAAGCCGTCATCCATGTTTTCGGGACTACGCCTAGGGAGTAGGCGTACTGGAAAAGACGCGTTAAAACCGGTGCCAACTCTGAAACACACGTCCTCAGCATAATTGGGGGGATTCCATCGGGCCCACTAGACTTGTGGATGTCCAGGGAGAGGAGTGCTTTGCAAATCGAGTGCTGTGTGAACTGCACATCCGGCATGAAGCACTCACACCGTGGGATAATCGGCGATGTGTTCCCCCGTCATTGAGAGCCAATTTGGACGCAAAGAAAGAGCATAACAGATCAGCTTCTGATCAGATCCTGTACAGAATGGGCCAGAGAGTCGTCCTACCTCTGCAGAGATGAAAGAGATGGCTGACAGAAGTTCCCTTGGACAGCCTTGGTGATAGACCAGAATGCACGAGTTCCCAAAGGAAGGCGAACTAGTTTCTCGCCAATTCTGCATATGCACTCTGACTTTGCCTTGGAAATTACACTTTTGAAGGACCTGGAGGCGGAATTTTCCATATGATTCAGGGCGCTGGTTTTTACATCCCAAGACGTTGATGCATCAGCCCAGGCCCAGTAGCACTCCTGCTTGTAGCATGATTCTATTTTACAGGAGCGACTAAACCATGGCTGAGATCAGATTCCGATGGGCAATAAAAATTTGTTGGGATCATCCTGCGAGAAGCAAACCTACCCCCAAGGGTAGGATGCAAAGAAAAACCGCATCCCATCCCAATCGGCCGACCTATAGTGCCAAACACGGCAGCAGCCTATAGAAAGTAACCGCAATTTCAGCGTGAGTGGTACCACATAACAGATAACAGGAAGTTGCCTTCCAACTGAGCAAACCATACAGCTGGGCTCTTCGGGCCAAAAAGTTGGTGGTCGGACGTCGATACGACAAATGTCGGAAGGGGTAAATGTCTTTTTTCCTTCGTTCGAATCGTCATCTTTGTGGGCTTTTCTCCTCGTAAACCTTTGTGACATTTTAAGTATTGTTCACTTTCTGTTCTAATTCTTTGATGTTTATCAGGGGTCAGCAGTGCTGTGTTAGATATTGGAATTAAAAAAAACACTTACTTAACTCCATAACATTTATTTTTGCCACGCACAATGTTTATATATTATATTATATTTATAGCATGATATACAAAAAGAAAGTCAATAAAATAGGAAGAAGAAATTTTGCGGAAACAGTACAGCGTAATATATTTTGGAAGCGCAAGCGACATGGATTCACTGCGGAAGTCTGCGGTTAAATGAAGTAAGGCCGACGACGTACGCGCAAGTTCTTTTGTTTCTAATATTATTTACCTGGAGCGTTAGAAGACATTTATACGAAACGAGTTTATGTCGTTGGCCTTCCGTCATATCAACAACTGGTAAGCATTTAAATCTCATTTATATAACATTGTGCATGTATTATATTACATTTATTTATATTATATATATCATTTATTTATATATTTCAATTTATAAATACAGATATTATTTTAAACATAGTTCGCTAATTACATAATGTTAGTGTTTTTATTTATATAATTAATATTTAGTACATAATGAAACCAAATTTATTTTTAAAGTGAATATTGCACCACCAAAAGGACTTATATGGAATTCCTGTAATTACTGGCTCTCTGCAGCCTTCGGAATGGAACACAGCAGTGCAAGCGCTGCAAATTTAGCGGCAGAAATAGATTATAGGCTGGTACCTACCCACACGGATTCCTTGACAGCGAAAGAGTCTTACAACCAAGTAAAACTCTTACTAGGTTCATCACATAGAATCAATGCATGTTGTTTATTTTTTAAAGTTGTTTAAAAGCTTATATGTTATTATTTATAAAAAAACCCTTACTTGAGTTCTTAGAGAATATTGTTGAAATTAGATCAATACAGTTCTGCCACATATCGTATATCAAAGCTTGGAGTTAAGATTGCTGGGAAAATATAGCTAGGTCAACGACTACAAAGGCTCGTATCAACCAATTTTGCGGCTGGCTTGCGCCATAAGCCGTGTAATAGTTGGCTTGGAATTCTACAATATAAAAAAGACAATATACGAAGACTGCATGAAACTAGGTTGGCGTAATGAAGCAACAATCCCGCAGAAAGGGAGCGTAATTAATATCTGATTTAATAATTTTGGTTAAGGCCTTAACAGTGGTTGAAATGCCTAAATCTAGGATATTTAAGTAAAAAAATCTCAATAACTGTTCATTTAATCCATAAAGAAAAAATACAGGGTAACAGAAGAAGATATGGTTAATGTTTTTAATTTAACAAAATTGTATTTTTGTCAACCACTTATTAGAAAAAAAATCCCCAAAGAGTACCTATCTTTGTCATATTTTGCAAAATTTCTCCAAAACGGCACAAGCTTTTTAAATAGTTCTTACACTAAAAAAAAGGTCTTAAAAATATTAATATTTTTAATTGAGAGTTTTATTTTTATTCCCCGTTTTATAAGAGAATATATCATTTTTCCCTGAAATTGAATATATTTACGCGAGCGCGCATGCTCCCTCGCCATGTAAGCTCTGTCACAGTCCGTTTTCGGACATGGTCGAGGGTGGACCGCACGTCGGTGTTGGAGCGACTTCGTTCAAATATATATTAGTTTTTTAAAAGTTTATACTCAATTATAAATATTTTTATGACTAGAAATACTTAATTTAGTTAATATCTGTACACTGGTAACTGTAAATATTATTTTCTAAATAAATGAATTTTTAAAGTGCCCAAAGAAGAAGAAATTTTCGCGGCGACTTTGATTAGTGAAATTGAAAAATGCATTTTTATATAATTTAGATGTGGAACGACGAACATGCTCTCGTTACTTAGATTTCGATAGTTTTTAATACCTATGTAATTTTATTATTGCATATTTTTATTAATTAGTTGATACTGAATTTTATAATTATGTATTACAATAAAACGCTGTTTTTATGAGTATGACATTATAAAATATTATTGGGGAGGGAAATAAAGATACAGATACTTACATTTAGGTACACTGTTATCAAATTAAATCAAACAATTTAAATAAATAAAAGAATGGTGCTTACCTAAGTATAAATAACTATATAAAGACATTCTTTATGATTTATGGTTTTATGGTTTTATGGTTTTTTTTATGTTAGACAAACTATCATCTAAAAAATGTAAAAATTTTAAATTGGAGAGGGGTTTCTCTACGTGATAAAGTTAGAAATGAAGATATTCGTAGTAGAACCAGAGTAACTGACATAGGCCAACGGAATATTACAGTGAAATTGCAATGGGCTAGCTATATAACTTGGAAAAGAGATAAAAATAGGAAGAAAGGTCCTCGAGTGGCAACCTCGTACAGGTAAGCGAATTAGTACTCAACCTTTATTCCTCTTCACGTATTCTCATACGCTTTTCTTCACGCATACACACACACACACACACACACACACACACACACACACGCACACACGCACGCACACACACACGTACGCACGCACACACACACACACACACACACACACAAATAGGTCACAAATAATACTTACCTAGTACTGTTAGGCAAGAGCGAATAGGTTTTTGTTAAGTCAGTGCAATTCACCATCTTAGACTACATAACCACTTACCGATGGGATTGTAGTTGCTTTACTACTTGCTGGGTAAAAATAGTAAAAAAAAATTTACCCTGTAAAAGTGTACATTTAGATATAATTTTTCTAACCAACCATAAAAATATGATAAGAATATGTATATAAGTATAAAGGTTGCCTCACACGGGACAGTAATAATATAATATTATATCTTCCATTATCTACGCATGAAAACTTTTAAGAACTCTGAATCCCGAGCCACATTGAAATGCATGGGGATCGTTTTGTAATTTCACGTCATTATCGAAAAAAAATGGTACGTATTTCAGGTGGCGGTTTGCAAAACACGATTCCACAAAAATTAACTCAATAGAAAATAATTGCAAAGTTGCTTCTAAAAATACTTAAATTTTCAACGTCAATTTTTTTTACGTGGTAGAGCCATGCTGCAGCTATATTAGTAGTAGGTATAGTTGTAGCACGAATGGGTCGGCTCGACTGGGGAAGGGGCACGCTCTCACGGAATAACATGTAAAATAGCAGTTTAACCCTGCTGTGTTTCGCATGGTGAGTGTAAAGAACCGGAGAACCTTTTTACTGGAAACGAGGCATTACATCTTAGTCCTCACGGGTGACAACGTATCTACATTTTGATACGTAATCGAGAATAGATGTAGATGTGTATGGGCCGTAGCAACCACTTACCATCAGGTGGACTGTGTGCTCGTTTGTCACACTTATTCTATTTAAAAAAAACTTTCTGAGATTTCAGTAAAATAATGTTAAGCACTCGTACAATTATGTCTCATGTTAATAAAGCTATTGGGCTATTTTGATTTGTAATAAAGTGATTTTACTTTATAGGTTAAATAATTTATTTACCTTTCTATATCAAGAACCGTTTTTCTGTCACTCCTATTGAATTTGACAGTGCTTGCTGAAATTTAGCATCTTTAGATGGATCAGAATCGCGCGCTGATCCGGCTGTTAGATATTGCAAAAATAATCGAAAATATTTATTTTTACTTTCATGCCGAAGACTACCTTGTTTTATTTTATTACGGTCAAATAATATTTATTAGGTTATAAAGCAAGTATTTTTGTTAATGTTTTGTATGTAAATGTAAATCTTTTCATTATTTTGTTATTCTATTGTTTACAGTTATTATCACGTCTTAGCTTTACACCAAGAATTACATTAGAAATTCTTGATGGGATGCGATGTAACGCGCATACTTTATTTTCATCAAGAACTGTAATATATATATTTGTTTTTTTTCCAGTAGAGTTTCAACACAATTTTAAAAAAGTTCAATGAATTAAAAAAATGCCGATAATTATATAATTTCAAGTCAGTTTTTTACATTTAAAGATCAGTTATAAAGAGCCAAAGTTCTTATTTTCATTTTGATTAATTAAATTCGAGACTAAAATAAATGTGAAAGGGCTTTTATCTGCAATAATAATTTTCATCTAAAATAACATAGACTTATAAAAGTCATATACACGGTCAATCATACTGAAGATTATCAATTGTACTACAACATATTTAAAAGACTTTCCAGTATAATGACCCGAATATCATCATTAATGTTTGACTGGCACACTTAAAAGTTTTATCACATGGCTAAATGATTGACTGTTATATTATGATAAGGTCATGCTTTTCTATAAAAGTTGCAAGAAATTGTAAATCACGGACCTATTGGTTTGTTTTACTTTTCACTTAATTAGTGAACAACAAGATGGACTGATCTCAAAGTTTACTTTCTTGTGTAAAAAGTGCTATTTAGAATTTTATGCGAATGATAATTAAAGTTTCTACGTAAATAAGTGTAACATAGCGGGTATTATATTCAATGGTAGCGGCCATCCATATTTGCAAAGCCAGCATCATTTTCTGTACAGAAACCGGCAAAGTGTTGGCTCAAGGCTCTATAAACAAAGCAGCTGATAAAATGTTACACTCATAACTGTTAACAAAAACTGTTTCTGCAAATGGTCTTATAGATAATAATAACTATTTCGCCGTATTAGGTGCAGGAGGTATTATTAGAAGGAGAAGAGGTAAAATTTTGTTTTAGAGATGCGCAATCAATATTGTTTTGTCTGCAATTGAGCATAAAATAAAAAATAACTTCAACCAAAGAGCATAACTGGCATTATACTCAGGCCCATCAATTGGTATGGTAAAAAATAATTTTACCAGGTTTGAAAAAGTCTATCAAAATTAAAAAAAAAAACATAAATATTAAAATCAAAAAATGTATATATGTATGTCTATACACACATATAATGATTTATGGCCGCTTAGTAACTGACGGTGACTCAGTATAACATCCTACAGTCACGCCGAAACTAAGAAGAGAGAATCACTGTAGAAAAGGTAATAATTTATTGCGGAAATTTTGTGATAAAATTAAAACAATTACAAACTTATCCAAGTTAATCTAACTTAGTCTAACTTATCCTTAATCGTTACAAAAAAAAAAACAAATAATAAAATAGTGTGATGGCGTCAGTTTTTAAGAAGATATAACAAAAATAAACCAGAAAATAAATTTCAATAAAGTTCAGTATTTAATTGATTATATACCGCTGACACTTAATCACGCTTTTCGAAACCACGCCAGTTGTAAACGATACTTGTGTGAAAAGACAAAATCTTCTTTTCAAATTTCCGCCGAGTTGTAAGTAGAAGGCCAAATAGGTCACGTCAATTTTAATTAAATATATTTTATATGAAGTGATCTTGACTACGTTTCATCAATTAACCATTGGTAAAAATTAAAACAGGAATTTTACGATTTTGTTTACAAAAAACATTATTAGTTGAACCTTGCAGCTTGTTCATTATTTTTATTATAAATACTTATAAATGTATATATTATTAATAAATAGTTCCCATAATATTTTGGATTATTTTTTATTTTGCCCTATCTCCAATGTTCTACGCTCTATAGAAAATGTGGCGTATGACATGACTGACAATCTTTCGAACGTTTTATCTAGGTACAAAGATGTTTTACGTTTTCGTCGCCTCCACATGATAATTTTGCAGCATAAGGTACCCTTCTATATCTGAAACGAATATAAATATTGCTACAAAGTAATAGGCTATACAAGTTCCTCTACTGGGCAAAGGACTCTTTTTTTTATTTCTGAGAGGGTTTTAGGGCAAGGAAATGCCCGCCGTGCTTCCCCAATGCGTGTTGACGAAAATTGCAATTACAAATTTCATTCGTGCTGTCGAGGATCAAACCCGGAAAAATTTACAACGAACGCTTTGACCCAGGTCTATTAATGCGATACAAATAAATACGATTTAACATATATAATAAAAAACTCTTACGTACTTGAAACTTGAACACTTGATAGCTCGTGACGGCTACCGGACAAAGCTACAGCACAATGTAATTAAAGATGCGTAACCGCGACATAATTCTCAATGATGCGCAAGCATAACAGGCAGTATGTCACTTATATAATTGTCATCTCTGCAGTCTATTAATCTTTGCACTTTTATAAGTAATACAGAACGTAGTTGCTAGACGGTGTTGACATCGGCTAAAATCTCTGCGATCGCCGTTTCCTCAAGGTCATTCAGGCTAGTTAAAGCCTTAACGTACGTAATAAAGAAGTAAACAGAAGTTACAAGCTATATACGTTATACTGCTCCCTTTTCTAAAAGGCGCTAATGCCTCTTGTCATTTCTTAAAAGTTATGAAGCGATAAGTCTGCAGCCTTGCTCTAGTGCATATTGGTGGATTTCACATGTTGTAGCAATAAAATTGTTAACCTAACCTTACTTACTAAACAAAATAAAATTTAAAAAATTAATTGATTAATTTTAATTGACCTATCTAAACTTAAGAAAATAAGAATAAATATACATACAAGCCTTACTTAATCAATAAACAAAAAACTGGAGTTATTATTCTTTATATAAAAAACATTATATATCTATACAAATAAATAAAATGGTAATGTTTGTTTATAATATAAAAATAAAAACTTTTTACAAAATGCATATGAAAGTATATACGGTATATATAATAAAACCATTTTTTTAAATTTTTGTCTCTTGTGTTTATCTATTTGTTCCGGCTAATCTCGAAAACGGTAAGACAGATTTTGACGGGACTTGCACTGGCAGATAGCTGATGTCATAAGAATTAACTTAGGGTGCCTACTTACATTTAAGAAAAATAATTAAGGTTTCACTTAATTGTTTCTGTTACTTGTACTTACAAAACAACCATCTTTTATAAATGTAAAACAAATCAGAGTTAATGTAATCACTATCTTTAGAAGCGATTAACCGAGAACAAAGACTACGTCACGGCTTGCTCGAATTTTTTTTCCTAGATGTGTAAGGTAAAACTCTAATTGTCCATTTTTCCATCGCTAGCCAATCTATTGTAATTTGAAGTACAAAGTCATAATACTTTAAGTAATTTGAGCAAAAGGTAGGCGTATCAGTGAACACGTATTCAAAGTATCTCTGTCGATTTTATTTATAAAGTGGTGCAAAAGTTGTTTATCTTGTTTAAACTCTATACAAAGATATCTATAGCACTAGATCTAGTGACTACGCGATATATATTAACAAAAACTTTAAACTACAAATACAATGTCCAAAAATTAGATAAAGAAGTGCTTATAATATTTTTTTATCCAAGTGCTAATGTGGGGTATCTGTGAATCTTGCCATCGTCGCGGTCGTCGTTTACCATCGCTGTATCAATAACTACTTGCTATTACTGACCGGCCAACTGCAGATAGCGGCCGTAAATTTCAAACACTACGTTACGAAAGCGTTTGGTGAAATGGTGCTAGCGTCGTGTCGGCCTTAAAATTAACTGATCGACGATCGAGTCCAGACCCTGTAACTGCGTTATAATAATATACACATATATTTACATACTTTTTTCTTTCTTTTTCATACATAGTTTGGAAGTTTGTTAAAATTATAACTCGATTTACGTGGAAATGTCCACCAAATTGAAAGAAGATTATTGCGGAGCATGCGGTAGCTCACCACCATCACCTAGTAAAAGATTAAAAATAAAATGTGCTTACTGTAAACAAGACTATCACATTCAATGTGTGAACATAAAAATCGAAACATACAAGGATCTAAGCAGAGTTGCAAGAACCTCATGGAAATGTTCCACTACAAGAAACTGTATAAACGTTACCACTCGCCGCAAAGGGGACGACACTAATACCCCGGTGTCAGCTCGTCGTCCTACGACGCTTGATGACTCCACTATGTCGATAGACAAAATGACCCATGTAGATACATCTAGCTCTGGTAGCCGTATTCAAGAGCCTGTAACCATCACTGGCAACCTTACAGTTAATAACAAAGCCGAACTTCTTGACTCAAAATTGAAAAGTTTTAGGGAGACTTTCTTCTCTGACATGAAGTCATTCATCAGAAGTGAAATAAATGCTGCTATTGAAAAAACAAAACAAGAATTCACTGAAACGACAGATTTTTTGCAAGATATAAAAGCTTCCCTATCTGTTGTTGAAACCCACATCAGCGAGCTAGAGAAAGAAAATTGCAATTATCTGAAAAATATCACGTCTTTGCAGAATCGCTTGGAGTCTATGGAAAAAGTTTCGCGAAGCCGCAATGTTGAAATACAGGCCGTCCCTGAAAAACGTAATGAAAACGTACTTGCAATAATAGAAAACCTTTATAAGACCGTAAGCTTACAAATCAATGACGATGAAATCAGCGCGTGTCGTAGAGTTGCTAAGTTACCATCTACTTCTGCAAGCCGTCCACGCAATATTCTAGTGCGCCTTCCAACTATTCGTCACAGCGACAATTTAATTTCAGCAGTGAAACGTTTTAACAAAGCCAACCCAAAGGATCGGATTAGTTCAGTGCATCTTGGTGTAGCTAGGGAAAGATCCTTGATATACGTAACCGAGCACCTGTCACCCGAGTGCAAGAAACTCCACTCGGCTACTCGAATAACACTACGGGATCAATACAAATACATATGGGTTAAATATGGCAATGTATACATCAGAAAAGATGATCGGTTATACATGTAATGAATAAGGATTTCCTATCGAAGTTGTTATCCCAAATTGTGTGTACATATTTCTTTTTAAGCTTTTATTTTATTTTCCCTTTAATTTCATGTTAAGTTACTATCAGAATGTAAACCACATGCGCTCTAACACTTCCGAGTGTTATTTAGGATTATTAAATAACGACTATGATATAATATATTTATCTGAAACTAACCTTAATGCTGGTGTGTGTAATGAGGCTTTTTTTGATGAACGTTACCACGTCTATCGTAGAGATAGAAGCGAGTGTGTATACACTAACCAAAAAAGTGAGGGAGGAGGTATTATCCTTGCTGTAAAAAAATGTTTTAATGTAATGCGTCGCGAATCCTGGGACAGTGACTATGAGGATCTTTGGATATCTATACTCCCTAATAACAAATACGCGATGGCGATAAACCTTTGTGTTTGTTATTTGCCTCCTTACTTAAATCTTAATGAGTTTAAAAGATTTATGGGTCATGTTAAAAGTGTTGTTATAAATAATGATGAACTTGGGTATTTCTGTATCGTAGGCGATTTTAATATCCCTGACATTGACTGGAATGTTTTAAGAGACAAAAATGATCACTACTGCTTGGGGTTAAGTAAAAAAGCTTGCTCTTTACTTAATATGATGGCTCTATATTGCTTGAAACAGATTAATTTCCTAAAAAAACTGTAAAGACCGGACGCTCGACTTAATTTTGGCAAATTTCGATGATGTTCATGTGACTGCGGCACTCCCTATAATCAAACCCGATAGACATCACCCTTGCTTGAACATATCTATTGGACACCAGCAAGCATTTAAGCCCATCAGGCAGAAACCAGGCACGTTGAAACCAAATTTTCATAAATGCAACTTTATAAAGATAAAAAATCATTTACTTAATACAATTTGGCAACATCTTTTGGCCAAGGCGAATGTAGATGATGTAGTTGAAATATTTTACCATGAATTAAACAAAGCTATCCTTCTTTATACACCTCTGCAGAAAAGTCCATCACATAAATATCCATACCGGTACAGTCCTTATTTGATTCGTTGCATTAAAGAGAACTTAAGATTTTATAAACTGTATAAGAAATTTGGCAATCCAAAAGATTACGACACGTTTAATTTATTGAGAAAAAGAAGTAAAAAATTAATAGAAGTGTGTTATAAAAACTTACTACAGAATGTGGAAAGCGGTTTGAATGGTAATATGAAAGCGTTCTTGAAATTTGTCAAAAGAAAACGAGTAAGTGGAAATATACCTGAATCCATGACTTATGGATCACACACCGCAAACAAACCAAATGACATCTGCGAACTCTTCTCTACATATTTTTCATCTGTGTACGACAAACCGGATAGCAATAAATCTGTGTCGTTTACCATTCCATCAAAACATCATCTTATTTTATCTGATGTACGTATTTCAACTGAGTTAGTGCGTCAAACTTGTTGTAAATTGGATGCTTCAAAGGCCCCTGGACCGGATGGAATTCCTGCAATATTTGTGAAGACTTGGGCCAAAGAGCTTAGTTTGCAATTGTCTATTATTTTCAATAAGTCACGAATTACGGGTACTTTCCCGAAAATTTGGAAAAATGCGTTTGTAATACCCATTTACAAATCCGGTGATAAAACAATATGTAGTAATTATAGACCCATAAGCATACTTTCCTGCATGGCTAAGGTTTTTGAAACTTTAATATATTCTCACATATACAGTCACGTTAAGCAAAAAATTTCATGTATGCAGCATGGCTTCGTATCTAGTCGGTCTACGATAAGCAATCTACTTATTTATAGAAATCACATCAGCTCGGCTATTGCTAATCGCCGTCAGGTGGACTCAATTTACACTGATTTCTCCAAAGTATTTGACAAGGTCAATCACGAGATACTGTGTGCAAAATTAGAGGCCTATGGTATTCATGGTAATTTACTTCGTTGAGTTAGATCCTACATATCCAGGAGGAGCCAGACTGTTGCAGTTAAAGGTTATAACTCTGCTCCAGCCAAAGTCTCGGATTAGGGGCGACTAAATCTAGTCCAGTTTAATCCTCAGAAGACACAAGTTTGCGCGTTTACCACTAAAAAGAACCCCTTTGTCGTATCTCCTCAGTTTCAAGGCACTCCCCTTCTTGCCTCAGCCAGTATCGGTATCCTCGGAGTCGACATATCGAGTGACGTGCAGTTTCGTGGTCACTTGGAAGGGAAGGCCAAATTGGCCTCTAAAAAGCTTGGCGTGCTCAGCAGAGCGGGACACCGCCTGCAACTTTACAAGGCGCAAGTTCGGCCTCACATAGAATACTGTTCCCATCTCTGGGCAGGGGCTCCCCAGTGCCAGCTCCTTCCACTTGACCGCATCCAACGCAGAGCGGCTCGAATCGTCGACGACCAAGCCCTTTCCGATCGGCTCGATTCATTGGCACTGCGAAGAGATGTTGCATCCCTTTGCATTTTCTTTCGCATCTACCATGGGGAGTGCTCTGAGGAATTGTTCGGATTAATCCCAGCCGCCAAATTTCACGAACGCACATCGCGGGAGAACTCCCAATACCATCCACACCATCTGGATGATTGGCGGTCCACCACTGTGCGATTAAGAAGATGTTTTCTTCCTCGCACGACCTCCTTGTGGAATCGATTACCATCAGCGATTTTTCCGGACCGATACGACTTAGGGACCTTCAAGAAAAGAGCGTATTCCTTTTTAAAAGGCCGGCAACGCATCTGCAATTCCCCTGGTGTTGCAGTTGTTCATGGGCGGCGATAGTCACTTACCATCAGGTGAGCCGCATGCTCGTTTGCCCCCTCTCCTATAAAAAAAAACTTAATTTAGGTAATATCTGGACATTGGTAACTGTAAATATTGTTTTCTAAATAAATAATTTCTTAAAAGTGCACAAAGAAGAAGATATTTTCGCAGCGACGTTAATTACTGGAATTAAAAACTGCATTTTTATATCAAAATACTCTCATTACTTTGATTTTGATAATTTTTAAAACCTCTGTAATTTTATTGTTGCATATTTTTATTAAGTAGGTGATACTGTATTTACTAATTATGTATTACATTAAAACGCTGTTTTTAAGAGTATGACTTCAATAAAATATTATTGATGTGGGAAAATTGGATACAAATACTTATATTTAGGTACACTATTATAGACACAGTTTCACGCCAAATGGAAGTCCGTAGTCTCTGCCTACCCCTCTGGGTGACAGGCATGAGTGTTTGTATTTTGTCATCATCATCATCATCATTACAGCCTTTCATAAGTCCACTGCTGAACGTAGGCCTCCCCCAAGGAATGCCACAAAGCACGGTCCGGAGCCACCTGCATCCATCGACTTCCTGTATGTCTTACCAGGTCGTCATTCCATCTCGTGGGGGGTCGCCCTACACTTCGCCTACCGGTACGAGACTGCCACTCAAGAACCTTTCTTCCCCATCCCAATCCCCTATGTCACGTGCTTTAAAATTATGAAATATTATTTCCAAAAAAACGGACATCGTCCACTGCTGCAATCTGTGAGATATATTTTGATAATTATTCCACTAAATTATAATATATATATTTATATATGTATAATTATGTGCCGTGTAGTGGTGGTTTAGAATATCCACTACCCCATATTTTCCCGTGGGTGTCGTAAAAGGCGACAAAGGGAAACAGGCAGGAGATGGGTAGCAGCATCTTCCTGATAACAGCAAAATACAATAAAAAAAAGCGGTTGCCAACCCGCTCGCCAAGCGTGGCAACTATGGCAAATACCCCCCAAATGGAAAAAGTTACAAAGAGACAGCCCCCAGTCCCCGGCGGCCCCGATATTCCTGGCTACGGTGGCGACCATGGTAATGGCGGGGCAGGGGGTGCTAAGAATCTCCGGTGGAGGTTCGATTGCCACCTACGACGACTCGACCTGGCAATATACAACGCACACACCCTGAGGACTGACGAGAAGATTATGGAGCTGGAAGAAGAGATAAACAAGTTACGCTGGCATATTATAGGATTATCCGAAGTACGAAGAGAGGGGGAGGACACGGTAATCCTCGAATCGGGCAACTTGCTCTATCACCGGGAGGGCGACCATCTGTCCCAAGGAGGTGTCGGATTTATCGTCCACAAGTCTCTCGTTAACAACGTTGTAAAGATTGAGAGCGTGTTGACGAGGGTTGCGTACCTTATACTCAGAATTACCAAACGGTATTCGCTGAAGGTCATACAGGTTTACGCACCAAACTCGGCACACCCCGATGCGAAGGTGGAGGAAATGTATGAGGATAACTTAAGAGCCATGAATTCCTCCAATAACCAATATACGGTGTTAATGGGAGACTTCAACGCAAAACTAGGCACAAGAGAGAACGGTGAGCTTAAAGTAGGGAAATTCGGAATAGCGCAACGGCACCCAAGGGGCCAGCAGCTGGCCGACTTCATGGAGAAATAGGAAGTCTTTATGTTGAACTCTTTCTTCAAGAAGCGGCCCCACCGGAAGTGGACCTGGTTGAGCCCCGAAGGTTTAACAAAAAATGAGATTGACTTTATTATGACGACCAGGCGACAACTGTTCAGTGATGTCTCAGTGATCGCGAGGAGAAAACCGGCAGCGATCACCGAATGGTTAGAGGCACACTGAACCTAAACATTAAGTTGGAGAGGTCTCGTCTAGTGAAGTCTACGCTCCGTCCCCCTCATGCTCTCATCCAAAGTCCCGAAACATTTCAGCTTGAGTTACAAAACCGTTTTCAGTGCTTAGAACACTGCAATAAAGTGAACGATATGAATGACAAGCTCGTGGAAACTGTCCATGCGGTCGGAGCTAAGTTCTGCAAGACTCGACGCAGAAGAAGGCAAAAACTCTCCGATTACAATCATATCGCATGGCTGTTAGACGGGAGATGAAGCTACATTTTTCAACAGATTTGACAGCATACAGGCAACTGAATAGACAGATCTCCAAATGCATTCTGCGGGACTTACGCAACTTCAATACAGCTCGTATTGAATAAGCGATCAAGCGGAATTAAGGCTCCAAAGTCTTTGTCAGAGATCTGTCTACCAGAAAGAGCCAACTGTCGAAGCTTAGGACCGAGTGTGGCAGCGTCGTTTCCAGGATACCTGAGATTTTGAGTGAGATTGAGAGGTTCTATGGGCAGCTGTACACATCATCGCTGAAGCCACACGTAAGTGTGAGTAACAATGCAAGAGCGAGTCTTATCCGACACTATTCCGATGATATACCGGACGTCAGTCTGAGCGAAATTAGAATGTCTCTCCAGCACCTTAAAAGAGGCAAGGCCCCAGGCGAGGATGGAATTACAGCGGAACTTCTGAAAGCGGGTGGAAAACCGGTACTTGATGTCCTTCAGAAGCTCTTTAATTCCGTCCTCTATGGTGGCATTACACCGGAGGCGTGGAGCAGAAGTGCGGTGGTCTTGTTCGTCAAGAAAGGCGACAACGCTCTCTTGAAGAACTACAGACTGATTTCCCTTCTGAGCCGCGTCTAATTGCTGTTTTCGAGAGTCATTACGAATCGTATCGCGCGCTGACTTGACGACTTCCAGCCTCACAAACAAGCCGGTTTCCGAAAAGGCTTTAGCACCATAGACCACATACATACCCTTCGGCAAATTGTACAGAAGTCAGAGGAGTACAATTCGCCACTATGTCTGGCGTATGTGGACTATGAGAAAGCCTTTGATTCCGTCGAAATTTGGGCGGTGCTGCAGTTCATTCAGCGGTTTCAAGTTGACTGTCGGTATATCGAAGTGCTGAAGTGTTTGTACAGTAGGGCTACGATGGCTATCCGTGTACAGAATCAGAGTACGAAACCTATCCAATTGCAGAGAGAGGTGTAAGACAGGGTGACGTTATATCCCCGAAACTCTTCACCGCTGCATTGGAAGACATTTTTAAGCTTCTGGACTGGAAAGGATACAGTATTAACATCAATGGCGAGTACATCACTCACCTTTGATTTGCCGACGATATAGCTCTTATGGCAGAGTCGCTGAAGGACCTAAGCAATATGTTCCATGACCTCAATAGTGTCTCCCAACGGATAGGTCTTAAGATGAACATGGACAAAACAAAGATTATGTTTAATGTTCCATGTCACACCTATGCCGATAGTTGTTGGGAGCACTAAGCTCGAAGTTGTTGCCGAGTATGTTTACCCGGGACAAATAGTCCGAGTAGGTAAGTCCAACTTCGACCGAGAGGTCAATCGACGGATTCAACTCGGTTGAGCAGCGTTCGGGAAATTACGGCACATCTTCTCGTTAGGTATACCTTAAAACTTGAAAATGAGACTGTACAACCAGTGCGTGTTGCCAGTGATGACATACGGAACTGAGACGTGGTCCTTCACTGCTGGCCGTATGAGGAAGCTCAAGGTCGCTTAACAAGCTATGCTCGGAGTTTCTCTGCGTGATAAACTCAGAAATGTGGATATCCGCAGTAGAACCAGAGTGACCGACATAGCCTAACGGATTACTAAGCTGAAGTGGCAATGGGCCGGCCATATAGCTCGAACAACCAACAACCGATGGGGAAAAAAGGTTCTCGAGTGGCAGCCTCGTACCGGCAGGCGAAGTGTTGTGCGTCCCGCCACTAGATGGAGTGACGACCTGGTAAGATATGCAGGAAGTCGATGGATGCAGGTGGCTCAGGACCGTGCTTTGTGGCATTTCTTAGGGGAGGCCTATGTTCAGCAGTGGACTTGTGAAGGGCTGTAATGATGATGATGAATTATGTTTATCAGTTTTTTTTCTGTATAGCATTGTCTTGGTCTTGAACATTTATAATGCTGTAACTGTTTTTTGTAATAAATAAATAAAAAAAACTTCTAAATTTGAAAAAAAAATCACCCAGGAATATACCATGTTAATTGGAAAAAGAATGATTGAAATCTATTCACAACATACAAAGATAAAATGTAACATACATTAAAAGGCAAAAAACACAGTTAAATTGAGAACTGTGTCATAGAGTGAAATGGAGCATAAAAGAAACAAATACATAATTACAACGAACTTTTGCAAACATATAACTAATTTTCTCTCCATGTTATTTGCAATTTCGCTAAGTGCATTACTTTCAAAATTGCATTGGTATATGTTTCAACTTACAGACGACAAATTATACTTGAATTTCCAAGTTGAAATATTATTAATACTACCTCTTCGTCGCGGGTGTTACCTGCGTCCACGGTATAATGTCCAGAGGGTCATGACCTACATTTATTTATATAAGATCGTATAATACAGATAGCTCAAGCTATCGTTCAAAAGTTTCAGAATGACAACGATCGCAGATTTTAAGTTAAACTAAGGCTTTTGGAATAGTGAAAACCACACAAGCGATCTGTCTCTTTGTACATCCGTTCACTTATCCTCCTTCTTCGATGAATTAGTTTCTGTACAGTGAACGCTTGTAAAACTCTTTCCCTGTTCATATTCGTCGCGCATGTACTTATGCATCAATTTTAAAATTAGAAAAATACTTAAATACATTTTTCCATACAAATAAAAACACCCAGTAGCACGTAAGGTTTTGTTTTGAATCTCAAAATGAGTTTTTATTTATTTTATTTTTAGTTAGTCTCGAGTCAGTCTACATCTAACGCAACATATACCCGAAATCTATATCTATCTTCGTTTGCGAATTAAAATGCAGATGCGTTGTCAGGCATGAGGAGAAAGATATATAGAATGCCTCTATTCTAGTAAAACGGGTCTCCGGTTCTCTACACACACCTTACGAAACAGCAGAATTAAGCTGCTTTTTTACGCTGGTATTCTATGAGAGCATTGTCCTTCCCTGGTCGAGCCGACCCATTCGTGCTACAACTATACTGTTAATATAGATGCAGCATGACTCTACCATGTAATGTTATGGGTGTGTTTTTTGTGATAAAAGGCAGCTACTTTCTAAATTTCAGATTAAAGCTTTTGTCTTGCTGTCTCTTAATACAATATTTTTCATACAACATGGCATCCTGGTTTATAGTCACTAACGGTAGATTTTTGAAGAAGCTTAAAAAGTGATTTTTAATTTTTATTTCCAGAGTTTATGCACCAACTTAGAAATAAAAAAAAATTGATAAACTTTTCCTTTACCTTTGCTATTTCACTATGAGAGGAAACTAGAATGAACACTATACGTGGTGTATTACGTTGCTTTAGTGATGATGCGAAATCCACCCATAAACGCTGAAAACAAATTTTGAAAACTTGTTATGGAATACAGTGTCATTAGTGCAAGGGTAGTGTGAATAAGTTCGCCAGTCAAATGTCAAGTGTGGACAATAATTCTTCCAAGTAGTGCTTTCCAACTGGTTGGAAAGGCGCATGCCATTTTGTAGCATTAAATATCCCTTTTAATATAAATTTAGAGAAAGCTCTAAATAAATAATAAAAAAAATCAAAAATATCTTCGTAATATATTAAAAAGAAAATCCGAAAAACATCCTTCGCAATGAAGACTCATCCGCTGTAAGTAATAACTACACTATCGGAAATTAATTAAGTTATGAAACCTTTCCAATAATTAATTTTCGATGTGATCCAATAAATACGTAATAAATTAAAAGATGAAAGAGGAAATGAATTGTGTGTTTTTTAAATTTATTTAGTCAGCTTATCAAATATAAAATTATGTGCTATTTAGATAAAAGGAATATTACTACAAGCATTTCATTTAAAGAATGATACACCTTTTACTAGTAACGAGGAATTCCATTACGGTGTAAAAATATTCCATACCATATCATGGGTGTCGTAAGAGGCGACAGAGGGAAACAAATCAGTAGATGATCAGCAGCGTCTTCCTTGCTTGCCAATCCCCCCTATGAGGTTATCTATGCGGAGACCCACAATACCGTCTTTAAGATAAGTGCAACAACTCGGGTTTTTGGGCTTACTGACTTAAGTACATATCCGTAATCAGAAAAATGAGCTCTACATTTTCTCCTTAGACGTCTTTTTTGTATTTACAGTAGATTCGGTTCTTTTGATAAGCATAACTGCAGTATTTAATTTAACCATATGTATGTTGCATATCATTAACGAAATAACTTGAGTTATGGCATGATTAGCTATAATATTTTGTAATATTACTTTAGATTACCGCAATAAGTCCAGTTATTGCAATTATGATTAATGCATTTTTTTCAATTAAGGGGAACATTTACTAATCATTAGCGTAACAAATATATGTTATTGCAGATATGTTAAGGAATCTTATTATTTAAAATTTCAAACTAACAAAATCTAATAATAACAAGTAAAGTTAGTGCCGTGTGGTGGCGGTTAAGAATATCCACTACCCCATATCTTCCCGTGGGTGTCGTAAAAGGTGACAAAGGGAAACAGGCAGAAGATGGGCAGCAGCATCTTCCTGATAACAGCAAATTGCAATAAAAAACTGCGGTTGTCAACTCGCTCGCCAAGCGTGGCAACTATGGCAAATACCCCCCAAATGGATAAAGTTACAAAGAGACGGACCCCAGTCCCCAGCGGCCCCGCTATTCCTGGCTACGGTGGCGACCATGGTAATGGCGGGGCAGGGGGTGCTAAGAATCTCCGGTGGAGGTTCCGTTGCCACCTACGACGACTTGACCTGGCAACATACAACGCACGCACCCTGAGGACTGACGAGAAGATTGTGGAGCTGGAAGAAGAGATAGACAAGTTACGCTGGCATATTATAGGGTTATACGAAGTCCGAAGACAGGGGAAGGAAACGGTAATCCTCGAATCCGGCAACTTGCTCTATTACCGGGAGGGCGACCATCTGTTCCAAGGAGGTGTCGGATTTATCGTCCACAAGTCTGTCGTTAACAACGTTGTAAAGATTAAGAGCGTGTCGAAGAGGGTTGCGTACCTTATACTCAGAATCACCAAACGGTATTCGCTGAAGGTCATACAGGTTTACGCACCAACCTCGGCACACCCCGATGAGGAGGTGGAGGAAATGTATGAGGATATCTCTAGAGTCATGTATTCCTCCAAAACCCAATATACGGTGTTAATGGGATACTTCAACGCAAAACTAGGCACGAGAGAGAACGGTGAGCTTAAAGTAGGGAAATTCGGAATAGCGCAACGGATCCCAAGGGGACAGCAGCTGGCCGACTTCATGGAGAAAGATGTACTCGTTATGTTCAACTCTTTCTTTCAGAAGCGGCCCCATCAGAAGTGGACCTGGTTGATCCCCGACAGTTTAACAAAAAATGAGATTGACTTCACTATGACAACCAGACGACAACTGTTCAGTGATATCTCAGTGATCGCGACGGTGAAAACCGGCAGCGATCACCGAATGGTAGAGGCACACTGAGCCTAAACATTAGGTTGGAGAGGTCTCGTCTAATGAAGTCAACGCTCCGTCCCCCTCATGCTCTGATGCAAAGTTCCGAAACCTTTCAGCTCGAGTTACAAAACCGTTTTCAGTGCCTAGAAGAAGGCAATGGAGTGGACGATATGAATGACAAGCTCGTGGAAACTGTCCATGCGGTCGGAGCTAAGTTCTGCAAGACCTACCGCAGAAGAACACAAAAACTCTCCGATCACACTCTTAATCTCATGGGCGTTGGACGGGAGATGAAGCAACATTCTTCAAAAGTCTTGACAGCATACAGGCAACTGAACAGACAGATCTCCAAATGCATGCGGCGGGACTTACGCAACTTCAATACAGCTCGTATTGAAGAAGCGATCGAGCGGAACCAAGGCTCCAAAGTCTTTGCCAGAGATCTGTCTGCCAGAAAGAGCCAACTGTCAAAGCTGAAGATCGAATGTGGCAGCATCGTTTCCGGGGCACCTGAGATTTTGAGTGAGATTGAGAGATTTGATGAGCAGCTGTACACGACATCGTTGGAGGTATGAATAACGATCAAAGAGCGAATCTTATCCGACATTATTCCGATGATATCCCGGACGTCAGTCTGAGCGAGATTAGAATAGCTCTCCATCACCTTAAAAACTGCAAGGCCCCAGGCGAGGATGGAATTACAGTGGAGCTCCTGAAAGCGGGTGGAAAACCGGTACTTGAAGTCCTTCAGCAGCTCTTTAATTCCGTCCTCCATGGCGGCATTACACCGGAGGCGTGGAGCAGAAGTGCGGTGGTCTTATTCTTCAAGAAAGGCGACAACGCTCTCTGAAGAACTACAGACCGATTCCAGCCTCCCGAACGAACCGGTTTCCGAAAAGGCTTTAGCACCATAGACTTCATACATACCATTCGGCAAATTGTACAGAAGTCAGAGGAGTACAATTTGCCACTATGTATGGCGTACGTGGACTATGAGAAAGCCTTTGATTCCGTCGAAATTTGGGCGGTGCTGCAGTCCCTTCAGCGGTGCCAACTTGACTGTTGGTATATCGAAGTGCTTGTACAGTAGGACTACGATGGCTACCCGAGTACAGAATCAGATTACGAAACCTATCCAATTGCAGAGAGGTGTATGACAGGGTGACGTCATATCCCCGAAACTCTTCACAGCTGCATTGGAAGTCGTTTTCAAGCTTCTAGACTGGAAAGGATACGGTATCAACATCAATTGAGAGTACATTACTCACCTTCGATTTTCCGACGATATAGTCCTTATAGAAGAATCACTGGAGGACCTAGGCCCTATGCTCAATGACCTCAATAGTGTTTCCCAACTGATAGGTCCTAAGATGAACATGGACAAAACAAAGATCATGTGTAATGTCCATGTCACACTTTTGCCGGTAGTTGTTGGGAGCACTAAGCTCGAAGTTGTTAACGAGTATGTTTACCTGGGACAAATAGTCCGACTAGGTAAGTCCAACTTCGACCGAGAAATCAATCGCCGGATTCAACTCGGCTGGGCAGCGTTCGGGAAACTACGACACATCTTCTCGTCAGGTATACCTCAAAACTTGAAAACGAAATTGTACAACTAGTGCGTGTTGCCAGTGATGACATACGGAAATGAGACGTGGTCCTTCACTGCTGACCGTATGAGGAAGCTCAAGGTCGCTCACCGAGCTATGGAGAGGGCTATGCTCGGAGTTTCCCTGCGTCATAAACTCAGAAATGAGGATATCCGCAGTAGAACCAGAGTGACCGACATAGCCCAACGGATTAGTAAACTGAAGTGGCAATGGGCCGGCCATATAACTCGAAAAACCGACAACCGATGGGGAAGAACGGTTCTTGAGTGGGAGCCTCGTACCGGTAGGCGAAGTGTTGGACGACCTCCCACGAAATGGAGTGACGACCTGGTAAGATATACAGGAAGTCGATGGATGCAGGTGGCTCCGAACCGTGCTTTGTGGCATTCCTTGGGGGAGGCCTATGTTCAGCAGTGGACTTGTGAAGGGCTGTAATGATGTTGATGAAAGTTAGTGCAATTATTTGAAGGAAAAACAGACAAGATTTGAATGGCATTTACTTACTTATCTTCACGCACAATCCCTGACTGGGTACCTAGAGAGAACAGATCGCCAGGTGTCACGATCCTTACATACCTCTTTCGCTTCTTTCAGATTCATTATCTTCTTCATACATGCACGTCTAGGTATCCGAGTACTTTTGACCCTACCCTCTTCGAGCAATTTGCTCACATGGTCTTCGAAAGTTAGTCTCGGTCTACCTCGACACCTTTTAATATTAACTTTCGCGCTATATATTTTCTTCACCATTCGGTCTTCACTCATTCGCTCAACGTGCCCAAACCACCGAAGCACGCCCTTATCAATTTTTGTGATAAGGTCATCTTTCAAACCTGCCATATTGCGAATCTCTTCGTTTCGCTTTCGGTCGGCCATGGTAACGCCGCACATTTTACGAAAAGATCGCATCTCCACTGCATTCAACTTGCTTTTATGCTTCTTCTGGTATACCCAGGTTTCGCTGCCATATAACATAGTCGGTACCAATACTGCGTTATGTATTGCAAGGCGTGCACTCTTCACTACGCCTTGCCTTTTGACTAACGCAGTCAGGGCGCCATTGACTTTGTTCCCGGCAGCGACACGCCTGTAAACATCTAAATCACATCTTCCATCCCGGCTAAAAGCACTCTCCAAGTATACAATTTCATTTACCTGTTCTAGACATTCCTGATTTACCCATATTTCACATTTCGTTCTCTCTTCGTCACTTTCAAATACCAGAACCTTAGTTTTATTAGCATTTAAACGGAGACCTTTTGTTATGTTCTTGGTACGGGAGACAAGTGAAACACAACACAGCTATTGACACACTGCCTGTATTCTCTGTTAGACACATATCGTGGGCGCAGCCACGCACACATACATATTACTCACGTACATACACAACAGTCCCTCCCCCTATTTAACTTATCTAGGAAATCACAAATTAATTTTAGAAGAACTGCTTATAGTCAACCCTGGGTATATCTCGCAACAGTCTACTAGAACATCTCGGGTTATGAGGAGATGGTGAGTATGAGAATTCCTCCTCATCTCTTTCTCCCTCCCCTCTGCTTGGCAACTGAGAACCGCTATGTTCGCTTTGAATTGGGTCGCTTTCCCACATAAAATCGCCCAAATCCCCGGGTGGAGACATACCTTTATTTAATACAATTTGATTTTTATGTTTTTTGACGTCAGTAGAAGAACCATGGTCTTTAATCAAATATAGCACTTTACCGAGTCTTTTTATAACAGTACCTTGGCACCACAAAAATTTGCTATTATTCAGAAACTTTTTAAACATAACCTCATCGCCTGGCGCATACACTTGTTTATTATTGCCGCCATGGCATTTAATTTGCGAGCACTGTTTTTGTTTAACATCGTCATTTAGTGATGTGAGTGGGGTCGACGTTAACTTTGGGTGAAGTAAATCTAGACGTGTTCTCAGCTTACGCCCAAACACCAACTCAGCCGGTGATGAACCCGTGACAGAATGTACTGAATTCCTATAGTCAAATAGATATTTCAAAATTTTTAGCCTACACTCATTCCTATTGCGTGAACCTAAAACGCTTGACTTTATGCCCTTTTTGACAATTTTTACGAAACTTTCTGCTTGTCCATTACTAGCAGGATTGTAAGGTGGTGATGTAATATGAGCAATACCATTTAATAAACAAAATTTTGTAAACTCAGCGGATGTGAACGCAGTACCGTTATCGCTAACAATTGAAACAGAAACAGAAACAGAATTGTGTGGGGTAATCCGTACTTAGACATAAAGTCGTAAAGTTTTTCAATGACGGTCGCCGAGGTGGTAGAAGTGCTCACGTCGTATACTTCTAACCATTTGGTGTGCGCATCTACCACTACTAAGAACGTTTGATTATTCAGCGGCCCCAGAAAGTCGAGGTGTAACCTATGAAATGGTGTATGGGGAAACTCCCATGGTGCTAAAGGCGCTCTGGGTGGCGAGGGCCTTAGCTGTTTGCATATTTCACACGAGTGTATCATTTTTTCTAGCATTGCATCAATGCCTGGGAACCAAAACCGAGACCTAGCTTCTGATTTCGTTTTTACGATACCTAAATGCAAGCTATGTAACTCTAATAAAACCTTCGACCGCAAAGATTCGGGAAGTATCACCTTATGACCCCTCATTAAACAACCGTCTTCATATGATAATTGGGTCTTACATAAATGATAGGGTTTCAACTGCGAGTCCACTATTTTTTTTGGCCAACCGTTTTGAACATAATTTACCACTAACTGTAATACAGCATCCTCTTTAGTAGCTTTGCGTAACTCATTCAAGGTTAACGGCATGTCGCCTTCGACAACAAAGTTAACGTATGATGCGCGATCAATGGGAGCGGCGGCGGCGGCGGTGTGTGCGCCGATGTTGTCTCCCTCGCTCTCGGCGCGAGCCCGCGGTGACTCACCCTGTAAACTCGCGCGAGACAGAAAATCCGCGTTGTTGTCGGCACTACGAACATACTCGATTGTATAATTGTATGCACTTAAAAACATTGCATATCTCTGCAATCTATTAGCCGACACTTCCGGTATACCTTTGTGTGGGCCGAAAATAGAAATTAACGGCTTGTGATCCGTGCGTAATATAAATGGATCTGATCTGCCATATAAATATTGATGGAACCGGCGTATTCCAAATATTATTGCGGTCGCCTCTTTCTGTATCTGTGAGTAGTTTTTCTCAGCTGCGTTCAACGTGCGGGAAGCGAATGCTACCGGACGCTCTAACCCCTCATTGTCTATTTGGGACAAAATAGCACCTAAGCCGCACGGGGAAGCATCGACAATTAAAACTATTTTGGCGTTTGAATTAAAGTGTGTTAAGACCTGATCCGACGTCAAACATTTCTTAATTTTATCAAACGCTTGTTGATGTGACGTAGACCAGTTCCACTTAACCCCCTTTTTTAATAGGTCATACAAAGGACTCAAGATGCAGGATGCTCCCGCCACGTAATTCCTGTAGTAGTTTACCAGTCCTAAAAATTATTGCAATGTATTAACGTCAGATGGAATGGGCGCATCAGCTATAGCCTTCACCTTTTCCGGATCTTTCTGTAATCCATTTTTGGTTATTATATAACCTAAATATTTTACTTCATTTTTAAAGAAATCGCATTTCTCTTTCTGCACAGTTAATCCTGCATCCTGAAGCCTTTGCAGAACTATATTCAACTTCTTCAAATGTCCCCCCGGGGTCTGGTCAGTGACTAAAATGTCGTCAAGCAGACACAGGACCCCGTCTAACCCTGAAAGCGTCGTTTCCATGGCGCGCTGGAATATAGACGGCGCAGAAGACAACCCGAAAACTAGTCGAGTGTAATTAAATAGACCCCGATGTGTATTGATGCATGTGACAGGTTGAGACTCTTCGTCTAACAAAAATTGATTATAGGCCATAGATAAGTCAATCTTTGAAAATTGTTGGCCCCCGTACAGCCTTGAAAATAGTTCGTGTACCGTGCGTAGAGGATATTGTTCTATCAACAGCTGTTTGTTAATAGTAACCGAATAGTCGGCGCACAACCTAACCGAACCGTTGTTTTTTAGCACGGGAACAATAGGTGACGCGTACTCAGAGTGCGATACCGGTTTAAGTACACCTAGATCCACTAAACGTGTTATTTCTTTATCCACCTTGTCACGTAACGCGAACGCAATTGGACGCGCTTTACAGAATATCGGTTTCACATTATCCTTTAATTTTAATTTAACACGATATTTATTAAATTTACCCAACTTATTCGAAAATACTTCCGGGTAACGCGATTGGAATTGCTCCACCATACTCTGCTCACACTTCAGAAAATTACAAGGCGTCAACTTAAGTTTAAATTTTGATATGAAATCCCTGCCTAATAATGGTGGTCCGCCATTTTGAATGACGTAAATGTCCAATGTGTGAGTGTGTTGTCGGTACGTCACCGGCAAGTTTAAGTACCCTATACATTTCATAATGTTTCCGGTGTAGCTAAAAAAACTTTTATTGGAATCTAGCAACGGAATATTACTGAACATGTTTTTATAAGTACCCTCGGATATAACTGATACTGCTGATCCACTATCTATTTGAAATTGTACATTTTTCCCGTAAATTGAAACTGTTTCTGTCATAGGTTCCCCACGGTCTGAGCGTATGTTAAACAATGTCTTACCGTCGTCGTCCTCACTTACATCACCTGTCAACACGTAATTAACCTTATTACACATTCTACGTAAATGACCCTTGGTGTTACACTTTTTGCATTTATAGCTTGCAAACCGACATTGGGATGACTCGTGATTGTTACGATCGCACACTGTACACTTTATTTTACCGGCACTAGTGGCTGTAGCACTATTTTGTTTGGCGATCCTGAACACCGGCTGCCCAAGGCCGGCCGTAGTAGTTGCGGCACAAGCGCGCGCGCACCGCGCGCTCTCCGCCAGCTCCACTGCCTTGGCCAGGTTCAGCTTGTCAATGTCCTGCGCGAACAGCTTCTCTAGTTCATGGCCTGCTACCATGCCCATCACAAACCGATCTCGTAACGCTTCCTCGACGTTACTAAATCGACAATGTGCTGTAAGTCCTCGTAGCCTTGACGCCCATTGTGTATATGTCTCGCCCGGCTGCTGCATAGGCGCATAAAAATTGTAACGCTCGCTGAAGCCGCATATTTTTGGAAGAAAGTGCTCATCCAATAACTTCACTATCTCATCATACGGTACTTCCTGGATATCCTTTGGCAGTGCCAGATCCGCTGCCAACTTATAAGTACCGTCGGTTAGTGCGCTGAGCAGGATCGCCCGTCTCTTGGCTCCAGCTGTATCATTCTTCTGGGTGATGTCGTTTGCAATAAACCATTGCGTAATTCGGCCTTTATACGACTTCCATTCTTGCACGTTGTGATCAAATGAAGACAAAATGCCAAAGCTATTCATTTTCCGATTATAAAATTAAGATGTGGGTAGTACTCTCGTCGCCACTGTTATGTTCTTGGTACGGGAGACAAGTGAAACACAACACAGCTATTGACACACTGCCTGTATTCTCTGTTAGACACATATCGTGGGCGCAGCCACGCACACATACATATTACTCACGTACATACACAACACCTTTGATTTCACATTCCTCTTTCATACATGTGACTAATGCCTGCAGTTCTGCCTCTGATGGTGCAATAAGCACTGCATCATCAGCATACAGCAGAAAATTTACTTTAATGTCACCCAATTTCACACCCAAACAGCTATCATTCAGCTTCTGTAAACAGCTGTCGAGATACAGTATGAACAGCCAGGAAGACATGACACAACCCTGTTTTACGTCCGTTTGGACGCTAAACATGGGTGACAGGTCATGCCGTACCCGCACACAGGATTTACAGTCACAGTAAAGTGACTGCACAGCCCTTAGCAATCGACCATCCACACCATACCCCGGCAACAGTTCCCACATTTTCTTCCTTACAACCTTATCAAGTGCTTTCTCAAGATCCACAAAAGCACAGAAAATCTTCTGGTTATAAGCCAGAAGCTTTTCCGTGATCATGCGGAGAGAAAACATTTGATCCGTGCATCCTCTTCCAGGTCTAAATCCGCATTGCGCCTCCCATAGAAATGATCCCATAGAGGATGCGACAGACCGACTGTGGTTCTGTTACTGCCGTCCGGTAGCGCCAACCCGTGAACAGACCCCTAAATCTAATAATCACTAGATAGTTATCCGTTCCCAGGTCAGCACCCCTGAACACTCGCGTATCCATCACCTGTTTTCGCAGTCGGTCATCCACCAGGAACAAATCGATCATGCTTCTCTCATTCTTTCGTTCTCTAGTATACATATGGATTTTCTTGTGAATAAACATAGTGTTTGTCACAAGAAGACCCTTTTTCTTGCATACAGCTAGTATAAGCTTGCCAGCATCATTAACCCTTTTATCGCCAAACTTTCCAAGCACCGACTCGTACCCTGGTCGAGCGGTACCAACCCATCTATTCAAATCACTACATACAACAATTCTTTCGTTTCCCCTCACCAAATCTAGAACTTCTCTTACATTCTCCCAAAACTCCTCCAGCTCAGCCCTGGACGACGAAGCTACCGGCGCATAAACAGCCAAAAGGAATAACTTCGTCAGTCCCAATTTAAAGCGAACCGAGAGAAGTCTTGAGTTCACAACCTTATATTCAGTCATAACATCGACCAACCGAGACGACAGAATCACCCCCACTCCCTGGCAGGCGCTCTCGCTCTCCGGGACTCCGGATCATAGAGCTAACGCCCCGCCAGGGAGCCCTTCAGTACCACTGCTCTTCCGTTTTGTCTCCGACATACACACGTAATCTAATTCTCTTTCTTTCATTATTTCGATCAACTCATTTGTCTTATCTCTCATGCCTTCTCTAACATTCCACGTGCCAACTCTGCACTCTGTCCTCCACCTTCCGCCGTGTCGGGCTGTACGTGACGGGTGGCGGTCCCCATCGCCGCTTTGCGCGCTGCTTTCCACACCAAATTCCGGACGAGCTGGTGTGCATCGCCTTGGGGAGACGCCCTAACCCTCGTTGGCATGGGTGCGCAGCTGAGTAGAATTGCAGCCCTGAAAAGTGCTGGCAGGGGTCGCGACGATTACGCTTCTACAATGACCCCCATGTCTCTTGTGACATGTTTTAGGCAAATCAAATCTTCTATATTTTTTATACAATAGAATACTCACTGATACGAAATAATCTGGGATCAATCATCATAGAAATATTGAAAAAAAAAACAATAAAAATAGAATATCTTCTTTGAAGTAAAATCACACTTTTCAACATTTTACTGACAATTTTTAAACTAACTGACTACCAACGTCGTGATTTGCTGTGCTACCTTACCATTGAAAGGTACTAAGAGGGCAACGTTGCAAACGTAGAATTTTTGTAGTTATTAAGCAAATTATTAAAGACCGTTGGACCCATTAGCGACTCCTTAAGTGTTAAAATTTACAGTCGTCCTTGTGATGTTATAAAGCATTTTATACATAATATATATAGTTAAGTTTTGTATATCTTAGAAGTAAAATGAACGAGTGTCGGTTTTTGAAAAAAAAATACTGGTAGGACAGACATTCATAACGTAGCAGGATTACCTTTGTCTTCAGTTGCATTTAAAAAAATCATCAAGCTGAATTCTACGGAATGGTAAGTTTTGCAACAATTACACGATTTGGCAATTGTTGCTTTTCTTTGTCAGCTCCACACTTGCATACGTCGATTATTTTCTCCTTCATCAGTAATAATCTTCTGTCCGTCTGTCTCCCTTTGTGTGAATCTGCCTGGTGCTTGGCAAGCTTGTTACCCTGTCCATCTCTTGTTTCATTTTCCCTGTGTCGCTTCTTACGACACCCTTGGGACGATATGGGTTAGAGGATATTCTTACACCGTCATACATATTTATCTATTACGTTTAATACAAATGATTTTCAATTTCATAACGTTGTTAACATTAATTTAAATTCTTTTAGTTGAAGGTAAATCAATTATTTCATCCGCTTTCTTAATCTGTGGAGATATAAATTGATTAATTAAATAAGGCAAGTGTTTGCTGCGGCGACAATGTTGTATATCTATATATCTCCAATTAGAATGGAATTAACTCTTGAAAGATTGTATTTTCTTAAACTGTAAATTATTAGATTGAACAGAATGAAAGTAGAAACATCTCATTAATAAACTGTATTATTTAATTTCTGACAATAGATTGATCTATACATAAATATAAATAAAGTTGTATTTTATGACTGTAATATCGAGACAGTCTTTTTAAACTCAGGGATCTATTTGTACGTATTTAAAAAAATGTGTCTGTCTGTCCTAATGTTTGGGCTAATCTTAGGAATGGCATAATCGTTTGCCATGAAACTTCACGAATAGTTAACGAACAATGAAGCTTAGTTTACCTTGGTAATATTTTTCCGCAAATCTAGGAGCTTTTTTGGTAAATTCGAAAAATTTATTAAATCCATGGTCTTTGAAGATAACCTTCAATTTAAATGACGACACAATAATACATTTTATCCAGACTCATAATTATAATAAATTATGCCGGCTAAGTGCCAAAAATTAAAATTACAAAATCTAGCCCCCAGTAGGTGGCGCTGTAGTCGAGTTGTTCATATTTTTCAATTGTAAAAAGTCCAGAGTGAATACGGAATAAATCTCAAAACCGGAATAAAAGGTATCTGCGGGCCAGCGAGTTAATCTATAAAGCATTTTCCATCGTATAGAAATACAGCAAATCAAAATATTACTAAAGCAGGTTATCAATTAATTGAAATCGGTGGCACAGATTCCTTTACATCATTTTGAAATAAAAATTTGATTGAGGTATCTTACAGCTTAAACGTATTTTTATTCATTCTGTTCATACTAAACATTTTCATTCTTCGCGTTTCTTTTGTTAAGTTATACTTATAATTTGTGTTTATTATTATTTGTGTAAGATATCATTACATACTATAACAAGTCCACCACTAAACATAGGCCTCAACCAAAGAAAACTATATATAGTATGCATAATTGTCGACTCACCTGCCCAGCTGCCAACTATGGCAAACATATCTCCAAGAAAACATTTTATGATAAAATTTATTTTACAAATACTTTGCCTCGAAACCCGTAGTCATCCTAAAAGTATGCTTGGACGATTTGAAAGCTCAACTCAAACGTTATATCGCTGTGGAAGTTTTGCTTCAGCTAACATTACTCCAACGAGACGTAAGCTACCCTTGTTATCTTTATTTGAACGTACTTTAAGTCTCTGGCGGTACAGTAATTTTATTATTTGTGTGTGCAGCATTGTCTGTCTAACAAGATCTGTATCACTATGACCAGCATTATTTATAATGATCGCTGCTTTTGATATTGTTTACTGCTAAGCCTTATATCTAATTGATATATAATTAATTGAATATATTGCCCAGCTGTGAGCATTTTCACTTCTGGGCTATGTACATAGTTTCCCAGAAGTGTTACGTTTGTGCATTAAGTGTCTACATTTGTTCAAAACATGCGGAAGCGTTTCGTCCGTTGAACAGAATCGTCCCATTTTTGAGTTGCTTAATCCGAAGATCGCCTTTTGCTTTCTAAAACAATAATCTATAGTCCGTACTCTCGCCAAAATTCGCAGATTATTTTTATTTAATTCCAGGGTTTTTGTGACGAATTGACGATCATATGTCGCGACTGTTTTTGAATTTTTCGCAAGGTGTGATCTAGATCTGGTCTAGATCTTAACAAATTTTATTTCACAACTGTGTCACACTTATTATAAAGGTAAAACACAAAACGAACGTCATTAACGACGTGCAATAAAGATTAATAAATTATTAAAAAAATGTAAATTTTGTTTCATTATTAAATAATATTTTGCTCAAATTTTCAAAATTTTCAAATAAAAAGGACTATATTTTTGCCACGATCAAAAGTAAAAAGCTCGTCTGTCGTTATAATTGCAACCAGCGTTAAAAGGGCCAAAATGAACAATACATACTTATTGTAATAATCATTTTGAAATGCAGCAGTTCCATTTAACCCTAGTTACCATTCCTAAAGAAAGTGACAAATCTATTTTCCCAATACTCTCTTTTATGTGTTTCGTTGAATGACTCGATTATTGATAACTAGTTTTTACCCTGGTATCAAATTCAGATATTCAATAATATTTACTCACATAATATAAGAAAAGGTGTTATATAACTATAAAAGCTATTTCATGGCTATTATCCACAAAAAAAAAGAACAACTTATTTTAAGTACCAAAATGATCAAGCATCAAAAGAACGATATCTCGGTATATACTAGTAAATTGCCAAGTACGCCTTATCGTTCCTTACTTTCATAATTATATAATATTAGCTTTGTCCGCGTCTTTCCCCGGGTGGAGATCACAATACATTTATTTTTCGAACATTCACAGCCAATGATCACCGTTAAGTTTTTTCTGCGACTTCGTCCACCTAGTAGTCGGAAAATATTTTTTTGTTAACCCTACATTGAATTTATAATTTTATAAAGTCTCTGTCTACGATTTCTTTCTTCTTTTAAACTGAACTTTCGCGTGAAGTTCAACAAGAGTTTGAGTTTGAGGAAACTATAGAACTATGATGATATATATGAAAATCACATGTATATTAGTCTGATTATTGACGAACGATTTTGCTGGAGAGCGCATAAAGATCACGTGTGTGCAAAACTTCGCTCTGCGATAAGTAAACTTTATGTTTTAAAATTTAAGATACCATATAAAATACTTAGATTGCTTTACATGGCTCTAGCAGATTCTGTTATAAACTATGGACTTAGCCGTTATGAAAAAACTTATGTAACCTACATACATGAAATTTACACACTACAACGCAAAATGCTTAGATTGATAGTACTTGAGCACATTAAAAATAAGTATATAGATAATGACCAAGGTCCTTTTAATTATTGCAAAGTCATAAATTTAATATACTGCCTGAAGTAAATAATTCCGAATACCCAGTTCTTAGAAAACGACCTGTAAATCTACGAAATATAGCTTATAAATCCAACATGTATGTACTTCCGAAAACTAAAAATTTCTATGGAGCAAGAAAGTTGGCCCATCTTGTACCTACTTTTATTAATGCCTTGCCACTAGAATTACAAAACACATACGGTAAATCAAAAGTGTTTAAAAGTAAACTTAAATCATATTTGAAAAATCAACCATACTTATTGTAATAAGTACTTCATACTAGATTATTGTGATGTAATATTAATACATCTTTGTTTCTATAAGACGACTCTCTAGCGTAGATAAACCCCTAGAGGTTTATATGCTAGTACTGTACTGGATAATGTAACATAATTATGCTTAATAAATTAAAAAAAAATGATAAATGTTAATTAAATAATTTTAAAAGCTTTCCAATGAAAACCGAGCATTTATCTGCAATAAAAAGTTTCCTGTGTTTTTCCAAGACCTAAGATAGACCTATTCAATTTCATTAAAATTCATTTAGCTATTTCCACGTGAAAGGTTGTTACAGAATTACGGTCTAATAGAAAATATAAATATAAATTACTAGCGATCCGCCAAATAATAATTGGTCGAGCCGTTTTTGAGATTTAGCGAGACTAACGGACAGCATTAGATTATATATATAGAGATTACAAACATAGCATTACAAAAAAGAGAATGGAGATAATATAACCGACCAGAGAGATAACCAAACATATTGAAGAAAAGAGATTCTCTCTCTTAATTACAATTTTATATACACAGTGTCCATATTATGACATCTTTCGTATACTGTAAATAAATCTGTGAAGTATTGCGATTGCGGCAAAATATTCTAATAACGTTCATGTATTTATTAAACTCAGGAAACAAAACTGCAAGATAATAAAATACTTAGTATACATTTTAAAAGCTCAATTAATATTATTTCTCCTGAACATGTAATGCATTCAATCGTTTTGTCGCGTAATGGGTCTTTACTCAAGGGAAATCAAGTGACTGGTGCAAAACCGTTATAGAGTACCGATCACAACATTTAATAACCTGGCTCAAAGAAGAAACCGCTAGCGGAATAAAAATAATCCGGCTTTTATTACTAACTGATATTTTTTACGGATTATATCACGTTACATTTATTACGTGCTATTCTATTTTAACTTTTTTTATTTGTATAAAACATTATGTATATATTATCATATTATTTTATTGCCTTTTTTCATAGAGTAAATAGCAGATGAGCTTGCAGTCCAAGAAATGATAAGCTGCTTGACCACTCGGACACCTGTAGCAAATTAAAAAAAAGCTAGGTTGTGTGTTGTGTTTTCACCCCTGTGGACTTACAGCGCTTATAGATGAACGGCAGTTTACAACAGTATAGATAAATAGTTTTGCAGTTATTTGATTGCAAATAGGAGTCTTGCAGTTGTTTGATTGCAAATAGGAGCCGTGGTAGCTCAGGGAGCTGCGTTGACTCTGGGAACCGTGTTAGCTCAGGGGCTAAGCGCTCGCTGTAATTTCACAGTACGCGAGCAACCCGGGTATAATCCCAGTCGTCGCAAATGAAATTGTTAATTGAAATTTTAAGTGCTGATTTACCACGTGCTCGGAAGTGATGGAAAACGTCTTTAGGGAACCCGCATGTCTGAGAAATAAGAACAGAAAATATTACAAAGACATGTGAAGTTTGCTAACACGCATTTGGGCAGAGCGGCGGACACTTCCTTGCCCTAAAACCTCTCAGAAATGATAGGAGGCCTGTGTCCAGCTGTGGGACCTATATAGGCCGTCATTTTAACTTTTAACTTTAATAAGACCGCTAGCGTACAAAATGAACTACATTTGCAATAATAACATATATATTGTGTTTTAAAGTTGCCGAGTTAAAACAAATGATTTACGGAAGAGATAACATCCGTAAAAACTAGTTTAATTCAATGTGTGGCATTCGTGTAAATATGAGAAATCATTACTTACTTTTAATTAAACAACCGTGTAAGATCAGTGCAAGATTACTCACCTCCCCATATCGTCCCGTGGGTGCCGTAAGAGGCGACAGAGGGAAAATAAAACAGGAGATGGACAGCAGCATATTCCTGATAAGAACTAACAATAATTCAATTTTCGTTTGTCAATCCGCTAGCCGAGCGCGACAACTGTAGCAAAATTACCCTATGTGGTAATCTATGGGAAAGCCTATCTTCAACAGTTAACAATTTTTTTTAATTTCAACATTTAATCTTTAGTATTACTATATTTTAATCCAACACTGAATTTGCTGGCTTATAAAGTACATACGTTATATACTTGCTTATAATTCTTACGCCAGGCAGGAGTTAGTGACCATGGATTCGATAACCTCGCAATGCTAGGCCATAATATCATCAGGATCTAAGATTTGGTTTTATAACTACTACGCTGAGTGAATTCAGCGTGAGAGATTCCATCACATTTTATGGTCCCGAGGGTCATAAGAGGACATCATTACGTGAGCCACCTGAAACATGGTTTTCAATAGATGGTGATACTACTACCTCGGTTTTATTAGATGTGAATAAGCTTGCGACGATTAAAACAAATACTTCTTTAAATTAAGAAGACCTATTTCCTTCAGTATATTTTCACGAGCTATTTTTATAGAATTAGGTTGGCTGGTTTGAGCGCACTGTCCACCTAATAGTAAATGGATGCTGTGGTCTATTCACATCTGCAGCTGCCCTATATTAAGAAACAAATTGCGTTATTACCCCTGAAAACTAAGATGGAATGCCTTGTTTCCAGTAAAAAGTACCTTCGATTCTCCGCTCTCATCATACGAATCAAGCAGCACTAAGCTGCTATTTCACGGTGGTATTCTGTGAGATAGTGGCCATTTACTGGTTGTGTCGACCCATTCGCGCAAAAAAAGTGAATAATAATAAAGAAGAGGAAAAATATAACGGAGAATACGTTTGATTTTTGATAAAAGTTAAATAGCATCCATTCACGAAACATTTAACTACCTTTAGTTAAATTTATTATATTTAGGGCCTTAACTTATTCATAGCCTACGTCAAAAAAGGAAGAGGCTTACAATTCGACTGTATGTTTTTGTGTCTTCGTCAGCTTGATTGATTTTTTGATGATTCTTTTTTTTTTCTTAAATAGGCTATACTTCTGGGGTGGTCCCAAATAATTTTTTTTTAATTTTGGCATGCTTAGCAGAGCGAGACAGTATTTCATGCCGGCAGCGGACAGTATTTCACAAACGCACATCGCGTCAAAATTCACGATACCATCCTCACCATCTAGATGCTTTGCTTGCTAAGAAGCAAAGCTTCTGTAGCAGCTTAATAAAATGAAGTTGTTAAAATATTACAGACAGACACTTTATTTTTACAGACAGACAGTTTATTTTTACTCTTGAGCTGAACACGGGCAGACCCGCGTAGTCTGTGATTCCGCAACTTTATGTGTCTCGTTTCAATAAATAAATTAATAATTTAAGTCATTGAGTAGCACATCATTAAAATGCAGTCTTAGTAGTGTAAATGATAATAAAAATAAAAAAAACTTATTTATTCACTATTTCTTTATAAAGGTTGTACAAACTTAAAAATTTTCTCCGTGAACAAAAATCAACATTGCAAATCCATACAAACAAAACAGTACTGTTCTTATCTCTGGGCCGGGGCTCCCCAGTGCCAGCGCCTTCCACTTGACCGCATCCAGCGCAGAGCGGATCAAATCATCGACGACCGAGTTCTTTCTGATTGGATCCATTCACTGGCGCTGTGTAGGGATGTTGCATCCCTTTGCATTTTCTATAGCACTTACTACGGGGAGTGCTCTGAGGAATTGTTCGGATTAATTCCATCCGCCAA
The DNA here is from genome assembly GCA_963668995.1 of Parnassius mnemosyne. NCBI lineage: Eukaryota > Metazoa > Arthropoda > Insecta > Lepidoptera > Papilionidae > Parnassius > Parnassius mnemosyne. Next base: position 12,580,450 of record CAVLGL010000090.1, read on the forward strand.
AATTCACGATACCATCCTCAAAATCTGGATTCTTAGCGGTCCAACACTGTGCATTTTACTAGGAATTTCCTTCCACGTACAACTGCTCTGTGGAATTGTTTACCACCGGCGATTTTTCCGGATTGATACGACTTAGGGACCTTCAAGAAAAGAGCTTAATCCTTTCTAAAAGGCCGGTAATGCACCTGGCATTCCGCTGATGTTGCGTTTGTTCATAGGCGTTCGTAGGTTAATATGCTGTTGAGTTATCAAAATATTTTTTATAGAATAAGTGCAACAAACGTGTGTGCTCGTCCACCTGATGATAAGTAGATTCTGTGGTCTATAGACATCTAAATTTATACTCAAGTATCAAAATGCGTTGTTATCCCTGAGAATTAAGATGAATTTTTTTTATAGAAGAGGGAGCAAACGAGCATGCGGCTCACCTGATGGTAAGTGACTATCGCCGCCCATGAACAACGGCAACACCAGGGGAATTGCAGATACGCTAAGGGACTTTTAGAAATGTGTAAGCTCTTTTCTTGAAGGTTCCTAAGTCGTATCGGTCCGGAAAATTCGCCTTAAAAAAAGGAAACTTGTGATCCATTTGCACAATTTCTCCGGAAGCCCATAGGAAGGAAGCTTCGAAAGAAGCGCTTTGTGCCAGACCCGATCGAAGGCCTTTGCTATGTCCAAACTAACGGCCAATGCCTCCCTCTTGGACTCTACTGCCTCCGCCCATCTATGAGTCAGATAGACTAGAAGATGGCCAGCTGATCGACCTCGACGAAAACCGTACTGGCGGTCACTAATCAGCTGGTGATCTTCAAGGTACCTCATGAACTAGCAGTTTATAATGGATTCCATTATGCTTCGTTTCCAGTAAAAAAGGTCTCAGGTTTGCTCCACTCACTATACAAAATACAAAAGCTTCAAGCTTCTATTTTACGCTGCTATTCTGTAACGGCAGGGTCCTACCCCGGTCGAGCTAACCCATTCAGGCTAACACCATAATATAGCTGTAGCGCTGCTCTACTACGTAAAATAATTATATTATAATACAAAAAAAATCAGACTTAAACCCATATATGACTGAACTAAATGTAACCTTTTTATCTTATATGAAAACTAATAGTCTATACTTGTAGCAAGGCATAACATATTTCGAAATTTAAGTAAGCGCGTAAGTAGTAAAAGTATATTATATAAATAAAGAGAAAGTTAGTTATGTACATTTTGTCTTCATTTGTGCTAAACCTAATTCACTTCTAAATAAAACTAATTTTACGGATTTTATCACTTACATTAACTTATTTTATATTCCCGACTTTGCAACACTTCCACGATTCTACCTTTAGATAAAGTAACTGCATTTTTAGACCATCTTAACTCCATAAATTCAAAAATTCATTTCACAATGGAGATAGAGGCCAACAATTCTTTAGCTTTTCTAGATGTGTTAGTAATTCGGAATCCTCATAACACCTTGAGCTACACTGTGTATCAAAAAAAGACCCATACAGATAGATATTTAAACGGTGTTCTCATCATTGTTTCAGAGAGCACGTGAGATTTGTGACAGTAAACAGCTGGCCGCCGAGCTCCAACACGTCAAGCAAGTTTTGCACGACAATAAGCTTCGGGTCCCGCGCCTAAGTCACAGTGAACGAGTGAAGCCGGCCACAGTCGAGCGAGTGCCTTCTGTAATACCATATGCCAGACGTGTCACTGACAAGATTGGCTGCACCTTGAAGCGTGCTTCCATTAAAACATACTTCCAGCCGCCGAAGAAAATTAGTCAGTTTTTACCATCAGCCAAGTGTAATGTCCCTTTGCAAGATGCAGGAGTGTACAAGCTTGATTGTGAATTTGGTCTCTTTTTTATAAGACAAACTAAAAGATCCATAAAGACGCGCGTTAAAGAACATATAGCTGATGTGAAGAATCGACGCTCCGGGAAGTCTGCAGTCTGTGTACACGTACAGGATTGCCCCCGTCACTACATTAGATTTGACAGACCACAAATATTCGCTAAAGTACGCCGATTCCTTTCATGGATGATTCGCGAAACTATTGAAATCAAAAATTATCGTAATTTCAATAGAGAAGATGGCTGAGTACTACTATCTGCTTGGGATCCCATAATTAATAAAATTAAATCCCAACCCAAGCATACAACTGTAAGACTTCAAGATACTGTTCATAGTGCGTAGATCGGAACAAATATTAATAATTTTTAATCTGGAGGTAGCCGTGGTTAACTATGACATTGGGACGTCATACACCTCAGTTCCCCCGTGACCATGGGTGATGGAAAGTGCTCGAAATGTCGGGAATATAAAATAAGTTAATATACGCGATAAAATCCGTAAAATTAGTTTTATTTAAATGTGTAGTGTTCGCGTAAATATAAGAAATCATTGTCTAATTAACTTCACTCATCTACATCAACATTGGGAAGATTTTAAGTGAGATAAGAGTCGACAGCAAAGGTTTTGTGTAATAAGGCTACAGCCAGTGAAGTTTACATGTTGTATTCATGGATTAGTGCATTGTATTGGTCGTATTGCATACAAGAAACTAAATATTATCAGACCTTACTATATTTACTCTAAGTAAGAGCCGTGGAAATGCAGGGGCTTATTAAATAGCAATAATAATAGTTCTAGAGCACCCCGACCTCTGTCAGCACCAATAAAATTTTAAATTTCAGTTTTAAGTGCCAATTTACCACGTGCTCGGTGGTGAAGGGAAACATGGTGAGGAAAATTGCATATCTGAGAATTGAAAATTGTAAGACATGTAAATTCTACCAACATGTACTGGATTAACGTGGCGGACACTTCTTTGCCCTAATAAACCCGCACAGAAAGGAGAGGAGGCCAGAATTGGAACGAAAATAGAATGTGAGCTGTAATTTTACTTTACTTACTATATTATGTTGTACATTTAGCTCCTTGTATATCTTATGAGGTGGCTATGAAAAACAGCACAAAGGTCTAATGATCTGCTAGTGATTGATAGATAGATACTGTATAAAACCAAGTAGTATAAAATGCCAGGTAAAATATCTAGGCTGAATACAGGAGCAATAGTAACTAAAAATAACGTGGACGAGCTGTGCTGCATTTATATTATGGTTTTACCACGAACGGTATGGCTCGACTAGGAAACGTAATAAAATTGCTCACAATGTTATGTTGATATATGTTTTACCATCATGGTGAAATAGTGAATTGAAATACTTTTTAAAAAATAAAAAATAAACATGTTACATACAATTAGTTTTTTGTTAAAAAGACCAGACCAGACGTAAACCACAATCAACAATCTTAATTTCGATTATGTCGTAATTTGCCTACGGAATTTAGCATGGGCTGGAAGAAAGTCCGAGTGGACGCAGCTGTCACACTGTTATTCATTTATGAAATACTAGCTTCTGTCCGCGACTTCGTACGCGGATCCTGTTGCTTATGCCAGCGACAACGGGGTCGTCAAAATCGAACATCTGAAACGTCTGATGTTGAATTCTAAGAGCCCAGGGACGGGAAAACAACGTGATTTGCGAGACGATTCGAGACGTTCTAGATCTTTCATTTTTGTAAGTCAACAGGAAAGGCCCATCAGACTAAATAACTTTTGCTAAGACGTCATTCCTATAAATGTAATTGTGTCGCTGGGCTTTGGATGGAGTGTAACTCCTTGTGTGTGTTATTAAGTTAATATATTGGTAATATTGTTTAGATCACGTTCACATGAGGCTTAAGTACTTATAGAACAAAAATACTTCAGCGCAAAGCTTCCGGGTAAACTATGTTAAAAGTTGACCCGTCCGGCACGTGAACATAAAGATTTCTAGAACTGCTAACCCGGGAAAGAGCAACGTACAACTGACCATGCGAGAAACAACTGACATCGGGATCTACTCCAGTAACACGAAAAGTCTGCCCTTGAGCCTTATTAATTGTCATTGCATAACACAATGATACTGGGAATTGCGTTCTTTTAAATTGGTATGGAAAATTATTTGGTATTATGGGAATTCTGGGAATATAGACGGTTTCTCCTGCACCGCAACCTGTTAAAATTTAAGCCTCGATTATATTTTGTTGCAACTGGGTTATTTTTAGCCGAGTTCCATTGCAAAGTTGTGGTGGTCTTAAATTTCAGATCAGAATAATCGGTATGCCAATTTTTAAACAAATTTCACGAGAAGGAAGTCCGGGCATATTTAAAAATTCTATCGGGTAATTAGTGGCTTCTTATTCATCAACCCTTCTATTTATTGAACTATAAACTTTGCTTTCCCCCTGTATATTTGACAGTATTTTGTTATTAATCTCAGATGCCTGGTCATTGCGAGGAGTTAAAATGGATATTTCGCATAGCCAAAAATTGTCCCTATTTAATATAATTGTTACGTCACCGTAAACCGACGATATAAGATGTGTTTGGGATTGCACTATACAACATAACTCAGGCGTCAGAATAAGTTTTCCTTGGTGTAGTTGTGGATAGGTACCTTTCCCAATCTTTAATAATTTATCAGAAAATTGACGATCATCCGGGTTATCTCCAGTTCTCACTAGCATTTTTATAGTCAATTTACCGATTTTATATCACGCCACAAAAAAGAGCTTTTTAGGCAAGCCATAACCACATCAGCTCGGGTTCCCCGTGGTATTACCGGTAAGGTTTGTCGGAAAACACCACAAAATAAAACCGTGATACCGCTCCATGGTCGATCATTTTGTCTTATATCCATTAAAGTTCTGTCTACCGCTTCTACTTCTTTTCGGTGGGCCATCGTACATTCATCCCATATGATTAAATTACACTCACGTAATTCCTTAGCTTTGTCGCTATTTCTTGAAATACTACAGGTTGGACTTTCCGTGCGATCTAAATCAATTGATATTTTAAACATAGTGTGAGCAGTTTTACCTCCTGGTAGCAATGTTGCAGCTATACCTGTACCTCAGCTGTACCTGCAATTGTCTCTTGAACGGCGTCAATATAATGGGTATCCATCATGTTCTGTTACAGTTTCATCCAGTAATGCTTTTGGATACCTTTTAGTGCAACGACCGTCTTGCATGCAAGGAGCATTCCCGTTAAATGCACCACAAGGACCATGTATCATATGAGTTTTAACAATGTCGTATAACACGGGATCTGCAATCAGATCTGGAATTTCAGCACTGATTAAACTGTCTACATCATTGGGTCGAACCTTATCTTTTAAGCAAAGCTCCCGAGTGATTTTATACCACTTGGGATTAGTAGTTACAGTAATAAATAAGTCGGGACGTCCATATTTTCTTATGTAACAAAAAGCATCTTGAGTACGTTCGTGCATGTAGCGTGGACCACCAGTAAAAGAAGAGGGTAAAATAACTAAACGGCCCATATTCGACGTATCATTATCTTGCTGCATGGCGTCGCGAAGGTGCACGTATTCTTCAGCGCGCAGCTGCCTTTGATTAGATTGTATATAAACTAATCTTTCGATTTCAATTTTTGCGTACATGTCAACAGTAAACTGATTGAATAAGCCACGAAAACTTTGAAAGTATACAAATCTATTCCGTCTCACTTGCAAGTGGTAACAATAAATTTGAAGGCATGACATCTTTTTATTATAATTAGGTGCGCCTGTACGCGGATCAGTTTAGTATAAAGCGAAATCATAACCATCATCCCCTCGAGAGTATATCATAGGATATTGCAAACTGTCGTAAGCCCTGTGGGTTTCGTAAATACGTTGCAAACGATTGTCTCTGGAACGTATAACGATATCACGCCTACCACATTCCTGATCGACCAATACTTACAGCAACTTCATTCGTGGATGGAACATTATAACGCCCAGGGTGTTCCTGAGTTGGACGCCTATCGACATTTATAACAATTTTATAATTGTTATTACCATCTTGAGGAAGATCTTGTAATGGCGATTTAAAACTGCATACATACGAATTAACCTGATGCAACATATTCTGAAGTTGTGAAATAAGTTCAGTGTTTAAATTCGGGAAATATTGATTTCTTATATTCGACTGTTCGTTGTAGTTGGATACAAAATATATTTGAAGAAACTAATGTTGGTCTTCAGGCAAAAGGAATCCTATCAAATGGTAAACCTGACCTTGTATCTTAAAAGTAGGCATAAAAGGACCTTCTGAGATTTGTTTAGCACCAAAGGATGTCATTTGAAACGCACTATTATAAGTACGAATATTGTCTAAGAACTGTTTAGATTGCACATGTTCCCCTAAAAGTAGTGACTTCAAAGTTTCCGGTGGATCTTCGAACGAAGGCAAATTTATTTTACCTCCAGAACAACAGAAACCAGCCGACTCCTTACTCCACTTTGAACCATTATAAAAAGAACATACTACAGAAGATGATCTGTAATCAATTGTGAGGTTATAAGCAAACCCACTTTTATATTTGTCGCACGACGCCACCGAATTTGTAGATTGATCTTCTATGTGTACATCTAAGTCATTAAGACTATGTCGAAATCTGTCTACAGTAAGACGGGCCTCTCGCTGTTCGTCTGTTTCAAGAGACCGAATATTTTCAATTCTGAACCTTTCATTAGGCAAACTTATTAATCGTTCTTGTCTCAAAGAATTGTAATATTCGCGTTCCGACTCTAGTCGTTGTTCATGCTCATGTTCATCTTCAAGAGATCGAATAATATTATGGTGCACCCTATCATTCGTCAAACGGTCTTCATATTGAGTAAAAGTTTCAGATTCTCGAGATAAAATATGACGTTCGCGATCAGCTGTGAGACGTAATTCCCTTTCAGTGTAGGTTTCGGACTCGCGAGATAATGTATGCCGTTCATGGTCAGCTGTGAGACGTAATTCCCTCTCAGTGTAGGTTTCGGACTCACGGGATAGTACATGCCGTTCGCGATCAGCTGTGAGACGTAATTCCCTCTCAGTAAAGGTTTCAGACTCACGGAATAGTACATGCCGTTCGCGATCAGCTGTGAGACGTAATTCCCTCTCAGTATAGGTTTCGGACTCGCGAGATAATGTATGCCGTTCGCAGTCAGCTGTGAGACGTAATTCCCTCTCAGTGTAGGTTTCAGACTCGCGAGATAATGTATGCCGTTCGCGGTCAGCTATGAGCCGCAATTCTCGTTGTGAAGCAGTTTCAGCTTCTCGGGATAACACATGTTCTCGGTCAATGGTAAGCCTTAGCTCTCGTTGAGAAGAACTTTGAGACGCCCGTGATGTAGCTCGTCTCGCTCTGTCAGCTGCTAATCGCATCTCTCTTTCTGGAGAGCTTTCATTGGCTCGAGAAGTTGAGGCACTAACTCTCATAGACTTTAACCGATGTGTTCTTTCCTCTGCCGATTCTTGAGAACGCACTTTTCTCATTCTCTTAGCTTCTCTTGAATTTCGAGATAAAGATAATCGTTTTTAGGTGGCATTGTGTATTTTATTTTTAATCGACGGCATTCAGTTACCTAACAAAATAATCTACGTAAGAGGTCCTAACTATAGCTACCAACACTTAAAAAAATCTAAATGCCTACTTAAATAATAAAACGGATTATTTTTATTATTATATTATTTAAATTCTTAAAAATATATAAGTAGTTACCTAAACTACGTCTAATAGAATGAAATAACCTATTTAATACCTAGGTACCTATTTAAACATACAGCTAAATAAAAAAAAAGTTTAATTTATAATTAAGATAATACTAAGAAATATTTAAACACTACCATAATAACTAATACCTATTTTATAAAATAACAACCAAAGAAATCTAAAAATAAATTATTAAACGTAAGAGTAGAAAGTCGCGCTGATAAGCACGGTTTGTTAAAATCAATTATTGTATGTCAATAAGGTCGAACACTCTGAACGTCTATTCGCATCAACAGCCAAATATTGTATAAAGCTCGCACGCTTTTTTTTTTTTTGCGCCCGAAGCAATTGGAAAAGGGCTACCCTTTATGTAGGGAGGCGGAAATGCATTACGCATACCACGACAGCCGGTCTATCGTGGTTATGTGGGACTCACTGTGACTTCCTACTGGGGAACCTAAGTGATACCCACTAAAACCGCCTATGGGGACTGGCAACTAGCTGTTTAAAGCTTCTTATGCCGTATCGGAAGCGACCCTCTTTTGGGAAAAGAGGGCGCAGAGGAAAAGAGGGCGCAGCTTAGCTCGCACGCGGTACTCCCGCCTTTTTATACCTCCCGCGACCGTTACACAAAAATAATCCTTATAGTATGATTCAGTATTCACGCGCGATGGCTTATTAGCATATTTCATGTATAACTTTGGTGTTTCTATACCGATTTCTATGATTCTTTTTTATTGAATGTTAACTTTTTTCAATTAAAGATGAGTGACAGTGTTATAAACGTAAGAGTCTATACATATAATAAATCTGTAGAAAAGTCGTGTCTGTAATCCTAATATATTCTTGAAAAAACAAGTCTAGGGGACTAAATAAAGAGTTCTGAAGCCAAATTAGTGGTTTTTAGAATTTCTGTCTGTCTGTCTGTGTATTCCGGATTCACGCAAAACTACTGAACCGATTTACATGAAATTTTGTATGTATGTAGTCAGTAACCCCGGGCAACTTATAGGCTACTTTTTATCCGATTACGGAACTTCAAAAAAAGAACGTTAAGTATTTTATTTCCTTTAGATGTTAATTTTCTATCCGATTACGGAACTTCAAAAAAAGAACGTTAAGTATTTTATTTCCTTTAGATGTTAATTTTCTATTATATCTTAGTTATATAGGATGACGGGTGTTTTCCAAATAAATACCATATTTATAAATAAAGTTTAAAATATAGTTTTAACCTTGGTAAAATAATTTGAAACTACACCACATTAGTTATCAAAACAGCGCCATCTATCATCAAATGGATAAAGTAGTATATTTTACCTTCAGTTACTAATAAGTTAAATAATATAAATAACTTACATTTATATGATTAAATGATTAGATATTTAAAATAATTAAAAAATTCTAACGTTTAGTTTTCTTTTAGTATTTTTTTACTTTATTTTAAAAGTGTAATAATTTCAATAGATAATAGTGAGTCTATCAAAAATATGAAAATTGATAAGGTTTATATTTGAATTACTAATATATATGTAAAGTGATTAAGACTGGTGTGTCTGCATTTGTTGCAAAATTTTCATTATCATTTTAGTTTTATTAAAGAGATTTTTATGTATGTCGTGACCAGATCGTAGAATTGATCATATATCATTTCGTGAAATGATGTGGACATTTCATGATATTTAACACTCTTTGTTGACCATGTCATGATATAGCTTGACCAAATCAATGAATAGAAATTTTTTTGAAGACATTAATAACTAAACAAAACGTTGCTATTTCATTATATGGTCATAATATGATGATATCATTAAATCGTTTTTCACCGCTAGTGGCGCTGATAGCGTTTTAACAGAATTAACAGAATATTCTTTAACAGAAACAGAACTTTTAACAGAATTGACATTCTTTTATGCCTTATTGATATAATAAATAAATGTTCGCTTCTATCGCCGATATTACTAGATAGTATAGTTTTAGCTTTCATTAGTTCATCTAATAATAGTACCATCTAATTACTTCTACATAAACTAAAATGGCAAGTCACTGATAAAATGAAATAATACAATGCTACAGAATACACGATGTAAATAATTGAATCATTTACATTACATTCATCCCGCGTTGGAATCAGCACAGCGAACACTTTTTTGGCCAAAAACTCTGCGGCCTGTGCCCAGTAGTAACATGTACGAGTATGTAAGCTGCTACTTTTATACTTGTTATGGAGCAATATATGCAGTTTTTATTACAGTTATATTTTCGGGTTTGTTCTTTTTTATTTGCACTCTACCGTTAATATTAAGGGTTGCAAGAATGAGAAGAACTCATTATAGTCAGCCTATCAAGAGTCCACTGAAATGAACATAGGCCTCCCCCATAAATTGTCAAGTAGCTGAATATTTGCTATAGTTGTAGTTGCGGTAGGCGGGTTGGCAACCACAGCTATTATTATTTTGATCTGTTGTCAGGAAGATGATGTTGCCCATCTCCTGTCTGTTTTTCTATACCGCCTCTTACGATATGATTCTCTTGAGGTGAAATAATTTTAAGGACTTCGCGTTTCTTCGCGTCGGGAATTAAAAAGTTTAAACTTTTTAATTCCCGATATTTTGGGCACTTTATAGCACCCATGGTCACGGAAGAACTGAGGTGTTTGACGACCTGATATCATAGTTATAACAGAATAGAATAGAGTAGAATAAATGCAGTAGTACCTATGCTTGGGTTTGAATTTAATTTAATAATTATGGGGTCCTTAGCAGATGGTAGCACTCAGCCATTTCCCATATTAAAATTAGGATATTTTGAATTTCAATAACATCGCGAATCATCATTGGTAGGAATTGGTGCTCTATTGCAAGGATTTGTTGTCTATCAGATCCGATATAATGGTTGGACCGATACTAAACATGTTGATATACTTTAGACTTCCCGGAGCGTCGGTGCTTCACATCAACAATATGTTCTTTTACTCGGAACTTTCATCCAAGATGCGTAAAAAAAACCGTGACATTGGTTTTAATCCATGTGTAGTTTTCATTCATTATTATAGAATATATATTTAGAAAATTTTATATATTTATATATAAAATTTCTATATATTTAGGAAATATATTTTTATATATTTATAAAAAATATATTTTATATATTTAGGAAATTTTGAGGTCTACTCGAAGAAAAAAAAATATCTACATCTATTTTATGGTACCAATCAATATTAAATAGGACCTATGATATCAATAAAATATCTCAAATAAACGTTATATTATTTTGTTAAAACTAAATTAACTTTAATTATGAATAAATTAAAAGAGTTAAATGTAAACAATAATAATAAATTTTGATACCAAGACTATTTACTATTTTCTTATTGATGCATCAGAAGATACGCCCGATATAAAAAATAGTAGGTGTTTCTAGACATATATATTCACGTGTTCCTGTAGGATGTTAGGTACCAATCATCTACGTCTAATAGTCTTTTAGAATTCAAAAAAAAAAAAATCTTTGGCAGACATAGAGACACAGACACCGAGATGACTCTAAATGTGATCGAATTTTCCTAAGTTTGGCACGGGACAGCATTTAATGATGTTCCGAAATTCAAGTTCACGCGAGCGAAGCCGCGGGTAAAAGCTATTAGACAAATATAATCAGAAAGCTCCGAACTGCTAAGGTATCGGAAGTTACACGTGTTATTGTGAGTCAACCATAAAAGATAGACATATGCTGTCGTGGGATATTTTTTATATAATTTTAAGGAAAACATTTCCCTTATACATGATTTCTGTGTAGCTTTAACCATTAAGGCTGCACACGCGTCGGAAGGTTAAAAATGGAGTAATTTCTCCCGTTTCCCCAACTTCTACCTTCACTGCTCTGCTCCTATTGATCGTAGCGTGATGAAAAGTATACTATAACTTGCCCAGGAGTATGAAAAATGATTGTACCAAGTTTCGTTAAAATCCGTCGAGTAGTTTTGGTTTCTATAACGAACATACATACAGACAGACAGACAGACAGAAAAAATTTTACTGTTTGCATTTTTGGCATCAGTATCGATAACTTATCACCCCCTGATAGTTATTTTGGAAATATATTTCATGTACAGAATTGAACTCTCTACAGATTTTTTATAAGTATAGATGAACACATTCAAAAACATTTAGTCATTCTTTTTAGCAATTTCGTTAAACAGTTTTATAGGATAAGGGTGACAAACGAGTACACAGTCCACCTGATGGTAAGTGGTTGGGGTTGCTCATATACATCTATATCTATCCGCGACTACGAATCAAAATGTAGATGCGTTGTCACCCATGAGGACTTAGATGGAATTTCTCGTTTCCAGTCAAAAGGGTCTCCGGTTCTCTACACTCCCTATACAAAACACAGCAGCGTTATGATGCTATTTTACGCTGGTATTCTGTAAGAGCGTGGTCCTTCCCCGGTCGAGCTGACCCATTCGTGCTACAACTATACTGCTAATATAATTAAACATTATTGTTTTGCAGCTAAGCCAGTAGATCGGGCTCGTAATCAGGAGCTTATCTTAATAGTCACACTGTGCGAATTTAAATCCGATTTTAATAAAGCGCTAAGTTGCCACATGTGAGCAAAACTGTCTTTCTATTATATTCGAGATATTTCGAGATAATGTGAAGTATCGCAGTTCACATAAGAGTGACTGCATTTTCCTGTTCTATAATCAAGTGGAGAGCTGACCACTAGTTGTATAATAATTGCCTCGTTGATATATTTATAGTCTATTGTGGAAAGTCTGAATGTGTCCAAGAACGCAATTAGGGCACTTCACAGTGCTGTATTACTACTTTAATGTATGGTAGTGAATGTTGGGTGTGGCAGAAGAAGCACGAGAGTATAGCAAATTACAGGGTGAGAATTTGTGTGACTTATCACACACAATTGCAAACCACACTTTTCTCTTAAGAAAAGTGTGGTTTATAAGATGATTTTGTAACCATTATTAAGAAAGGAATGATTCAGTGGTATGGTTATGTAAAAATATTGAATGAAGAAAGAGTGACAAAGCAAATTCATGCTACAGAAGTGAACGGCAGAGTCGAGAAGGGACGCCCTAGGTGAAGGTATATCTACCAAATTGGCGATATATTGAAAATGGGCCAAATTAAGAGTACCCGTACCCGACGAGCATGTATTCCTAGGTATATAGATGTGAAAGAGGCGAGAGAGGTGTGCCAGGATCGTGCCAAATGGAAGTCCGTAGGCTCTGCATACTCCTCTGGGTTACAGGCATGAGTGTTCTTTTTTTTTTATAGGAGAGGGGGCAAACGAGCATGCGGCTCACCTGATGGTAAGTGACTACCGCCGCCCATGAACAACCGCAACACCAGGGGAACCAGGGGAATTGCAGATGCGTTGCCGGCCTTTTAAAAAGGAGTAGGCTCTTTTCTTGAAGGTCCCTAAGTCGTATCGGTCCGGAAAAATCGCAGGTGGTAAACTATTCCACAAGGAAGTTGTGCGAGGAAGAAAACATCTTCTAAATCGCACAGTGGTGGACCGCCAATCATCCAGATGGTGTGGATGGTATCGGGAGTTCTGCCGCGATGTGCGTTCGTGAAATTTGGCGGCTGGGATTAATCCGAACAATTCCTCAGAGCACTCCCCGTGGTAAATGCGAAAGAAAATGCAAAGAGATGCAACATCTCTTCGCAGCGCCAATGAGTCGAGCCGATCGGAAAGGACTCGGTCGTTGACGATTCGAGCCGCTCTGCGCTGGATGCGGTCAAGTGGAAGGAGCTGGAACTGGGAAGCCGCTGCCTAGCGATGGGAACAGTATTCCATGTGAGGCCGAACCTGCGCCTTGTAAAGTTGCAGGCGTTGTGCCGGCATGAAATACTATCCCGCTCTGCTGCTGTTTATGTTTTATGTTATATATTTCCAAAATCAACACAGATCCGTGAACTGTAAATTAATTAAGTAGGAAATTTCAATGTTTATACTTGTATACTTGGGTGTCTCGCGAACTCGACTACGCTCTAGATCATTGTTGAGGTGCCCTTGGCGCAGACACAATCGAAGCGATCTTTGCAGTTCAGTGTCATGTCAAGTTTTATAAATTTTTTTTAAAGTTACATTGAGATAAGTAGAGTTGCTGTTGGTTTACATATTTTGGTGTTATCATGTAATTACATACCTCACGTTACATTGGTGTGTGATTGTAGCGGAGACGTGTTACGGTATGGTCGAACTGTAATTTCACTATACTGAATGTATAGTGCGTTACGTTGTCTTATTACTGATAATGATTAATTGTTAAAGCAAGAGAGGAAGTTGAACATCCGCTCTCACACTTTTATTATTTTAACAGTTAGCGCTACCCTGATGTATTTCCGAGACCACAAATTGGGATCCTCTGTTGTAATCTCCAACATCAGAAGTGGGATAAAATCTCTGTTACTATCGACCTTATAAACTTTGAATAGCGTGAGAGTTAACGTTGGTGAAATACTATGATGCGCCTCGCGTTTTGTTTTTGTGTTTAATTTCTTAAATCAAGTTTGATGTCGTATTTACGACTCTGATAAATCATTAAAGTGTAAAGTAAAAGTTTAAAGTGAAATTTTTGTTCGGTTTTTAATAAAAAATACCCGCAAATGCTTTTATTATTTCTAAACGTACCCAAATATGATAACAAATGTCGAAAGAATTGTTGGAGGTATTCTAAATGAGTTATAGTTTGCATTCTGTGGAAATTTAACTTGCTCGAGTTATGTTATAATTTGATACACGAGGTGTAATTTACAAAGGCTAATTTAAAAGTTAAATAATTTTATACGATGTACCGAAAAAAATGTTTAACTTTAACATGCTATGAATTAAAAACACTAAGTAATATTTCTGTAATCTAATGTGTTGATAAGCGTTACAGTTTACTCCGAGTAGATATTTGTCGTAGTCGACAAAATTGGAATTTGATGTTGAGAGTTTAGTGGAAGGCGTGGTGCTGTGACGCTCGCTCTTGAGTGGAAGTATGCTGTGGGCTTATGACTCCGCGGACACATTATTTGCCGCTTTTACCGATCACCATTTGATACATGAGGAAAGTAAATTTATCTTAAGGTTAACTCTTTAATTGGTTGCGAAAAATGCTGGAAAACCAAAGTATAACTGACGAAATTGAAGTAGAGTAAATTAGTTCTGACATTGAAGAGAGTATTTAACTTTACATGAGGATCGGACCGTACCAGAGGTCGTCGTGTAGCCGTAGCTCAGTATATGGTGCCGTGGAAAGGCGAATGGTGTCCCGAGAGATGTGTTGCATTTAAAAAAAATTAAGTTTAGACTGAATCTTTTTAATATTTTCTTTTATGTGTGACAGTAACATGTGTGATATGATTACATGTGTGCGAGTGTGTTTTTGCTGGTCGTAACGGAGAGCCAGGTCCAGCTGTATCATGGCCTGGTTTCGGCTGACGCGTATGCGCGTATACGCAGGCGCCATCCCGGAGCGCGTATGCTGCACATGGCGGTGCTTCGGAAGTCTTACCCTATGTGTGCCCGGAAGTCGTACACTATGTGTGCGCGGAAGTGTTATACTCTGTATGAGCGGAAGTCGTGTCCTCTGAACATGCATCAGGCTCTGTCCTGGCAGGCGTTGTTCTGCTTGAAGTTTTTAACGTGGTTCACGTGGTTAACGTGGGATCTCACGAGTATGTGTGAGATAGTTCGTATGGAGATGTATGCATACTTGAGAAAGCGAAGTGATTTATTATATTCTGCGGTTTGAGAGCCTATTTCTGTTTGAGGGAGTCGTATGTGTGATGGATGAGAGTATAGGCAACGGTGTATATGGTCCAATGGTGGCAGCCCCAGCTAGGTAGCTGCCGCCCTAGCTCCCGCCACGGGCGCCTCCACTGATCCTTTGAGCCGTCAACAGTCCACTTGTCAAACTGTCCTATTGCCGACGGCCTCAGTGAAGATGTACAACCTGAGTGGCGACTGTTTAACGGTTCGCGCTCTATTGGTTTCGGGTTCACAACGGTGTGTGGCCTCCACTTGGTTGTTGGGAAGACTAGGGCTCCCCTGGAGCTCTGAATCACGTCCAATGATAGGTATCGGAGGTGCCGAGCCTCCTGCTCCTAGGGGACAAGCGGAGTTGGTCTTTGGCCCTGCCAGCGAACACCTTCACATTCTAGTTAGAGTAAATGTCCTCGATTACATTGTAGGTTTTCTCCCTAACGTCCGTATAAATGACAACGCGGTTGGTTGTGCGTCGGGTTTGAGACCGGAAGTCCCTCAATGGTCCCACCCTGGGCCTATAGATTTGTTGCTGGGGGCCGACGCGTTGGGGTTCATCTTGTTAGGTGCGATACGAGCCCTACAGCATGATGGCTTGTCAGCCATGTCCACTGTATTTGGGCACAGCTTCTTTGGACCGGTTCTGTGGTCTCCACCTCTTCAGACGGCCGACACGCTCTCTGTTGTAGGCGTGTCCCTTTCGGATGTCGTCCAGCGGTTCTGGGAAATCGAGGAGCCACCACACGCGGCTCGAATCAATCCTCTGGACCGTGAGTGCGAGTTGTTCTACCAGAACAATACCGGCCGCCGTGTCGACGGTCGTTTTGTCACTCGCTTACCCTTTCTTGAGTCACGGCACCCTTTGTGCCAATCTCGTAACCTGGCCGAAAAGAGGTTGCTTTCCATGGAGCGCCGTATGCGGCGCGACCCAGCCTTTCGCGACAAATATGTCGATTTCATGCGCGAGTATCAAGAGCCAGGTCACATGTCACCGTCCAACTTCGACTGGCGGTAACAGGAGCACTACTTCCTCCCTCACCATGCGGTCTTGAGGACCCCTGGGAGTAAGATTCGGGTAGTTTTTGACGGCTCCGCCCCCTCGTCAAATGGTGTGTCCCTGAACCAGTGTCTGCACTCTGGTCCCAAATTGATCAAGGACATATCTGACATTTTGATCCACTTCCGTCGGCACCAAGTGGTTTTTGTAGCCGATATTCGGATGATGTTTCGACAATCAGTGGTCCATCGTGATGACAGTCGATATCAGTTGATATTATGGCGCGAGAAGCCCAGCGATCCGATAAAGGTGTTTGAGTTGAACACCACCACCTATGGACTCCGGTCCAGCCCGTATATCGCCATGCGAACCCTCATCGAACTTGCTGAGAGAGAGCGTCTAAGATACGCTCGGGGAGCTTCTATTTTGGAGACTTTGGTCTACATGGACGACATTTGCACGGGCGCCTCCACCGTCGAGGAGGGTCTTGTATTGCGAGACGAATTGATTGCTATCCTGAAGTCCGGAGGTTATGAGTTGCGCAAATGGTTGTCGAACTCCCCTCATATTTTGAAGGAACTCCCAGGATAGGATCAATAAGACCCTCATCTATTCGAGCACCCTGATTATCCTAATTTGTTGACTGTGCTGGGCATTCAATATTAGCCTGTTCAGGATACTTCCACGTATCGAGTCAAACTCGATGCCCCTCCTAAAGCATGAACTAAGCACTCCGTGCTGTCTACAGTAGCCCGCACCTTCGATCCTAATGGATGGATCCCTCCGGTCATTTTTTTGGCTAAGTGATTTCTTCAAAAGCTCTTTATATCCCGGGTTGGCTTGGGACGAGTCTATTAGCGGGGCTCTCTTGCGAGAGTGACTCTCCGTTGTGTCCTCCCTTCCAGACATCAACCGGGTCTCCATGCCAAGGTGCTTCCTCCCTCCAGGGAAATGCAGGGCTACCCTACATGGATTTTGCGATACCTCTGAGAAAGGCTATGCTGCTGTCGTATATTTGCGGACTGCGAGCTCTTCTGGCAATACTTCCGTCCATCTCGTACTTGCTAAAGACAAGGTTGCTCCAATTAGGTCCCGCTTAACTATCCCAAAATTGGAACTGTCTGGAGCCGCTCTTCTCACGCGACTCCTCAACCACGTTCACTCGTCTTTGAAGTCTGTAATCGATATTACGGACGTCTACGCTTGGTCGGACAGTGAGATAGTGCTTTGTTGGCTCAGAGCTGCACCTCAAAATCTTGAGGTCTTTGTGGCGAACCGCGTGTCACAAATCCAGAATTCTGGGACGTCTCTAAACTGGAGACATGTCCCAGGGGAGTTAAATCCCGCAGACTGCGCTTCTCGCGGCTGTGAAGCCCCCTCTTTGGTTGACCACCCGCTGTGTTGGAGTCCCAGTTGGTTGACTGAGTCTCAGTCATCCTGGCCTCAGAATAAATATTCCGAACCGATTGAATTGCCTGGCCTTCGAGCCCGAGTAGGAGTGGGCAAGGATAAGCCCACTCGGGATTTCTCCCTGCTAGAACGGTACAGCTCTCTTGATAAGCTCTTAGGAGTGACTGCTTGGTTGCGTCGATTTGTCCGCAATTGGAGAGACCCGTCCAACCGAATCTCTGATTCCGTTTTGTCCCCTAGCGAGCGTCGCGAAGCTTTGATGTATTGGACCCGTATGGTCCAAGCGGAGCATTTTGAGTCCGTGATTGAAACCTTGAAGCGGGGCTCCGTTGTCAAGGGCGCTCTGGCCCGTCTGAACCTCTTCCTGGACGATGCTGGGATGCTGCGCTTGGCGGACGTTTGAAAAATTCTCAACTGCCGTACGGGTCTCGACACCCGTTACTGCTCCCTAAAGACGGAGCCTTTGTTCGGTTGCTGGTAACCCACCATCATGTTAAGAATGCCCACGCGGGGTGTAACGCTCTTTCGGCTATTTTGCAGCGGGAGTTTTGGATTTTGGCTGGTCGACGCACTATTTGGAGCATCCTCTTTTTTGTGCATACCTTGTTATAAACTGAAGGCCACCATATCGCAGCCTATGATGGGTGACTTACCACTCGAACGCGTCAGGGCCATCCGACCATTCGCTGGATTCGGAACAAACTTTGCTGGCCCGTTCCTCGTCAAGTCCTCCAACCTTCGTAACGCGGGTTCATATAAGGCCTATCTGTGCGTTTTCGTGTGCCTCGCCACTAAGGCCGTTCACTTAGAACTTGTAAGTGCCTTCAGCATTGAAGCCTTTGTGGCCACGCTGGGCCGCTTTGTATTGCGTCTCGGTTTGCCGTACCTGATCCTGTCTGATTGCGGAACGAATTATAAGGGCACGGATAGATATTTGAAAGAGGTCGTCGAATTTCTGTCCAGCAACAGCACTTATTTAGGTACTGCGATGTCCAAGAAGGGCATCCAATGGAAATTCGAACCTCTGGCTTGCCCACACTAGGGCGGTATTTTTGAGGCGGTGGTTAAGGTTGCAAAAACGCATCTCCGTCGCATTACTGGCGAAACTATTTTGACATTTGAGGAGCTTGCCACTGTATTCTGTAAGATTGAGGCGGTACTCAACTCTCGGCCCCTCTGTCCCCTCTCGTCAGATCCGAAAGATTTGGAGGTTCTAACCCCAGGCCACTTCCTGATTGGCCAGCCGCTTAAGGCCCTGCCCGAGTACCCCTTCAGGGAAATAAACTCTTCGTGGATGAGCAGATTTGACCTGCTGCAACAGATGACTCAGAGTTTTTGGCGCCGATGGTCTCTGGAGTACCTAAATCTTTTGCAGCAGCATGTTCAGTGGTCTGACAGGACGGTCTCCTCGGATTGGAGACCTCGTGTTAGTTGATGAACCCAACGCTTTGCCTTGGTATTGGCGCTGTGGGCGCATTGTTAAGTTGTCGTATGGATCGGATGGGGTGCCTAGGGTGGCCGAGGTTTTGGTTGGAGATTCGATCTTGCAACGTGCCGTCGCGACCCTATCCCGTTTCCCAATTTATTTGCGGACATAAGTCCTTATGCTCGGGCCAAATCTTAACATTTAAAACTTGCATTCAAAATGCGTCTCGGCGCGTTCATCCGATGGTACCAGGCACCACCTGGCACCTTTTCCCGCGCGCGTCTCACTGGGCGGCCGTGTCCTACCAGTCTGAAAGTTACGCTCGAATCGCTCAATCGCGTGGCGGCCGTTTCCGATTGCGTTGTCTTTTTCGTGCGTTTACGTGACAACAAGGCGTTCCGAGGGTTTTGAGTGATAAACTTAACTTCTATTCTCATTCATTTGCGTCGACGAGTTGCTTGTGTGGCATTTTAATATCGTACGAATACATTTTTCCCTTGTCAGTTAGAACGCTTAAAAATTTCTGAACCGAGAGGAGATCGCGTTCGTTTTCGATTATAAGTTTGTGCTAAGTGAACATGGGACATTGAACATTGACAGACAGTTCTTAAGTTGTGCAGTGTGTCACATGTTTTTAAGTTCGATTAACGTTGATTTAGTTAAATTTGAAGTTAATTAAATGTATAATAAAATTGATCAACTAATATAGTGAAATAAAGGCAGAAAGTCTCAATAAGTGAACGCCCACTGGAGTGAACGCACATTGTGGAACAGAGCAGCGCATGTGTGTCTACTGTCCGATTATATCGGTGACGTCAGGTTACATGTACACACTTTCTCACACCACTTTCATCCACTTACTTACCACCTGACTGTGCCTTGTGGTCGACCATACCTCCGGAACTCGGTAAGTTTGTGTTTGCTTATCAGCAATTACATATTAATTGTCCATAGTCCATTTGGGCCCGAACGCTCTGGTTGCCCGTCGAGTGGGTTACTCATGGGACCTAGTCCAGTCGACTTCTGTCGGGGCAACTGAGGGCCGTAACACTCGGTATGTTAAGAAAACGGTGACCTATCCATGGACTGAATGTGACAAGTGTAACATAATCTCGCAGAACTATTGATCCCCACAGCTGTTAATAAACCACAAGTTCCTCTACTCTACGCATAACGCCATAGGCAATGAACCACGCTATTTAACCCTTGACACACTGTCGTCAGACACCAAGCATAAATCGGGCATCGGGCGTTGGGAGTTTCAAATACTATGGAATTTATACTATCCTGGCAAACTGAACTACGCGACTTATGCGCGGGCATCTACCGACGCCTGTCACCCAGAGGGGTAGGCAGAGACTACGGACTTCCATTTGGCGCGATCCTGACACACCTCTCTCGCCTCTTTCACATCCATATATCTACGCATACACGCTCGTCGGTTAAGGGTACTCCTAATCTGGCCCATTTTCAATGTATCGCCGATCTGGTCGATAAACCTTCGTCTAGGGCGTCCCTTCCCGACCCTGCCGTTCACTTCTGCAACATAAATTTGCTTTGTCACTCTTTCCTCGTTCATTCTTTCTACGTGACCAAACCACCGAAGCATTTCTTTCTTAATCCTTGTCACAACGTCATCTTGCAAACCACACTTTTCTCTTATTACACTATTTCTCACCCTGTCATTCAGATTCAGCCCTAGCATACTCCTTAAGGAACGCATTTCTACAGCATTTATTCTACTCTCATGCTTCTTCTGCCAGACCCAACTTTCACTACCATACATTAAAGTCGGTACTAACACAGCATTATGAATTGCCATACGTGCCTTAGTTGACACATTCTGACTCCTCACAATATCGTGTAGAGCCCCATTCACTCTATTTCCTGCGTTCACTCGTCGTTCTATATCCTTATCATATCTACCATCCCTGCTAAATAAACATCCCAAATATACAAACTCATCCACTTGCTCAATCAACTCCCCTTCTATTCTTATTTTACATAAAGTTTAACTTTCTTCTCTTTCAAAAACCATCACTTTCGTCTTACTTGCGTTCACTTTCATACCCCTTTCTTTCAATGAACAATTCATTAAAGTAACCATCATTTGCAACTCGGCCGCCGACGATGCAAATATGACTTGATCATCGGCGTACAAAAGGCATTTGACGGTTGACTCACCCATTCTCAACCCACATTCTTCAACTTTCAAAGTTTGCAAACAACTGTCCATAAATAGGTTAAACAGCCACGGGGAAGCCACACATCCCTGTCTGACACCTTTATGAATGCCAAACCAGTCCGAGTAGACCCCGTTGATCCTGACAAAAGCACTAGAGTCCCTATAAAGAGACCTTAATGCCTGTATCAAGCCAGCGCTCAACCCAAATGAGTTCAGTGTTTGCCATAACACGTTCCTGTCCACTCTGTCATAAGCCTTTTCCAAGTCTAAGAACGCACAAAAAACTTTCTGGTTTTTAGCCAAAAACTTCTCCGCTATCATGCGCATGGAAAAGACTTGATCCGTACACCCCATCCCCTTTCTAAATCCAGCTTGCACATCCCAAATTTTTCCTTCAGTTTCTTCCATAACTCTTTCAATTAACACCTTAGCATACAGTTTACCCACAATGCTAAGCAAGCTGATACCACGGTAGTTTTTACAGTCCTGCTGCGACTCCTTTCCCTTATATATTGGGACTATAACGGCTTTGCACCAGTCTTCCGGTACCCGTTTCAGTTCCCAACATAAATTAAACAAGGTGTGCAGCAGGCCTGCAACCACACCCTCACCAGCCCTTAGCATTTCGAGTGATACTCTATCATATCCGGCTGCCTTACCTGCTTTCATGCTTTTCATTGCTTTCATTATTTCATCTACACTTATCTCCCTACCTCTCTCCACTTCTTCCGGAATTTCTATTTCACTTATTTCAGACGACTCTTCACTCTTAAACACGCTTTCAAAGTATTCCTTCCATCTCTTTAAATTCGAAACTTCATCATTCAGCATGCAGCCATTCTCGTCTCGTATAGCATTCATTCTAGGCTGTTTTGAATTTCCCTTGGCAGTTCTTACGAGCTTCCAGAACATTTTAATATTTTCCTGGAAGTTATCAGATATCCTTCTATCATTTTTATCTATCCTTTCTTGCTTTTTCCTTTCAACAACTTCTTTTACTCTCTTATTTATACGTCTAAAGTTTGCCTTTTTTCTTTCAATCTCATCATTCATACCGCCAGAATTACCAGCTTTAGTTGCTAGTAAATCTAGCCATGCTCTCTTCTTTGCTTCAACTTCCATCCGTACCTCATCATCCCACCACAACGTATTACTTTTCCTTTCATTCGTTCTCTTACTTACACCGCATACTTCGGTGGCTGCATCCACCAAAACTTTCTTAATATTATTCCATACATTCTTCAATTCTAAATCATTCATACATAATTCATTCAACCCACTTATATTTTCCCTCAGTCTGCATTTATACTTCTCTTTCACACCTTCATCTTGTAACCTCTCTATTCTTATACGCTGTAACGCAGTGGTAGACACCGATGTCCGATGCCGCCAACGTCTGAATAGACCATTAATTCGGCATAAGACCAAGTAATGATCCGTCCCTACGTTGGACCCCCGGTAAACCCTTGTATCTACCACTGCGCTCCTCATTCTTTCATCCACAATTATAAAATCTATCATGCTTCTATCATCCCCTCTTTCCCATGTATACATGTGAATCCTCTTATGGCGAAAGAAAGTGTTCGCCACAAAAAGATTCTTTTCCACACATACGGTGAGGAGGTCTTCACCATTCTCATTTATTCTTTCATCGCCAAACGTTCCTAATATCCTTTCATAACCAGACCTCTTCACTCCCACCCTTCCATTAAAATCTCCTAACATAATAATATTTTCATTTTCCTTACATTTCATCAACACCAGCCTTACCATGTCCCAAAACTGCTCTCGGATATAAGTGGGCTTAGACATATCTGGGGCGTACACCCCTAGCACAAACAACTTCTTTAAGCCCACTTTCATTCGTATCCACAGCAGCCTTGGGCTAACACATTCATACTCTTTCACACATTGACCCATTCTTTCTGAAAGGATGACACCGACTCCCTGGCATGCCCGCTCGGTCTCGTCTACTCCAGACCAGTAAGCGGTATACATGCCATGTGCAGTGACATCTCTTCCCTTTCGTTTCGTCTCGTTTACACATAACACATCTATTCCTCTATCATTCATCATTTCGCATACTTCATCCATCTTATCATTCATTGCTACACATACATTCAGCGTAGCCAGACGCCTCCGCAATCCACTTTTCGCCCCTCCGGGAGACAGGACGTGACGGGTGGCGAACCTTCAGTAGCATTACTAAATATCTATATCTAACTACATTAAAAGTTTTATCATTATGACTTGGGTATATAATTCGAGGCTCCGCTCTACCCCTTAAGGAAAATAACGTGATGATATAAATATTGTACTAATAAGACCGTGAGGTGCGAGTGATTAAGTAAGGTTATACATTTTTTTGGTTGATGAATAGATACTCAGTTGGGTTCATAATTGCTTTAATAGGATAAACTGAAAATCTTTTACTTTTTTTATAGGAGAAGGGTGACAAACGAGCACACAGTCCACCTGATGGTTAGTAATTGCTGCGGCCCATAGATATCTACATCCATCTTCGATTAGGAATCAAAATGCAGATGCGTTGTAACCCATGAGAACTAAGATGGAATGCCTCTTTTCCAGTAAAAAAGGTCTCCGGTTCTCTACACTCACCATACGAAACACAGCAGCGTTAAGCTGCTATTTTATGCTGGTATTCTGTGAGAGCGTGGTCCCTCCCCGGTCGAGCCGACCCATTCGTACTACAACCATAATATAGCTGCAGCATGGCTCTACCATTATTACTTTTAATTTACTGCAGTTTTATAATGTATAAAAATCTCTATTTTACCTAAAGTTTTGAAGTTAAATTTATGAAGTCTGTAACAGTATTATACTTACTGGTACAAATAATGTAGGAATGGTTCCTTTTAATATAATTGTTTTTATTTTAATTTTTATTACATATTCCTCAAGAATATGTTTGCTGCAAATTGTTGAGTTCTTCTCTGGATTCCAACCAACCCGTAGAATTAACGTTAACCATATTTGCTAATTATAGAATCCGGAGGGAATCTGTTTGACAAAAGGAAAAATAAAATTACATTTTAGAACGCAAGCCGAGGATTTATTTTCTTGTTGTGTCCGCAAGTCTATCAATTTATTATAAACATTCAAGTTAAATATCGACATTAATTTATAATTTCAACTATATCGGTTGAGTCAATCCCTAGCGTACATGTAAAATATTTTGTATTAAAATGTATTTACCAAATTCATGCAAACTATCAACAACGTGATTTTTTTCCTTGCAAAATATCAAAATTAACAAAATAATTAAAACATTCTATATTTTACACAGTCATCATCATCATCATCTTCACAACAGCCCTTCACAAGTCCACTGCTGAACATAGGCCTCCCCCAAGGAAAGCCACAAAGCACGGCCCTTAGCCACCTGCATCCATCGACTTCCTGCATGTCTCACCAGGTCGTCACTCCATATAGTGGGGGGTCGCCCTACACTTCACCTACCGGTACGAGACTGTCACTCAAGAACATTTCTTCCCCATCGGTTGTCGGTTCTTCGAGCTATATGGCCGGCTCACTGTCACTTCAGTTTACTAATCCGTTGGGCTATGTGAGTTACTCTGGTGCTACTGTGGATATCCTCATTTCTAAGTTTATCACGCAGAGACACCTCGGGCATAGCCCTCTCAATAGCTCGCTGAGCGAACTTGAGCTTCCTCATACGGCCAGCAGTGAAGAACCACGTCTCAGATGCGTAAGTGATCACTGGCAACACGCACTGGTTGTACAATTTCGTTTTCAGGTTTTGAGTTAGGTCTAACGAGAAGATGTGTCGTAGTTTCCTGAACGCTGCCCAGCCGAGTTGAATCCGTCGATTGACCTCTCGTTCGAAGTGGACTTATCTAGTTGGACTATTTAACCCAGGAAAACATACTCGTCAACACTTCGAGCTCAGTGCTCCCAACAACTACCGACATAGGTGTGACATGGACGATAATTATGATTTTTGTTTTGTCCATGTTCATTTTAAGACATATCCCTTGGGAGACACTATTGAGGTCATTGAGCATAGTACTTAGATACTCCAGCAATTCTGCCGTAAGGACTATATCGTCGGCAAATCGAAGGTGAGTGATGTACTCGCCATTGATGTTAATACTTAAAGGAGGCGCCTTTCCAGTCCAGAAGCTTGAAAACGTCTTCCAATGCAGCGGTGAAGAGTTTCGGGGATATAACGTCACCCTGTCTTACACCTCTCTGCAGTTGGATAGGTTTCGTTCTCTGATTCTCTATTCGGATACACGGTCCAAACATTTCAGCACTTCGATATACCGACAGTCAACTAGGCACCGCTGAAGGGACTGCAGCACCGCCCAAATTTCGACGGAAACAAAGGCTTTCTCATAGTCGCAAGGCAAAGGGGCAGATTATACTTCTCTGTCTTCTGTACAATCTGCCGCAGGGTATGTATGTAATCCATGGTACTAAAGCCTTCTCGGAAACCGGCTTGTTTGGCAGGCTGAAACTCGTCAAGTCTGCGTGCGAGACGATAAGTAATGACTCTTGAAAACAGCACGTAGACCCGGCTCAGAAGGGAAATCGGTCTGTAGTCCTTCAAGAGAGCATTATCACCTTTCTTGAAGAACAAGACCACCGCACTTCTGCTCCAAGCCTCCGGTGTAACGCCACCATGGAGGACGGAATTAAAGAGCCTCTGAAGTACTTCAAGTACCGGTCTTCCACCCGCTTTCAGAAGCTCCGCTGTAATTCCACCCTCGCCCGGAGACTTGCCCTTTTTAAAGTGCTGGACAGCCATTCTAATCTCGCTCAGACTGACGTCCGGGATACCTTCGGAATAGTGTCGGATAAGACTCGCTCTTGGATATTTACTCACATTTGCGTGTGGTTCCAACGATGATGTGTACAGCTGCCCATAGAACCTCTCAATCTCACTTAAAATCTCAGGTGTTCCGAAAATGATGCTGCCACATTCGGTCTTCAGCATTGACAGTGGCTTTTTCTGGCAGACAGATCTCGTACAAAGACTTTGGAGCCTTGGTTTCGCTCGATTGCCTCTTCAATACAAGTTGTTTTGAAGTTGCGTAAGTCCCGCCGCATGCAACTGGAGATCTGTCTGTTCAATTGCCTCTTTGCTGTAAAATTTTTTGAAGAATGTAGCTTCACCTCCCGTCTAACAACCATGAGATTATGAGTGTGATCGGAGCGTTTTCCTGTTTTTCTGCGGCGGGTCTTGCAGAACTTAAGTCCGACCTCATGGACAGTTTCCACGAGCTTGTCATTCATATCGTCCACTTCATTGCAGTCTTCTAGGCACTGAAAACGGTTTTTTAACTCGAGCTAAAAGGTTTCGGGACTTTGGATAAGAGCACGAGGGGGACGGAGCGTTGACTTCATTAGACGAGACCTCTCCAACTTAACGTTTAGGTTCAGTGTAACTCTAACCATTCGGTGATCGCTACCAGTTTTTACCCTCGCGATTACGGAGACACAACTGAACAGTTGTCGCCTGGTCGTCATAATGAAGTCCATCTCATCTTTTGTCGAACCGTCGGGGCTCGACCAGATACACTTCCTGTGAGGCCGCTTCTGGAAGAAAGAGTTCATCATAAAGAGTCCCTTTTTATCCATGAATTTGGACAGCTGCTGGCCCCTTGGGTTCCGTTGCCTTATTCCAAATTTCCCTACTTTTAGCTCACCGTTCTCTCTTGTGCCTAGTTTTGTATTGAAGTCTCCCATTAACAACGTATAGTGGATTATGGAGGAAAGCAAGGCTCTAGAGATATACTCATACATTTCCTCCACCTTCTTATCGGAATGTGCCGAGGTTGGTGCGTAAACCTGTATGACCTTCAGTGAATACCTTTTGGTGATTCTAAGTATAAGGTACGCAACCCTCGTCGACACACTCTCCATCATTACAACGTTGTTAACGAGAGACTTGTGTACGATAAATCTGACACCTCCTTGGGACAGGTCGCCCTCCCGGTGATAGAGCAAGTTGCCGGATTCAAGGACTTGTACTTGTATCCTCTTCATCCCGTAATCGTAATAACGACATACATACAGAATATCACCAATTTTATCCCCGAGTTAAAAATCTTTCCGATGTCCAGTTTCCAACAGATGAGTTGTCCCTTTTACATAAAGGCCTAAAGTATAATTTAACACCTTCGGTCTCCCAAAAATCGTTAGAGACTATGGCTGTTGACGCGGAGGTGGCTGTTGTGATCGGGAGGAAAGATAACATCGTTAAAAGTTTGGTAGCTAATGAAATTCGGGCTGTGCCCACGTCTTCCCATTTCAATCCTGAGTTCCCTGTTTTTAAGTCCCTAAAGCAGAGAATAAGGGAAAACGACCTTATTGTTACTAAAGCCGATAAAGGCAATACTGTTGTTATTATGGAGAGTAGTGGGTACAGCCAGAAAGTTAACGATGTTATCCAAGGTGATGACTTTGAGCTATTGGAGTCTGACCCAAACAAAAAGTTTACTTCGGATATTAAGTTATGTATACAACAGTCATCATATGTTTTTCCCGATCACAAATTGTCTCGGAGCAATCTTGTTCCAATGAATCCTCAAGCACCCATTTTATATGGGTTACCAAAAATACATAAAGAACATGTTCCTATTCGTCCAGTTGTCTCATATATTGGTGCACCAGCTTATTTCCTTGCTAAAAAATTAAACTTCCTCCTTCGAGAGAAATCTGGATTCAACCCCACTTACAGCCTAAAAAATGGCTTAGATCTCATTTCCAAAATTAAAGATATTCGTATTCCTCCTAAATCCATATTGTTATCTTTAGACGTTGATAGTCTTTTCACAAATGTCCCATCCCCTGACTGTTTGCGTATACTCGCAGATCTCTTTGAAAAACGTCGTCTACATCCCGGGGAAACAAATGATCCTCTTAACTTAACCTCTCTCTGTATGAAACAAAACTATTTCCGGTTTAATAACCGTTTCTATCTACAAAAAGAAGGGTTAGCTATGGGGTCCCCTCTAAGTCCCCTTATGGCGGACATTTTCATGGATAATTTCGAAAAACAACATATAGTTGTCAATCAAAATATCTTATATTACTATCGATATGTAGACGACATAATTATTTGCTGGACTGGCACAAGGAGACAACTGGATGTTTTCCTCAATAAAATAAATAGAGTCCATGACAAAATTAAATTTAAACTTGAATTGGAACAAGATTGTTCCCTTAATTTTCTTGACTTAACAATAACAAGAAAAGAATCGTCACATGTTTTCGAAATTTATCGAAAGCCAACTCACACCGACACGGTCATCCCCGCGTCATCATGTCATCCATGGCAACATAAAGTAGCCGCTTTTTATTGTTACATTAACCGTTTGTTCACTGTCCCATTAAGTAAAGAAAATTATTTAAAAGAACTTAATATAATTTATCAAATAGCGGTCTCTAACGGTTTTTCAAAAAATCTCATTAAAAATTTAATTAAAAAGAAACAAAAGCATGTTATTCGCAACTCTCTGTACGCGGTTCAACCTCATAGTGTTCATCGATATGTGAGCAGTTTGACCTACTTAGGCCCCATATCTGAAAAAGTAGCTAATACTCTTCGACAAAACGGCGTTCATGTGGCGTTCAAAACAAACAATTCTCTTAGAAATATCTGTAATAGTAAAGATAAGTTAGATATTCGTCAAAAGTCAGGTGTTTACAAACTTGTTTGTGACGAATGCCACGCCGTTTACGTGGGTCAGACTGGTCGCAATTTCGGGACACGTTATAAAGAGCATTTAGCCGCGTACAGGAATTGCAATCCCGATAAATCCCATTTTGCCAAACATCTTTTGGACACTGGACACAACCTAGCCAACGACCACTCCTTTAAAGTCTTACATACGTGTAATAAAGGGCTGCGGCTGTGTGTGCTGGAACAGTTAGAGATATTAAAAAGTAATAATAATACCGTTGCATTGCTGAATGAACAAACAAATGTTACTAACTCACCTCTCTTAAATATCTTCAAGCCTGCTCTCTAATAATGTGGGCGTTGCGCGGCGGTTTGTTTTTAATTTTACAAACGGCTGCGTAAGTCCAGCGGTGTTTGGTCGCATGTTTTATCGCATGACGCAATCGCTCGCTCGTTAGGTAGAGAGCGGTTGCATCATCGGTTTGTATAAAAGGCACTTGTTTTGGCTCGCCGCTCACTTAGCGGTTAGCCACCGTAGAGTCTATATCACCTGAGGATGCCTCGTGTAGAGGCGAAACACGTGTCGTATTATCGTCAGTGGTGTGTCTTGCCTAGTGTAGTGGTGTTGGAAGTAGCGGTGCTGGGATTAGTGGTGACGGGGATAGTGCACGCAATTGAGGGAGGGCGGGAGGTGCTTCTTCATACTAGGTAAGACACATCATTTTATTTTATAACGCGGATATTTGCGAAGTAAATTTTTGTAAAAGCTTTTATATAATGGATTTCCGCAAAGTAACGCCTGATTCTATTAATTTTTTGACATTTGACAGTTCTGCGATTGGCATCGGCGCAGCCTTCTTTGTTGCGTTTGAGTCTCGTATGTACTACCCCATTTTGTGTGTTTTTCATGGATCGTATAGAGTAGATTTATGTAGGGATACACAAGATTTTTTTCAGTATAATCTCAGAGGAAGTGGTAATAGATTATTTATAAGAGATAGAAAAGTTTAGTCCATGAACATTTTAAGAAAACAATATTATATACACATTTTAATAGAAAATAATGTCTCTGGCAGAGCTGGTATTGTCGAATATTGTTGTAATTGTTTGGTCGATCGACAAACCATTGGACGTTGCGCTCACGGTA
The DNA here is from genome assembly GCA_963668995.1 of Parnassius mnemosyne. NCBI lineage: Eukaryota > Metazoa > Arthropoda > Insecta > Lepidoptera > Papilionidae > Parnassius > Parnassius mnemosyne. The sequence goes on from CAVLGL010000090.1 coordinate 12,610,671, forward strand.
TAACGTTAGTGTGGTAGCTTGGATGGGCTACGTATCAAAAAATATCTCTGCTCCAGCATAATTTCTGGATGACGTAGTTGTAAAAGATTTAGGTGAAAATGATGTTAATTAATAAACCATTCCACTTTAAATATTGTATTGTTTGTTTTCCCATTTTGTTAATCAGGTATGTATGTAAGTATGTACCGTAGGCCAATGAAATGTGTTTGATAGATAATTACTTTTAAAAATACAAAAACTAAGTTAGACTTTTTAGAGATAAAGAACCTATCTATCGTGTTTTACTAAAAATTTAGTTAGTAAGTACTTATGTGTGTTAGAGAAACAGCAGATAGTGCTCGACAATCAATTTATAGTGACAGTAATCGAGAGTATGCAGTGACTTAGGGGCAGTTGGTTTCAAGGAATTCACAAAGTTAAAAAGACGTTTTTGACCATAGCTAGGTAAGTATTCTTATCTAAACTTCGAACGTTAATAAAAAGTTCTAACACATTGATTTCTTAATTACCTATTTGATTATGACAAATCCTAACCTTAAAAGTGCATTAATATTTTTTGGCTTCGTAGCGTTTAAATCGTAAAAATGAATATATAACATTATTTTCTAAACTTCCACTAGTTTTTCTACTAATCCTCATAACTGTACATTAACTTTCACTGTCAGGTTTTTAAACGTATGAAAAGTGCGCATGGTTCTTTGTAAGGTAAGAGATTAGTTTTACACTTTTATAACCATTCTAAGCCAATGAATGCTTCAACCACCTGATGGTAAGTGGTGATGTAACCAAAGACGATAAAGCACACTGACTTAGCTTAACAAGAGCCTATTCACTCATGCCTTGGATACACCCACATTCCAAATTCATAGCAAGACAGATGTTGGTACATTATTCCACTCCTTTGTTGTACGATTACCAAATAAAATCGAAAAAGGAGAAGTAGCGAAGCGATCGAGTGAAAATTCCAGCAATGTTTTTGAATTTTGCATATTTTATTATTGATAGACTTAAAGTCACTCAGTGAGATATGTAGAGGGCTATGCTGGGAGTTTCTTTGCTTAATAGACTTAGAAATGAGAATATTCACAGTATAAATAGAGTAATCAACATAGCCTAATGAACAAGTATGTAGCCATATAGCATGAACAACCGACGAAAGGTTTTCGAGTGTCACCCTCGCATTGCTTAGCCAAGTACAAGTTGGAGTGATAACCTGTTAAGAGTTTGACGAATGCAGCCTGGCAAAGAGAGAGACAGAGGTTAAGGTTCAGTAGGTTCACATTCTGCACTTGGGCTCTGTAGTCTCCGGACGTATATATACTTCTTTAGTGCCCTCTTCGTGGTGCACGAAGCACGCTGTCTCAGGATATAGCAGTCTAACAGTGAAGTGTAGTGAACGCTTGTTGTGTGCAAAGTGTTTTTTATGCGTAACTCTCCTTTCTGGCTTCCTGTATTCAGTAACCATAAGTAGAGTGAAACACACCCGCCGCCTCAGAGGCGGCCATCGTTTTTAATTTTTGTGTTTCTTGCTGCATTAGGTAACAGCTAGGTACACACACTAGCGTACTAACGCGCTAGGTGTATAGGTATTTGTCGTAGGCACACCTCCGCCGCCGAAAGGTGGGGAAACTTGGTACACATCTGTGCTTATATTAGTATAGTAAACAAGATGGCGTCGTTTACAATCGACGAACTAGCCGACTTTTTTAGCCGAGCCTGACCCGACATTTGGGCTGTATTTATTGCATAGCGCAACGCGCGTCCCCCGTAGCGTCCCTAGCCCGCATCAGCGCCCGCACCCGCACGTCTAGCCGGCTCCACTACCCAGTATGTCTGGCCCCTTGCTGACCGTCCGACTGTGCGGATTAACGACTCTATGTCGTCAAGCACCGCCCCCACGACCTCCGTGTCCATTGACACACTCTACGACTCTGCATCCCCTGCACCTTCCGCGATGTCCACCCGCGGCGCCTCTTCATTCTTCTCGGATGCTGAATTAGGCGCTGACATGGGGACTGACTAGTTTCACGTTAGCGCGATTATGAAGGCTTTACCCTCATCTAGGGCAAAAACCACAAACGCGCAGAGCCAAAAAAGCAGCCGAGCGCAACTCACCCCCCCTCGTCCCCGAACACCACTTCAGCAAAAAAGCCGACCACTGGGGCGCGCGCACAAGCCCGCAGTGAATGTATCCCCTGCTGGACGTAAGGAAAAGCCGCCGTCTTTCCATCATCATCTAAAACAAATTAAAATGGATCAACCTATCATACTGGTTGAACTCCAAAATAATCTATTGCCCTAAGGTGCAAAACGCCGGTCAGGGCATCAGAATTTTCGTGAAATCGATTGAGGAATTTCGTAAATTACTTGCGCGCCCAGCAAATAAGCTTACACATCTACGCTCCCCCAGAGGAGCGCAACGTTCGCGTAGTCGTCCGCGGGCTCCCCAAAGGACTCGAAACGGAATATATCTTAAATAAACTCAAAGGTCAAAATCTCCCGGTCTGTGAAGTGCACAGAATGCACCACCAAACTGACAAGAAGCGTTTCTTAGATCTGTGCCTTTTCATTCTAGACTTCTCTAGGCAAGGAGATTCTTAAAGTTCGTTGCATCTGCAGGTTAACGGGGATTGCAGTTGAAGCCCCCCAAAATAGGGAAATCGTTGGCCAATGCCACCGATGCCAAATTTACGGCCATTCCACTAGAAACTGTTATGCCAAGCTTAGGTGTGTCAAGTGCCTAGATGACCAGGGCAAACTCCTACAAATAAGTCGCAGAACGACCATGACCGGTGCCCTCTTCTTCGATGTCGCGAAAGCGTTTGACCAATCATGTCTTACGCTAGCGTATTATTCGCGCACGCGGTTCATAGACACTTGAACGACCTCCAAGTCGTCCAAAATAGATTCTTCGCGTAGCCACTGGAGCTCGTTATTACCAGCAAAACTCCGACTTATATAGAGATTGTCAACTTCCGTATTTGAAGGAAATGTCTCGGCGCTATTTCGATAGGGTCTAGACACATCCCAACCCGCTAGTTGTAAACGCAGTCACCTACGCTCCGACTTCGAATGTTACGGATAGCCTCCTGAGGCCCCGTAACGTTCTAATCGAACTCCCCGTTCCGTTAGATGCCGACGACCGAAATGTTGCCGGCCAATCACACATTAACACTACACACTCCCTAGTGCCACAAACACTGTTAGGATAACAAAGGATTGGACGCAGTGAGTCCGCAGACGGGCACGTCGCATACCCATCCACATCGCGTACAAACAGTACACCCGCGTCCTGGGCGGTTTTTACCGCCCAGGATATCGAACGATACGAGTTAGCCGTCAGAGCCGGGGCTCATTTGATCGGACGGCGGTTAGACAACTCACCCATGCCATGCTGTGGTTTTCAATCACATAGAAGAGTATTTAATGTTGATGTGATGATCACAACACTGAACACAAAAATATCCTACCCCCAGATTGTCGATTTTAGTGCACCGTCGCTTTTGCAACGTTATACTAAAATAAATAATCTGTCCTCGTTTTTTATAGCTCGCTTCGAGCCCTGAGTCCGATGAAGCTGTAAGAGCCACATAGGCTAACAGCAATACCATCGCAGAAACCACAGGCAAGTGGGTAAGAATCGTGTTCAATAGCATTCCTTGGGGGAGGCCTATGTTTGGCAGTGGAGTTCTGAAAGGCTGTGTAAAATAAACTATGAATGGGACACAAAATAACTTCGCTTATTTCACTGGTAGCATCTATCTGACTAAAATAATCTGAACACCCTAGAAATTTATTTATTTAAAACTTCATATACATGTAGTGTTATGCTACTTACATATCATTTTACACTATTTTAAATTTATTTTTCCATTCTGTTTTGATTTTCTGCATTCACCTCAAAACTGGATATTTTGTATTACCTTTATTTCCATAGGATCCTGTAACGTTTTTAAACCATAAGAACTCAAGCGTTCGAGAAATCAACAAGTCTTTGGACAAGCCACGAGCTAAGCAGTATTCTTCAAGTTTTTTGTTTAGTAATAGCGTCAAATTTCATCTTCATAAGTCAGTATCTATTCGCTCCAATCTGTAAAAAACATGATTAATAAAAGTTTCTATTAGTCGTAAGTATTTGGTTTCACCTTGTAAACATTTTTCAATTTTACAGTCCAGGTAGGTCAAAGTAGAACCAATTTGAGACAAGTCATCCTCGATCGGAATTGGAGAAGTCAGAATATCTTCAGGGTGAGAATTCGCAACTAAACGCAAAACCTGTTTTTTTAGAAGCAAAACAGTATTAGCTGGTTCCTCACATCTAATCTTCAATTCGTATTCGAGCTCGACCTTGTTAAGGAATTCGTACTTAATAATCCCTTTCATTGTTATAATTAAGTGCAAAGTTAAGTTTAAGAAATAAAAATTTAATTAAAAATTATACCTCTTTAAGTTATCTAGAATAAAAATATTAAAGTGATGAATGTAAGTGAAGTGTTAAATGTAGGTCTAAATATAATCCAGATAAGTTGAAAAACTAGATGAAGTTTTGTTTTAGAATTTGGAAGATACTGTTTGGCGTAAAAACCATGTTTTAAGCAATGCCGGCGCATACTTTAATGCTAAACTTGCCCCTAAGTTCATCAAGTGCAAAGTGATAGCTAAACTGTCACCACTAGTCTATGTGCTTGAAGACCCTAATGGAGTTAGAGGCAAGTGGCACATCAAAGATGTAAAATCATAAATTTTCTTAACTTTTATTAACTGTAAATTTGTATATATGTATAAATATCACCATCATTTTCACCTTATTATTTTTATTTCTTTTAATTTGTTTGTTTGTTTGGTGATCCAGTGTTCTTCAACACATCTTGCTTTAGGACCTCGAATTTTCGTTGGTTAATCTTCACTTTTTATTATTATTTCAGACACATCTCGTTAGTGATGTTGCTGATCTCTGGCTTTGAGACCTACCGCTCTGGCCGTTCTTAATCTTTACTTAAGTCATAGCGACTTAAGCTTACTTAAGATTAATTTCTTTATCTTTATCTTCACTTGGGAGTGGCTGACTACTCCCTTAATAATTTTTTTTCCAGGCAGGAGCGGATGACAACTCCTTAAGTAAGCCTGAATGTCCTTTCGAAACACACTTTTAGAGTGGTAGTCATTGAATGTGAACTCCACCCTTACCTGAATGCAGATGATGAATGTAAGAGATAGTATATCTGATTTTGCCTGGTGATGTCTGTATCTGGAAAGCTGTGTTTTTATGGTTTATTTTAGAATGTACATATCAAAATTTTTGCTTAGTCAAAAATTTTCCAGGGTCGGGGGGAAAATGTAGTGTTATGCTACTTACATATCATTTTACACTATTTTAAATTTATTTTTCCATTCTCTTTTGATTTTCTGCATTCACCTCAAAACTGGATATTTTGTATCACCTTTATTTCCATAGGATCCTGTAACGTTTTTAAACCATAAGAACACAATAACAAATCATTTTCACTTTGTATTTTCACGCTATCAGCATTTTTTAAATCGGTGTTGATGGAGTCTACCTTTTTCGATTTTTTATTTAGTTCTCCGTAACTCTGCAATTTCGGGCTTCGTGCGTTTCCTTTTTCCTATATCAATAATATCTCATTTTTCACTTAAATCTTGCCGTTTCTCTATTACGAGCCTGAAACCAAAATTTGTCATGTTTTGACATCGTTGTTTATCTGGTTTTCATGGCAATTTTTATTCGAATTCGTTACAGGTCTGATGTTTTTATTTCAATATTTCCACATAAATACTCTTTTCCTCTTGGCCATTTACAAAAATTTGCTTTTAATTTAAATAATTTTCCGTTCTTATCCCAGATCCGCCGTCGAGGTATAAAAGTCGAACAATCGGCCAATAAACTCAGTCTCGCTTCAGATTTCAAACTTGAAGCATCACCTAAAGGCCTTATCCCGGGGCCGCACTGCCCCGGGATCCTGCAAGCCTCTGCCTTCACCTGCAGTCGTCGCCTAGCCACACCCACGCCTCCACCTACAAGTGCCTGCGCTATCTTTAGCCGCTGTGCGCGCTTACTCCAGGCGCTGAGAGCGCCTACTTAAGGCGCTGTGTGTGCCTACTCCAAGCGCAGCGTGTGCCTACTCCGGGCGCTGCGTGTGCCTACTCCGGGCGCTGCGTGTGCCTACTCCAGGCGCTGTGTGTGAATACTCCGGGCGCTGCGTGTGCCTACTCCAGGCGCTGTGTGTACCTACTCCAGGCGCTGCGTGTGCCTACTCCAGGCGCTGCGTGTACCTACTCCAGGCGCTGCGTGTGCCTACTCCAAGCGCTGCGTGTGCCTACTCCAGGCGCTGCGTGTGCCTAGACCAGGCGCTGCGCACCTACCACAGGCACAGTCTGATTATACTCCGTGAGCAGTGAGCACCACCGCCAAGCGCGGTGTGCCACTTTGGTCTTCGGGCTCCGCTTCAATACTCAACATCTTTATTATCTTTTTTTAAAATTATTGTAATTCACGTCATCCATCATCATCATCATACTTCATTTTTTTATATAAAACTGTAAATTTCTTTTTAAATTTTAAAAAAATATTCGTTTTTGTTCTATTTTTGTTGTTTCGTTGTTGTTAGGTTAGGTTCTTTTGTTTTTAATTGTCGCTTCACGACATACACACATGGTATGTACACGGATTTAATGCCTAAGGTATTCTCTACCGGGCTGTCTTGGAAACTTCTGTAATGTAATGAGTTTAAAATAGTTTTTGTTCTTCCAATCTTTAATACTAACTGTCGGTCGGATACATTAATAAGAAAAACTTCTTTATAACAGACCAGTAAAAATACAAAAAGCGTTAGATGGTCTGTAATTCTATTATCGAATCTCTCTCCACGGTAATTAGTAATGGAACAGCCAGAAGTTCGGCCTTTCGTAATGAAGCGAGAAATGTTTTTAGGGATCGGTATAATTATATTACTTAAGGAAAAGGACGTGTGACCGAGCTGCGTAACTAGGATACAACTTGAATCGAGCTTACATTAAAACATACTTCAAGCCGCCGAAGAAGATTGGTCAACTTTTACCATCCGTCAAGTGTCATATCCCTGTACAAGATGCAGGAGTGTACAAGCTGGATTGGAAATCTGCCTGGAGGAGCTGACAGTTCTTTTCTGGGTTTATATTTATGTATATTTTCTTGTCGTATGCATACAAAAGAAATTTAGTGCGTTATAAACATGTTCCTATGTCATAGAGGTAGGCTATATACAGGAGAGGACCAAGCAGAGATCCCTGCGGGACACCTGAAGGGACGTTTGTATAATAAGATCTGTAACCACCTATGATCACAGCTTGGCTGCGATTAAAAATAAATATTTGAAGCCATCTTAATAAATCACCGCAAATCCTGAGTGCTTGTAGTTTTTGAAGCAGGATGACATGATGTACACGGTCGAATGCTTTCACGCTCGAATATATTATTGTTCGTTGCTTATCAGTATGCTTTTGTTTAAATAGTATTTTTATTGTTTCCAGGATGAAGATTCTGAACCAATCCGAGCGGGGATTTTAAAAAGCTACTTATCATATCGAACAGGGTCGGGATATATGCACCAGAGCGAACCTTCGAAGCGAGGTGAATATTACATCGAAGTGCGCATCTCTAACTTCCGCGAGCTGGAGGCTATTCCATCAACCAACCGCTGGCAGCACTCTCTGATCAGCTTTAAATCAGCCGTCGATGAGAAAACCCCAACGTGGAAGGCCACCCAGTTGGTATCATGCATCAAAGAAGATTATCGCAACGTTCGTCCAGTTTTGTATCCAACTAAAGTTTAGAAACTGATCTATATTTAGTGTAGTAATATAATAAGTGTTTTATCATTTATTTTTAGAAATGTTCGGTACCCGGCTTAGAATTGTATACTATTCGTAATATCTCTAGATAGAATATTGTCTGGAATAACACCCAGGCGTTTGTTGTAAAAGCGTTAATATATTTATTTTCTTAAAATTTGTCTATAAGAAAGAGTCCCTTTCTTTTACTAACATAAACATAAAATCAAAATATAGCTATAAAATTAAAATTCAAAATCTAACAACCAAAAAAAAAACTATATTTCATTATAATAAACTGATCTGTATTCATAATAATAATATAATTAAAAAATCTGTTTTTATGTAAGCCCTTTTTTTTTTTTTTTTTTTTTTTTTTTTTTTTTTTTTTTTGCGGATGGAAAATCATCTAATGACGCCTTTCGCTGTGGGTGGAGCGGAAGGGAGTGTCAGACTTTTACTGACTAAAAACCATCCGTGTTCCTTCAGTGCCCTTACGTTCCGGAGCCGCGGTATCTCTTTCGAACAGCCCGCAGCCCCGGCAGGCGTCGGCCCTTGCGGGCCCCTTCACGCTGCTGACAGCTCTTTGAGGCGCGCGTGGAACAAAACGCGCCGTCGACACGGCCTGTCGTCGTTAGACGGACGGACGGCGAGCTACCCATTGCTCGCCGTCCACAGGCCCGCGCCTACGGTGGTCGGGGGCCACGACGTAGCCCCCGACGCCCGGGGCGTCTCCCGCGGCGGCCGGGAAGGAAAGCTGTTGCTCTTTCCCTCTCCCGCTCCGCCACCTCCTTCGCTAGCATCACTGCTTCGCAGAAGGTGGTGACGGCATCCCATTCCGTCTCGCTCCGGACCATGGCTTCGACCAGAGCCGGACGCGAGAGGTCGCCGCCGCCTATCGCCGCTACGAGGACACGGCGGTGCTCCGCCCAAGCAGAGCACACCTCCACGGTGTGCTCCACCGTGTCCTCCGGTCGATCCTCGCAGTGGGAGCACCCGGGCGTTTCCTCCCGCCCGATTCGGTGCAGGAACCTCCCGAACACACCGTGTCCGGTGAGGACCTGCGTCAGGCGGAAGGTGAGGACGCCGTGGCGTCTCTCAAGCCACTCCTCAAAGAGGGGTCTTATCGCCGCTATAGTGGCGTGCCCAGCACGGGGTTGCGACAGTCGCTCTCTCCATGTCGCCATGAGATCATGCCGGAAGTCTGTCCGCTGCGCGACAACTTGCCGCGGCAGCGGGGTTTCCCCCCGGCATAGTGCTGCCGCGCGCCATTCGTGCAGGCGCGCGAGGACTATCGCCTCCAGATCCCATGGCGGCAATCCGGCAAGGAGGCTCGCCGCCTCGCGGGAGATCGTGCGGTAGCCGCGAACCATCTTTACGGCAACCACCCTTTGGGGCGCGTTTAGGTGGTGGACGGCAAGCCGCGCCAAACCACGCGCCCACACCGGGGCCCCGTAAAGGGCCATGGACCTCACGATCCCCGCGTAGAGCCTCCGGCAGGAGGCGTTTGGCCCCCCCAGGTTCGGCAGGAGCCGCCTGAAGGCAGCCCCGGTCCGTTCCAGTTTGGGAGCCAAACGTCGGAAGTGCTCAACGAAGTTCCATCGGCCGTCGAGGACGAGTCCTAGGTACTTCAACGTCGACTCGACGCCGATGGATACCCCTCCTACCATCACTGAGGATCCCGGTGGTGGCCTGTTCCGAGGACCATGGAAGTGCATGGCCTCGGACTTGTGCAGAGCCACCTCGAGACCCAGTTGCCGGATCCTCTCAACGACTATCGCAACCCCGCGTGTCATAGTTTCCGCCGCCGCCTCGTACGACCCCCCTTGTGCCAGTACCAGCGTGTCGTCAGCGTAGCAAACTACGCTGACGCCGGTAGGGAGGTCGGCGCGCAGCACCCAGTCGTAACCGATGTTCCACAGGGGCGGCCCCAGAACCGAACCCTGTGGGACACCGCACGACATCTCTCGCCGGTTCCACTCTCCGTTTCGACCGGGGTAGATGACGGCCCTGTCCGTCAGATAGTCCCCGACTATACGACGGAGATAGGTCGGCACCCGGTGATACCGGAGTGCCTCCCTAATGCAGCTCCAGGGCATGGAGTTGAAGGCGTTGGCGATGTCGAGAGACACCGCCAAGACAACCCCCCCCCTGGCCACTGCATCCCCCGTCGTGAGGGCTCTCACGCGCATGATGGCGTCCACCGTAGAGCGCCTCTTCCGGCCCCGTCCCCGCAAGGTGCTCGGCGAGGCGGTTTGCAATTACTCTTTCAAAGAGCTTGCCCACCTCGTCGAGCAGCACCACGGGCCGGTATGCGGACGGAGAGTCCGCAGGGCGCCCCGGCTTCCGAATGAGGACCAGCTTCCCCGTCTTCCAACGAAGCGGGAATTGGCCTCTCTCCAAGCATGCGCTTAGGAGCCCCTCCAGTCGGGGCCCGAGAGCCTCCGAGGCCAGGACCCAGGCTTTGCCAGGCAAGCCATCGGGTCCTGGGGCGGTATTCCTGGCCTTGAGCCTACGTACCGCCACTCTCAGGTCTACCCCGGTCCCTTCCGGGATGTCGTCGTCGTCGTCCTGGTGGTCCGCTTCCGGCACCGCAGGTGGCGGAGCCATAGGCGGGGGTGGATGTTCCCCGCGCGCAGGGAACAGAGCGCTCACCACATCCTCCACGAGCTGAGGCCGGAGACTCTGCGTCAGCGGGGGGGCCCAGGTGCGGAGTTTATCCCGCACGATCTTGTAAGGGCGCCCCCACGGATCTCTATCGAGAGTCTCCAGCATCTCCTCACGGGCCCGATCCCGGGCCCGCAGGACAGCCTCCCGGAGGGCGGTCTTTGCCGCTCTGTATCCCTCGTACAGCTCCGCCTCAATGGCTGCCGCATTCGGTGGACGAATGCGGAGCCTGCGATGCCTGGCGTACAGGTGCCGCGCGGCGACACACGCCTCGCGCAGAGACGTCAGCTCACGCGACCACCAATACACCTGACGCCGGGCGCTTCCTGGCCGGACGCGGGGCATTGCCACGTCACATATCTCGGACATGGCCTCCTGGAACCACCCTGCCTCATCATTGACGTCGGCAGGCCTGTCCGGTGATGACACCCAGGCCTGCACGATCGAGGCTTCCAGGAGGAGCTCCCGGTCCAGCTGCTTCAGCGCCCAACGCGGACCACTCGGGGCCTGTTGGACTGGCGCGCTCGAGGGCTGGGTGGAGACGTCAAACCGGATGTACCGGTGGTCGGAGTAGGTCTCCACCCCCTCCATGACACGCCAGTCAATGGCACGCGGCGACAGAGCGGGGCTAGCGAACGAAATGTCCACCACCGACTCGCCCCGCATCCGCACACACGTGGGGACAGAACCCCGATTTAGGACGACCAGGCCTGTCTCCAGAGCCCAGTCTTCCACCATCCTACCCCGCACATCTGTACGACGAGAACCCCAAGCCAAGTTCTTGGCATTGAAGTCCCCGAGGACAAGTACGGGGAGGGGATTGCTTCCGACGACGACTGCTCTCAGCTCTGCAAGAGAGTTGTGAAACTCGGCGAGAGATCGGTTCGGGGAGAAGTACACCCCCACAACGACGAACTCCCCGAACCGTGCTGCTACGCACCCCTGACCCCTCCTGACACCTTCAAGGGTCGGGGTACCGGCGGCGGCTGAAGAAATGATGGCCACTGAGCCGTTAAGGTCCGCCACCCAGTCCTCCCTAGGCCAGACAAAATACGGCTCAGCGACCACAGCGATGTTGATCGCCCACTGCGCCATGCTCTGGAGCAACAGATCCTGAGCGCAGGCGCAGTGGTTGATATTCGCCTGGAGGAAGCTTAATGGGGCCGTTATAGGCATTCCATTTCAGCTTCCTCCACGGGGCGCCTCTCTGCGGGCGTCGGTGTCGCGGCGGCGGCGGCAGCGACAGTGACAGCGGCGGCGGCGGCGGCGGCAGTCGCGACTGTGGCGGTGGCCACAGAGGCGGTGGCGGCGGAGGGCCCTCCCCTACCCGCGGCCTTGGCCTTGGCGGGTGGCACGCAGGCCCTGCTTCCGGCCCGGTGATCGGCTGGCTTGCCGGTCGCCGCACATGCATCACAGTGCGGCGTGGCGCAGCAGGTCGCCGATATGTGTCCGGGCTGACAGCAGCGGAAGCAAAGGCCACTGCGGTCAACCTCCGAGGCGCATTTCACAGATACGTGGTGCCCCACGAGACAGCGGTAGCACCTCAGAGGTCTGGGCTCCAGCAGCTTAACCTGCGCTGAGACCCAGCCCACCAGAAGCCTTCGGCCCTCCACTATGGTTTTGGCCGCCGTAACAGGGCAGCACACCGTGGCGGCATGCATACCCTGTTGGTCCGGGCGTATGGCGCCTGACCTGACCTGGTCAGTAGTGCACCCCCCGGACCTGGCGACGGCGGCCACTAACTCCTTCTCCGATACCGAGTCGTCCAGACCCATGATGCGCAGGTCTGCGCATCTGACGGGCCTGGACACTCGGGCCTCGTCCGCGTCCAGGGACGCTCTGAGCTTCGCAGCCAGAGCGTCCGCGGTCGCGCCACTGGATTCCCCGGGGATCTCCAGCATACGGGCCCCCGTCTGGGTGACTTTGAGCCGGAGGCCCCCGGTGATCCCGAGCTCCCCGAGATCCACCGCCTCTTTCGCCTTCGCGAGCAGATCGCGGTAGGTAACGCCCTTCTTTTCCGCGTCCGGCTGTAGTGTAATCACTACAGCTGCGGTCTTCGGGGCGCGGAGCCTAGCCGCCATCTTGCGCGCCCTGAACTGGCGCTGCCGCTCCTGCTCTTTGGCCTTTTTGGCTGCCTTCTTCCCCTTATTTTTGTCCCCGACCACCTGCCAACCGGCTTCAGCCGTGGGAGGTGTAGGGAGCTGCGGGGGCGGTGGCGGCGGCGGCAGCTGGCTTGCCGCTGGCGCTGGCACATTCGCCGCAGGCACTGGGGCTGGCGCAGCCACCACCTGTGCTGCCGCTTTGCCCTTTTTTGTCTTCTCCTTGCCTCTCTTTCCCGTTGCCGGCTTAGCCGGAGCCGGTTCAGCCGGTACCGGTTTTGCCGGAGCCGGCTTTTCAGGGGGAGGAGGGGCAACTGCAGCCCCGCCCGAAGGCTGGCTGGACGGCCCCGGCCTGGATGCGGCAGCTGTAGCCGCCGCGTACGAGACCGTTGCCGGCCTCGCCGCCGTCTTGTTTGCCCCTAGGGGGGGGCGCAGGACGATGCCCTCCAGCACGGAGAACCGATGCTGGAAGGCAGCCAGCTCCTGCCGGACCAGGTTTAGAACCTGGTTCTCCACCGGCACGGGCTGGCTTGGGCGCTGCGTCTGGGGCGCCGCGCGAGAGGCAGGCTCACGTAGACTGGCCAGGTCTGCGCGGAGCTTCTCGTTCTCCTTCTGGAGAGTCTCCATGGCGGACGTCAGGCGGGCCACTTCCGCCCGCAGCTCCGCTACCTCGTTGACATTAAGCTCGGCCCCAACAAAGTTGGCCTCCGCAGCCGCCATGATGGAGGCGGAGGCCGCGGGAATGGCCTTTAACTTTGAGGAGGCCTTTTGCTTGTGGGCCACGACCTTGATCGCGGCCTCCACCTCCTTTACGAATCTGGCCTTACGCTCCACCTCGGAGCCGCCAGTCGCATCCGTCTCTTCGCCTGATACCCGAGCCGTATCGCCCGGGTGGCGCCCCTCCTCGGCATGCTTTGCCGCTTGTTCGGCCCTCTGATTGTCAGAGGGCCCCCTCCCCTTGCCTCTCAGCCCGCCCCGCCTGTTGGTGGGGATTTTCCGGGCCGAAGTCTCCTCTTCTCCGGCTGACGACCCCTGGTCGCCATCCCGCCTGGACCGCTTGCGGAAAAACTTACTGGTCTCCGCGGTCCCAGGCTCCACGCGTCGGGAGCTCTCTGAGCCTCCCACGCTGCTCGATGCGGCGTCGGACTCTGTCCCCGCATCGTTCCTCCTCTCCTCTACGTTGCCGTTGCCGGCGGTTTTGGTTTTTTGTTGTTTATTTTCCATATTTGTACCCACGAGTATGGGAGTAATTAAATGTCCACCTTGGCAGTGACCCCTTACCAAGGTAAGCAGATTTAGAGGATTTATTACTCGCCAGGGGGTCTGCAGGTACCCTGGCGAGGAGCGCACTATCGACTGATTTGTTCATAGAACCCCGTCAGCCATCCATCCCCTCGCGGTGCGTCGCCGCTTGAGATTCGGGGTAACTTTTTATAGAGGTTTTCTCCCTCGCGGTCCGGGCGGTTAAGCCAAGACCCTCGGTCCCAATCAAAGCCGCGAGACATGATCCACGACACTTCGATACTGGGATTACGAGACCGGCGGTGACAGCAAAGGATGAATCCTTCACTGTCTGCCCGGAGGCAGGGTAAGTGCACACCGAGCCCGCCCTCACTCCTCTGCTATGCCCTCTGCTGATCAGAGGGTCACGCAGTGGAACGCGCCGTTGGTCCGGGACGGACCCCACCCATGTCAGAATAATTAGCCGTGGCAGTAACCTTCCCCAAGGAGTAAGAATTTCTTCTCATTTCTCGAGGAAGATTACTGCCGCGCCCAGGGTGCACCGGCCCAGTAGCTGCTCTTCCCTCCAGACGTATCGAGAGGGACCCGCAACTACCAGGCACACGTGGAGGACTTCTGACTTCGCACCCCTTTATGTAAGCCCTGAGGTGTGCATGTTAAACAATATTCCGCTCATCAAAAGTCCTTTATTCACAAGTCCTGCAAACCGAGTTTGATAATGTAAATATAATAGCATGTGCTTTCAAGAACAGAATTGTCAAATACAGAATTAGTCCTGAAAAATTAACTATTTCACCTGAAATTTTCTTATCTTATATTTCACACACCTCTCTTTAACTAATTAAACAAATGTTGAAGAAACATTAATGTTGAAGAAGCATTAAAAATTAATTTTGTACTGTTTGTTACATATACTTTACCCAAGAATAATGAATCATCTTTTAAATCTTTTAATACTAAATATGAAGTACTATACCAAAACACTGATCTATCGTCTGTTTACAATCGTTTTGCAGAAAAAATAACGAACAAGTGTTCAAAATTCAAGCTTTGCGAATCAGGTTGTACTATTGAGGCCATAAGACACTTAGAATTAAATATTGTAAAATATAATCCGTTAAGATTTGGTTCGTATATACCATTACCTGAAAAAATACGTAATACAAAATCATGCTTAAATTTAAAAAAACAATGATAAACACTGCTTTCTTTGAAGTATTTTAGCAATTTAAAAAAAAAAAAAAAAATTATTGAATCAATTAGTAAAGATGTTAAACGGTTACATAAATTACTTTCAAATAATATGCCTCTGGTAATCGGTGAAACGGGGCGAGACTAATTGAATAATGTAAAGGAATGTCATTTGTGTAAAAAAATATATAGTAATACAGATATCATAGTTGCAGATCATGATCTCTTTACTGAAAAATACAGAATACCTGCTCATAACGAATGTAATTTAAAAGCTAAGACATGCTCATTCATACCTATAATATTTCACAACCTTTCTGGTTATGATTGTCATTTATTTATAAAGGAACTTTCTGCCATTTGCGGTCGAATAAATATAATACTCCGAAATAAAGAAAAATTTATTTCATTTACTAAGCTTATTTCAATAGAAAATAATAATAATAATAAGAACTTAGCTCAGTTGAAATTTATTGACTCTTTCAACTATTTGAGCTCGAGCTTAGATAATTAAGTGAAAACGATGGAAGCGAAAGATTTTAAAAATTTATGCAAGTAACAAACTTGTGTCTGAAGTCGAGTCTTTGCTGGACAAAGTCTCGGATTGGGGGCGACTAAATCTAGTCCAGTTTAATCCTCAGAAGACACAAGTTTGCGCGTTTACCGCTAAAAAGAACCCCTTTGTCGTATCTCCTCAGTTTCAAGGCACTCCCCTTCTTGCCTCAGCCAGTATCGGTATCCTCGGAGTCGACATATCGAGTGACGTGCAGTTTCGTGGTCACTTGGAAGAGAAGGCCAAATTGGCCTCTAAAAAGCTTGGCGTGCTCAGCAGAGCGGGACAGTATTTCATGCCGGCACACCGCCTGCAACTTTACAAGGCGCAGGTTCGGCCTCACATGGAATACTGTTCCCATCTCTGGGCAGGGGCTCCCCAGTGCCAGCTCCTTCCACTTGACCGCATCCAGCGCAGAGCGGCTCGAATCGTCGACGACCGAGCCCTTTCCGATCGGCTCGATTCATTGGCACTGCGAAGAGATGTTGCATCTCTTTGCATTTTCTTTCGCATCTACCATGGGGAGTGCTCTGAGGAATTGTTCGGATTAATCCCAGCCGCCAAATTTCATGAACGCACATCGCGGCAGAACTCCCGATACCATCCACACCATCTGGATGATTGGCGGTCCACCACTGTGCGATTTAGAAGATGTTTTCTTCCTCGCACGACTTCCTTGTGGAATCGATTACCATCAGCGATTTTTCCGGACCGATACGACTTAGGGACCTTCAAGAAAAGAGCCTACTCCTTTTTAAAAGGCCGGCAACGCATCTGCAATTCCCCTGGTGTTGCGGTTGTTCATGGGCGGCGGTAGTCACTTACCATCAGGTGAGCCGCATGCTCGTTTGCCCCCTCTCCTATAAAAAAAAAAAAAAAAAAAAAAAAGTTTTTTGAAGATAAACATTTATTTAATTTAGACCTTTTAGTATTATTTAAGTAGTATAGTAGTAAAAGGTTATGACTGTTATGACTATATAGATTCATGGGATCGGTATGAAGAAAATCAATTACCAGAGCAATCGAAGTTTTTTAATCACCTTACATCTCAATCTGTTTCAGATGAAGATTACAGTCATGCATTGAAGGTATGGAATGATTTTAAAATCCGTAGCTTAGGTGAATACACCGATTTATATTTAAAATGTGATGTATTACTATTGTGTGATGTTTTTGAAAAATTCCGAGCTATGAGTTTAAAACATTATAGTTTTGACTCATGTAACTATGTCTCATCCCCATCATTAAGTTGGGATGCTATGTTATTTCATACGAACATAAAATTAGATTTACTTTCAGATATTGAAATGTACCAATTTTTAGAGAAAGGAATTCGCGGTGGTCTTGCTCAATGTTCTCTAAGATATGCAAAAGCATACAATAAATACATGTCTTATTATGACAGCAAGGATAAAAACAATTTTTTAATTTATCTTGATTGTGTAAATTGATATGGTTTTGCTATGATGCAAAAGTTACCAAAGGGGCACTTTAAATTCCTAAGTGAAAAAGAAATTAATCAATTTGATGTAATGAGTGTTCCTGATGAGAGTGATATTGGGTATATTCTTGAAGTAGACTTGCACTATCCAATTGAAATACATGATGATCATTCAGATTTACCATTTGCAGCAGAAAAGTTTGTTCCGCTAGGAAACAAACATAAAAAATTTATAGCTAGTTTGTACTACAAAAGTAAATATGTTATTCATTATGAGCATTTAAAGGAATGTTTACGTCATGGACTCATTTTGCTCAAATTTTAAAGGAAATTGTTATTTAGTCAAAATGCATTTTTAGCACCATATATTTTATTAAAAACAAGACTTAGACAAAACGCTACTTCAGACTTTGAAAGAGATTTTAAAAAAAAATTCTATTTTTGGAAAGACAATAGAGAATAAACGAACACAAGTCGATGTAAAATTGGTTATTATATGAAAAGATACATCCAATAAGACTAATAAACAATGTGGAGCTGAAAAATATGTAAGTGCTCCTAATTTTAAAAATTTGTCAATAATTTCAGATTCGTAAGTAGCAATCCAGTTAGAACTAACAACAGTTATCCTTGATCGTCCACTTTATATTGGGTTTTCAATTCTGGATTTAGCTAAGAGTCATTTATATAATTTTCATTACTCTATAATGAAACGCATGTATAAAAATTCACTGCAACTTTGTTATACTGATACTGATAGTCTGCTGTATCTAATAAATACAAATGATTTTTATGCAGACATGAAAAAAAAATATAAAATATTTTGATACAAGTAATTCCAAAAACAATCAGTATGATATGCCCAAAGTAAATTGTAAAATTCCAGGGTTTTTCAAAGACGAAATGGATGGTGATATAATAACTGAATTTGTTGGATTAAGAGCGAAATTATATTGTATTGATTCTAAAACAACCTCAATGAGAAAAGCTAAGGGCATTAAAAAATCTGTTACTAAATATCTTAATATTTAAAAATATAAACGAGCGTTATGGTCTAATGAAAACTTTTACATACTCTTTCTAAAGTTTTAATTTTAGATTCACATAAGATCAAATAATCATCAAATATTTACTCAAAAAGTTGATAAACTTGTACTTAATAGAGATGATGATAAAAGACAAATTATGGCAGATTGCTACAATACGTTACCGTGGGAACACTATAAAACTATATTTTAATAAATTTGAATGTAAAACTATGTAATGCTACTACTATGTACTGTATAAGTAAGTAAGAGATAAATGTAAAGCTTAAGTTACATGTATTATCATATTTAAAACTTTATATTAATTCAAAATAAATAAATATTTAGTTTTAATCAATACATTCGTTGTAACAATAAATGTCTTTTTCTTTTTTCCTCTGCTTAGTTGAATAATAATGATACATAATAAAACAACAATAAAATTCAATGCATAACTTTTATTATATTTTACAAGCTACATTAATTAAATTACTAGTTCTTACATAATTTTTCACCTATTTATTATAAGACAATTTGTAGCATCTAACACTGGTAAATCGTGAAGCTGCTTCTTTCGGTTGTAATAATTTAGTGTAAATTTATCCACATCCTGTGCATAGTAATACGGATTAGTGATAGGATTAGAATCATTGTGTTCCTCAGTGTTGCCCATGATCTGCATTTAACAAAAACAAGTATGAAGTCAAAAAAAGGTAATGGCGGCTGAATTTCTAAATAGTAAAAGAATAATTAAACTCACCAATATAGATGATATTTGACGAGCGTTGTAATCAACGTGCACTCGCTATGAGAATAAAACAATAATGAAACAATTTAGGGAGAGTGGGAGACGCTCTTCAATCCAGGTAAGATACATCATTTTATTTAGTTAGCGGATGGATGCAACTTTATTAATATCTTTATTGTAATGGATTTACGATATTAGGTTTTGGGTGTTAGGCTTTTTTTTTCGTTACGGAATTTCTTGATTCGGTCGCCGCACTCAAAGCCCTCGATAAAAGCTATGCAATAGCTTAAAAACATTTATTAGCACTAACCACAATGAAATTAGGCTAAACAAGTTGTATTATTAGAAATTAATCATATTGACACGGCAATACCATCATCCATATCTCGCAAACGCTCTGAATATAATGCTCAATAACTCAACTGGAAGTGGAAGTACACTTGTTCCCACAGGATAGAACTGTGAGTATGTAGACGTTAATTTGGTTAAACTATAAATATTGTACCTCTCTGGAGAGAATTGGGGTCTTCAGCAGCATGTAGCTCGAGCGAATGCGAGAGCATAGTGACGCAGAAGCCCCAATTTACACCTACTCACTTGGTATCCTCAGTTGCTACGGGTAGGACTTCATTATATCATCGTACTTCTCATCGATATATTTTATTGATTTTTTCTAGTTCACTGATGTTATCTCTAATAGCTCGTAATTATTTGCAGATCAGATATTTAATAACACTAGGCACTTCATTCCTAATTATGTCCAATATATCTTTGCGCATTTTGTTAGCAAATTCTGAGTCGAAGGGATTTAAGCAGTCCGGAGAACGCGGACGATGACGTCGAGTCATTACGTAATCATCCCTGCTTTCTGCTCCATTCTCGTCATCCGAGCACTGGATAACCCTTACGGGTGTGTCGCTATTGTTTCCCTTCGGTATTTGGCCTTGCAACTAGTGCACTTCCAGGATACATTTTTTTGAAGTTGTCAGCCTTTAAGCCCACACACAAATAATGTTATAGCTTATTACACATTTTTTGGTTGCAAATTATACTTTCTATGGTTTTTACATTCTATTTGCATGCATTGCAATTGCTCATTTTGCTTACAAAAACGATATTGGTTTAGAAGGCAAATACTGATTAACTACAGGTAGATAATAATAAATATTCAACACTAATCTGTGAGCGTATTAGTTACTCGGTGTGGAGTCTGCGAACAAAAAGTCGCAAGCGCCGTGTATTCCGTGTTGCTTACGCGTTTCACCCCACAAATTATGCCGTCGGTAGTACACACAATAGTTGTGCACTAACACTTGTAATTTTTAATTATTACTTCAAGATATTGTATTTGCTTTCATTAATATATTATGTAAATGATAGTTAGCACTATACCAAAATCTACTAGGTAAGAATATTTACTCAAGAAGGGCATTTAACCATTAAAAATAATTTTTGAAACGGAGCTAAACAATAACACTGTGTTCTGTCAACAATGCCGAAACTAAATTTTAATTGTAATAATTCTGTTATCAGAAAGATGCTGCTGCCCATCTCCTATTGTCGCCTCTTACGACACCCACGGGAAGATATAGGGTAGTGGATATTCTTAACCGCCACTACACGGCAATTATTCATTTGCGAACAAGTAATTGTATCCATTACTTATAATAAAAGGTAAACAATTTGAAATGTTAACGAAAACTTGGTCAATTCTGTATAATGTCGTATTTAACATACCAAGACAATATTGATCGTACATTCGTCTACTGAATGAGGGTCATAATGTCAATGATTGATGATGGACATTATACGCAAGACGTTTTGGCAGCTATTGTATTCGTATTACTTCGGCCTTATCGGTCGTCTTAATTAACGGCACTGTTAACCCAAGCCGTAAATAATTGGTTGGTTAAGAGATTAAGTAGATATAATAGAACGTTGATTATATGCAGTTAATGTCTGTTCCCCAAATTTGTTGAAAAGACGTGTCTGTAATTCTAATATATTCTGGAAAACACAATTCCAGGGAACTAAATAAAGGAATTGAGGCCTAATTAGTGGTTTTTTAGAATTTTTGTCTGTCAGTTTAGTTATTACCGATTAACGCTAAGCTACTGAACAGATTTCCAGTTGCGTTATAATTTTAACTACGTCAACAATCTAACTTTCACTTTATCAAAATAGTGCCGTCTAACGTGATATTCAAAAAAACTGAAGAAAGAATGAAAACGAAGAAACATTTTACATCCAGTTACTAATCAATAAAATAAAATAAATCCCGTGTAGTGGCGGGTAAGAATTCTCACTACCCTATATCTTCTCGTGGGTGTCGTAAGAGGCGACAGAGGGAAACTGAGGCAGAGCAGCATCTTTCTGATAACAGCAAAACAACAATAAAAAACTGCGATTGCCAACTCGCTCGCCATGCGTGACAACTATGGCAATATACCCCCATGACAGTAGCGAAGAGACGGCCCCGTTATTCCTGGCTACAGTGGCGACCATGGTAACAGCGGGGCAGGGGGTGCAAAGAATCTCCGGCGGAGGTTCGGTTGCCACTTACGACGACTCGACCTAGCGCACCCTGAGAAGGTGTCGGATTTATCGTTCACAAGTATCTCGTTAACAATTTTGTAAAAATTGGGAATGTGTCGACGAGGGTTGCGTACCTTATACTCAGAATCACTAAACGGTATTCGCTGAAGATCATACAGGTTTAGGCACCATCCTCGGCACACTTCAATGATGAGGTGGAGGAAATATATGAGGATATTTCTAGAGCCATGCATTCCTCCAAAACCCACTATACAGTGTTAATGGGAGACTTTAACACAAAACTACGCACAAGAGAGAACGGTGAGCTGAAAATGTGGAAATTCGGAATAGGGCAACGGAACCAAAGGGGCCAGCAGCTGGCCGAATTTATGGAGAAAGAGAGACTCTTTTATGATGAACTCTTTCTTCCAGAAGCGGCCCTACAGGAAGTGGACCTGGTCAAGTCCCGACGGTTCGACAAAAATGAGATTTACTTCATTATGCCAACCAAACGACAACTGTTCAGTGATGTCTCAGTGATCGCGAGGATGAAAACCGGCAGCGATCACCGAATGGTGAGAGACACACTGAACCTAAACTTTAAGTTGGAGAGGTCACGGCTAATGAAGTCAATGTTCCGACTCCATCGTGCTCTTATCCAGAGTGCCAAAACCTTTCAGCTCGAGCTACGAAACCGTTTTCAGTGCCTAGAAGATTGCATGCAGTGGACGATATGAATGACAAGCTCGTTGAAACTGTCCATGCCGTTGGAGCTAAATTTTGCAAGACCCGCCACAGAAGAACCCTAAAACTCTCCGATCACACTCTCAATCTCATGGCTGTTAGACGGGATATGAAGCTGCAGTCTTCAGTAGATTTGACAGCATTAAGGTAACTGAACAGACAGATCTCCAAATGCATGCGAGACTTACGCAATTTTAATACTGCTCGTATTGTAGAAGTGATCGAGTGGAACCAGGGCTCCAAAGTCTTTGCTGGAGATCTGTCTGCCAGAAAGAGTCAACTGTTGAAGCTGAAGACCGAATGTGGCAGCGTCGTTTCCGGTACACCTGAGATTTTGAGTGAGATTGAGAAGTTCTATGCATTGGAAGATTTTTCAAGCTTCTGGACTGGAAAGCATACGGTATTAACATCAATGGCGAAAAAATCACTCACCTTCGATTTGCCGACGATATAGTCCTTATGGCAGAACCACTGGCGTACCTAAGTACTATGCTCAATGACCTTAATAATGGTTTCCAACGAATAGGTCTCAAGATGATCATGGACAAAACAAAGATCATGTTTAATGTCCATGTCACACCTATGCCGGTAGTGGTTGGGAGCACTAAGCTCGAAATTGTTGACGAGTATGTTTACCTGGGACAAATAGTCCAACTAGGTAAAGACCGAGTGGTCAATTGGCGGATTCAACTCGGCTGGGCAGCGTTCGGGAAATTACAACACATCTACTCGTCAGGTACACCTCAATACTTGAAAACAAGATTGTAGAAACCAAGCCAGTGATGACTTATGTTGCCAGTGATGACTTATAGGAAGCATAATATCGTAAAAGGCGACAGTGGGAAAATAGAACAGGCGATGTGGAGTTTATTTCTGATAACGACTCAAAACCATAAAAACTGCGATTGCCAACCCGCTTGTCAAGCGTGGCTAATGTGTCGGCTAGACCGTGGAAGGACCACGCTCTCACAGAACACCAACGTAAAATATCAGATCAATGCTGCTGTTTTTCGAATTGTGAATGTATCGAACTGGAGGAAACGAGGAATTCCATCTTAGTCCTCAAAGGTGACAACGCTTCTGCATTTTGATACGTAATTGACGATGGATGTGGATGTCTTTCTTTTTCTATAAAAAAAAAACTTTACAAAAAAATACAGAAATTTATATTGTATGATTTTTCTAAACTCATAAAGCTTTACTGAAATGTAAACCTTTCTTCACAAATGTTATTTGGCCCCAGGAAAATAACTTATAATTCTCAGTAAGTTTGATGTTTCTCTTCAAACTTCCGTCAATGTTTTTCTGGGTACTTTTCTGTGAAGCAAAATATGAGATGAAACACATTTATAAAAAGGGATATTTCCAATAAAACTTCAGATTTGGGAGTGTGTTCGGTGTTCGTAAATAAGTGATCTTATAAATATAACTTTATTTACTTACTGATGTTACGCAATAGTAAATCTGCAGCGAACATGTCCAGGATAGCCGCCGCCATTACCGGTTTCACAGGGTTTATAAACCCCAATTTTTCGCATAAGTACTTTTGTTACTGCCAAGAATGATTCCTGATGACTGAAATTTTAAAAAAAATCATCCAGTTTTCGTTAGAGAGCACTCTTATCGGCTTGGTACTGCGTTGTTAGCAAAATAAAATTTAAACACAAACACACCGTTGCAAGAGCGCAAGGTACTCTAAGCAGTTTTATAAAGGTTTTATAAATATTTTATGGGTCTAAAACTATATCAGTTACAAATTTGTTGTGAAGATTTCTACCTTCACACACCTCTTTAAAAACAAGACTATAAACTGAAAATCTACTACTTTGTTATGAATAGTACTGGATACATTTCAGCTGAAAACAGCATATAAAAATGTTGTAAAAAATATCCCCCGCTCTACAACACATTAAACGTGTAACAGATTTTAAGACTGCCCTTGCGGCTTACTATACAAATGCTCATTAGCTACTCTCCTATGGCATCATATAGTGGACAAAGTCTTGTTATATAAATAAAATATTTATATTACAAAAGAAATGTCTACGAATATTATCGAATTTAATCCAAATGGTACAATGTAAACCTCACTTCATTTAACATAAAATACTGATGCTTACGTTTATCTGCATACTTGAGCCTTGTATACACCTAAAACTCTACTCACCTATTACAAGAACTGAAAGAAATAATAGAATTTTATTTAAGCTTAGGATACTCTTCTCCAAATTAAAATTAGTTTTGATTAGACCCGACTTTATGCCAATAACGATTTATAACCATTTTCCGAATTTTATAAAAATCCTTAAAAACCCTGCGCAACTAGACAATTAAAACATTCCTTATTAATAAATGTAATTGTACTTTGAATAAGTTTTTGACTATAAATAATAAGAAAGAAAGAATATTTCAACTATATTGTATTTCTGATTTAAATAATTTATATAAAATAATATTTAATGTTGATGATTTGATATTTTATAATTTATGTTTGAAAGTTAGATAATACAAAAATAGTCAGCCCTTTAGTGTTGCTGTGCCCTTGCAGGGCGTCACCTAATGTTTACCTATCATTAATTTACCATCTCAAATTTGTAATCTGAAATACAATAAACAATTTGAATTTGCATTTATTTCATTTACCTCTCTTATGATCTCTTGATAAAAGTTATAGTAGAGCTTCGATAGATTGGAAAAGCCATAGTAGCTCAAGGTATAAGCGCCCGTCTTAAATTTCATAGTATGCTAGCAGACCAAACTCGATTCCTGCGGGCACTAAAGAAAGTTTTAATTGTGATTTTAAGTGTTGATTTACCATGTGTTATAGAAATGGTCAAAGGATAGTGTAAGCCTTACAAAAATTATTACCAATCTGAATCGAACCCCTAAATGCCGCAGCCATACGCTTAGTTGCTGAGTGACTGAGCTGTTAAAATAATTAATAAAGAAACGATTCCTTGAATAAAATGTATTAAAAATAAAAAGTATACCTACAAATTTCGGATAATTTTCAATTAAAATTGCACGGCTTCCTCTCACTACCATGAAATAAAAATCGAACATTCAGCTGTTGAATTTGACAGAAGTTGTACATTTAGCTGTTGAATTTGACAGTACAATCAATGAGTGGATTATTTTAATCTAGGATTGATATTAATAGTTGCGTTTTTTATTTTGCTTTATACAGATGCTTAAGTTGGTATCCTCTTGATTAGCCCGAAAAACTCCAACACTGGAAGTCTCTCCCATTGTTTTTATGTTTTTTATAAGAGCGTCTTGCGGCTTTGCACGGGTGATTTCTAGATCTCAACACAGGCGTAGGACAGTTGCCTTGAACCACAAAAATTAAATGGATGGTGGCGCCATCCATAATTTGTTTCCAACAATAATTTGTTTATAGATGGTCTTATGGCTTCACAGATGTCGCTACTTTGGAAAAATAAAATGAAATTTACTTACAAAATAAAAATAAGTGCACCAAAAAATTATTGGTGATTTTATTGATAAAAAATTATCATTTTAACATAAAAACACGTAATAATTATCGAATCAATCGATAAATATGACAATTATGATACTGGCAACCAGCATTTTATAATAAAAAATAAAAATAAAAAATGAAATAATTGTCATATTAAATTGTCATTCCTGTAACATTGCAAATACCCTTTTTATATATTATTATCTCACAAATACAAGTGTACTTATTGAAATTTTTTACCTACTTTTAATATTAAAAGTATAAATTAGTGTTACAAAAAAAAAGTAGAAATTGTTTCAGCAAGTATGCAAATTAAAGAACATAGTAGTTGAATTAATATGATGTACATAATATAGCTATATATAGCGAATTAGTTCGGATTCAATTTGTAGGAGACGCTAGTAGTTCAATTTTGTCTGCAATAAAATATCGTCAGAGGGCTCTCTTTTCCTGTATATACTTATTATACTCTTTGTCTCAACAAGAGCGCCACCTATCGTATCCAATTGTATATCTAAACCATTCAACGACCTACTCAAGCGCATACAAAATATGTCATCAAATTTGTTTCAGCCGTTTTCGAGTTTTGGCGAGAATAATGGCCAGCAATTAATTTTTTATAAAGAAATATTATGTTAGAAAATAATATCCTTTTCCAAAAAAAAAAAAATTGTTGAGCAAATACAATACTTTTTACTAGTAATGACCACAGAGTAGAGACAGTGCTTTTATCATAGAGTATATAATACTAGAGGAGAGCACAGATTACAGAAGGCGCAAATTATTATTATAACACCCACCCCCCCCCTAAATTAATGACTTCTAGTTATTAATTTTACATTTCAGACATAAAAAAAACATTTTAGAAACAATAAGTTTAGTATTTAAGCATTCTTGACTACATATCAAGATTTAATTTCAATTTAATCTCCAAGATAACAAAATTTTATGTTACAGCATTTGCTCATCACTGCACACATAATTTAGCTCAATAATTTTAGCATAATATTTTTCTTTAATAAAATAATACTTAATGTCCATATTTTTACAACGGTTGTGAAAGTTTATGTTTTTAGTTACACTTATAGCACTTTTATTATCTAGATTTAAGCACACTGATCTTTCGTTAAATTCACCGATATCACATAACAGTTGCTTGACCCACATAGCCTCTTTAGCGGCAGCACAGGCTGCCTTGAATTCTGTTTGTCAGAAACGACAGACAGAGCCACTGTCTTTTGTTTCTGATAAGCTAAAGTCACTGCTACTTCATTTTTAGTAAAGACATATCCTGTGACTGAACGTCTTGTGCTAGGGTCATAAACGAAATCTGCATCACTGTACTCAATTACTACATTAGGCTCTGACATTGTTGTGTAGCACAGACCATAACTTTTAGTCTCTTTTAGATACTTTAAAATATTTTTCACAGCATTCCAGTGGGTTTCATTGTAAGAGTTTAAAAATCGACTCACCAGGGTTATGGCGAATGTCAGGTCGTCTTACTGTAGCTGGGTGCATCAATGATCCAACTGGTTCCCGATATGAAATGGTCTTTTCTGTTTTTTTTTTATAGGAGAGGGGGCAAACGAGCATGCGGCTCACCTGATGGTAAGTGACTACCGTCGCCCATGAACAACCGCAACACCAGGGGAATTGTAGATGCGTTGCCGGCCTTTTAAAAAGGAGTAGGCTCTTTTCTTGAAGTTGTTCTTGTTTCTCATTCTCCTTTCTCCAAATTCATATGTGGCTCACCTGGAATACGAGTACTATTTGGTTTACAATTATACAAATAAAATTTGTTTAATAACTTTTCAATTTAGTTTGACTGATGTATAAATATTTTCTTGTAACTTTTCTGTATCTCCATACCGACAAAAATTTTTGGTAAACAGGTTTTCATTTCAAATAGTGAGTGTAATTCATTAATTAACTTCTTAAAAGTTGATGTGTATACAGGTAATTTTTCATTTTGCTCCATCAATAGTACCAACATACATACCCTGATCTGTTTTACTATTGGCTAGACCCTTTTTATATAGGATCAGGTGACAAACGAGCACACAGACCATCTGGTGGTAAGTGGTTACTGTGACCCATAGACATCTACATCTATCCTCAATATAAAAGACTCAAAATGCAGATGCGTTGCCACCCATGAGGATTAAGATGGAATGCCTCTTGTCCAGTAAAAAGGGTCTCCGGTTCTCTACACTCACCATACGAAACACAGCAGCGTTAAGCTGGTATTCTGTTAGAGCGTGGTCCTTCCCCGGTCGAGCCGACCCATTCGTGCTACAACTATATTACTAATATAGCTGCAGCATGGCTCTACCACTTCTTTAAAACAGAATCATATTTTGAATCCCAGCATCTGGGTCCCTGTTTTAATCGATATAATGATTTAATGAGTTTACACATCTTATCAGCATCACAGGTTAAGCCCTCGGGTATAGTCATGTAACTATATGTCTTCTTCAAGATCACCATATAGAAAGCGGTTTTAATATCTATCTGAATTATTTGAAGAATGTGTTGAGCAGCATCTGAGAGTAATATACGTATGGAATCGTACTTGAGAGTTGGAGCATATGTATCTTGGTAATCAATACCTTTGGTTTGTGAATATCCTCTTTCACAAAGTCGGGACTTATAACGTGGATGTGAATGTTCTTTATTGATGCATAGAACCCATTTACATCCAATTAATCACATATTGGGAGTTTTTTTTACTAATGTCTAAGTATTATGTTGATGATGAGAACCAAGTTATTCATTTATTGATTTTATATATTTTGTGGCATCAATCGACTTTAATGCCTTTTCATAGTTATCAGGAACTTCATTTTCTGATAATTGGTCTTCACAGCACAGGTAAGAACTCTCTTCTTGTATTCAGCATTTAAATATTTTCTTCTAGTTCTAACTGTTATATTTCTGTCAGGTAAAGTTTCTACACTTTCATCGGGGATGTATTTGGTGTCTGACTGTGATTTATCTTCATTCAACGTGAAAATGAGTCATCACTTGAAATGTCGTCTATATTGTTACTTTTAATAGAGTTTTCATTTGTAGTTAATTCAATCAGTACAAAATCTCTTTTAACCGTTCACTCTAAAAATATTGAATCTCTAATTTTTATTGTTGTTTTTTAATTAGGTAATATGAATCGATATCTTTTAGAATTTTTCACAGTAGCCCATAAAAATTAATGTTTGTGATTTTGAATAAAACTTCTTTCTTTTTGCTCTTGGTAAGTGAACCCTTGCCTCACAACCAAATGTACGCATGTAGCTGACCTTAGGTTTCTGACCAGTCTACATCTCTTCTGGAATTTTATAAAATAGAGACTTTGTTGGAGAGCAGTTTGCAATGTAGGCGATTGTATGAATTGCTTCAGCCCAATAGATTTTAGGTAAGTAAGCATTTAACATCATATATTTTATTTATTTATTCTTTATTGCACCAAATATTTGTACAAAAGGCGAGCTTAATGCTATATGGCACTCTCTACCAGCTAACCTTGGGTAGAACAGAGAGTAAGTTTGGGCAGTTCAGTTGACATGATATAAATCAGTTCAAATATATACATTCAACACATACATAAAATACACACACACACACACACATATATATATATATATATATATATATATATATATATATATATCAATAAATGTATATATAAATAACAATAAACATATAAAGTTAAACGCCAAGAATTTTTTTCTTTTTAGTAATAAAATTTCAGATTGTATCGAATTCCCTCATTAGATTTAAATACAAAACGAATAAACTTTTTTCCTAACCTATTACATGTATATAGTTATAACAGTGCCGTAGTGACCGTAAAAATAATTAAATTTCAATTTCTTAGACTGGTATAAACATATCACAAGATCTGAATTTTAATCAGACCAAACCCCCTTTGTAATCAAATTAAAATGGGAAATAAACTAACAGTCCACTTGATGGTAAGTGGCTACTCCAGCCCGCGGACCACGGATGGAGAACCTCGTAGATAGAGATGCGTTGCCATTTCTTGGGATTACGATTTAATACTTTAGAGCCTGTAATAATATTGGCTTTTTGTGACTACCATTTGGAACAGAACACATTAGTGCATGCACTTGGTAGCATAAAAATTCGAGAGGTTGATACCTATTCGGATGAATTCCTCGGCAGAAAAGGTAGTTTTCTTTTTTTGCCGAGTAAAGCATCCGAATCCACCTAAAGTTAATTCTTGGTTATATTACTACATTCATCCGTCCATACAGTCTGTAAAATGCTGTGCAGCAGGTGTATCAACAACCTAAAATAAAAGAATTAAAAGATACTGATACCCTTTGATTTTTTCCCCTCTGTCGCCTCTTAAGAAAACTCACGAGACGATATGAGGTAGTGAGGGGAAAAGGGATCACGTGATACTGCGATTGTTAATCCGCCTCTCATGCATGAAGACAAAGGAAAATTCTCTCTACAACGGAGAAGTTCTCCAGTTAAAATTAAGACGATTAAGATAACTCAGAATCGTGTTGTTTTAAAGTTATTAAGGCCACATTCAGAATTAATTTCGAGATTTAAATTCGATATATACATTGTCAATATTTTTTAAACTTTAAATCGTATGTCTTATTAGTAATGTTGCCTTTACAATATTAGGTATATCTATGTCATAATATAATAAAATAAATAAAGGTTTTTAAAGTCTCAATACTTTTTTATAGTAGAGGGGGCAAACGAGCCGTACGGCTCATCTGACGGTAAGTGACTACCGCCGCCCATGAATAACTGCAACACCAGGAGAATTCTAAGTGCGTTGCCAGCCTTTTAAAAAGGATTAAGCTCTTTTCTTGAGTTATCAAATATTTGTAATTTTATTTGTTTACATGACACTTCATTATAATTATTGAAACAAAATTCTGCGTTGGGAACTGGATAAGTATCATCTGCCCTTCAGACGTCTCAGATATTAAAATTAAAATAAAACCGACTATTTTTCTTACACTTTTAAAAATTTGATTGTTAAGAGAACTTAAAATGAAACGATAAAAATGGAAACATCAAAAACTCTTCTAGTGGAATTATTTCAACTAAAAATGAAATATTGATAAAGTTTAAATTTAAGCGATTCAAACTTTCTATATCATTTTTTTTATTGATATTGAAACTTTTTTGAAGCAATTTAATTTATTGAACTTCAATCTATTAAAAATTAATATCTTATTTGGATATAAAATGTCAATGCTATATTAGTTTTTGCAAATATATATTTTCTGAAATTTAAATATATTGTAGCTGTAGTAAAAAAACTTTTTTTTGGAAGAAGTACACATAGTTTCTCCAATAATTGAGATAAAAAACCTAATGCATAATTTTAAGTGACTTTTGCTTTTCATATCTAAAAATCGTGCCGCGTTGTGATGGCGTTATAGAATCTATGACAACATTTCAGCCTTTGTGTCGTAATAGGTGACTATGATAGGCCTCATGGCAAATCCAAAGGCATCATTTCATGAGAAAGAAAAACTTGATCGCACTTTATTATATTAGGTATAGATAAACGCCAATGTAAACATAAAACAACCTATTGTTGAGTAAATCATTTTTACGGATTTAATCGTATAGTTTTACTATTTTTAATTACGGACGTTGCGGTTGCATCGCTCATGGTCACGGGAATTAAAAACAAATATAAATAGTTTTCTTTAATGCATAGTGTTCCCGTAAATATAATAAATTATATTACAACTTATATTACAATTATTTTTATACGATAAATCCTTTACACCATTTTTACTTGGAACAGTACAAATTTCAAATTTAGCAGATTCGCAAATTAAACCCATTCTTCTTTGCAATCTCAGTAAGACATTAATCACTATAGTAGACAGTCTACGGAGTTTAAATTCAGCGTTTTTAAAGGTTAACTGATATTTAATAAACTCATAAGTGTTGTTTGTCTGTCAGCTGGATGTACCTTATAAAATATATTTGTAGAAATGTTTTGGGTATACACATTATTGTAAGACAATTTAGGTTTGGAAACTTGCGAACTAAGATTTATAAGGTTTACCAGTGGATGAACTGTCAGTTTTCATATGTTACGTTATAATATACTACTGAATAGACTTAATATTATACAAAAAAGCTTTTAGAAAAATTTATTTCGCAAATATCCGCGTTATAAAATAAAATGATGTGTCTTACCTAGTATGAAGAGCACCTCCCGCCCGCCCTCAATTGCGTGCACTATCCCCGTCACCACTATAATGGATTTCCGCAAAGTAACGCCTGATTCTATTAATTATATTAATATTATACCTCGACTCTTCATAACCCTAGTGAAAACGCTGATAATTTATTAAAAAAATATTTCATCACGATATACCACGTGTTGGCGGAGTAAGAAAATTCATTATCCCGTGGATATTGTTAGAAACATGTTTTTGAAATTCCATGCCAGAAAAATATTCTGACTTTCGATACTTGGTAGAGAAAACACCTCGTTTACGCCAAACGTATAATACACAGACAGGCGATGGACAGCAGCGTCAAATGTGCAATACTTCTGATTACTGTGATCGTTAACCCTGACTATTAATGCAAACCCTCTCTACAGCGGAAGGGCCCAAATTTAGCAAAGGAACTCAAAGAATTACCGTAAGTTTAGAAAACCGGAGCCTTATTATGGGAAATGGGGCATTTTATCGTAGTAATTAGGGGTGCACAAACAGCTGCATTTTGATTATTCACCGAGGATATATTAGGTGGACTGTGTGTTTGTTTGTCACCCTTATTCTATAAAAAAGGGGAAACTCACGAGCTGATGAAGATATATCTGTGTTTCATACCCAAACTAAACTAAAATTAAATAATTTATTTTATTTCCAACTATTTGGGGAAACACTAATTTATTTTATACTTTCTATTTTATTTATTCAGTGGTAAATAATCTACTAGAATTTCATTTTCAGAAAGTCGCTTATCTGTAGAGCTTACTACGTAGAATATAAATAATTCTACAGTTGCTCACGATAAGCTATAAATTATTTATACGTTTCAAGCGTTCGTAATATTTTTCATACTCCTTAGAAAAAACATAGTATAATATAATATTAGGCAAAAATAATTTTGTAGGGATCAAGGATTAGATTTTATTTGTGTTTGTTAAATGTTTTTAAATTATAATAAAAAATTAAAGATTACAAACTATTACAAACTATTTGCTTGAGTTTGTATTTTATTAGGACTCCAAAGACATTTCAGAATTTGCTTAATCTATAAAAATGGATAATATTGAAGTGTCTGTTTGTAATGTCGAAATAACAGCTTTTTACTATTTGCATATGCGAGTATATACGGTACTTATAACAAAAACACCATTTTTAAAATTTTTGTCTGTCTGTATTTATGTCTGGCTGTCTGTCTGTATGTTTGTTCAGGCTAATCTCCGAAACGGCTGGACCGATGTTGACCGGACTTTCACTTGCAGATAGCTGATGTTATAAGAAATAATTTAATCTACTTTTATTATAGAAAAACAATTACAATTCCGCGCAAAAAAATAATACCCATGAAATGCAATCGTAATAAATTACGCGCGGGCGAATTCGCGGGGAACAGCTAGTTAGTGATAAAATTGTAATTAATTTATTTAATTACCACTGAAACTTAATTTATTTACCACGGAGTTCATTTTTCAGGACGAAATTTCCAAAATAGATACGGACAAACCAATAACAGGTAGTGTGTTCATTTGTAGTATTCGCTTCGTAAGCGGCATTGTTGTTGAGTGGCGCTTGTGACACGTTGCTGTAACGATGGTACTGATTTCCATAATTACTTGAATTATTGAAGTATTCATGATGATGAAAAAGATTCAAATGCGATGAAAACATAACGCAAATAAACAAATGACTAATTTTGTAAATTGATTAAGTAATTCCAAATATATAAATCCATGTTTTAAAATAAAATTTATTTGAAATTAAAATTCTCAGCCAAACAAAACTATTTTTATTTTTAAACGGTAAGTACTGCAGAAAGGCAATTTCATAGGGAAATATCTATCTATACAAATAAATAAAATTGAAGTGTCTGTTTGTAATGTCAAAATTACAGCTTTTTACTAAATGCATATGAAAGTATATACGTTACTTATTACAAGAACACAATTTTTAAAATTTTTGTCTGTCTGTCTGTCTGCTTGTTACGGTTAATCTTCGAAACGACTAAACCTATTTCAACGGGACTTACTGACAGATAGCTGATGTTATAAGGAGTAACTTAGGCTACTTATATTTTAGAAAAAGAATTAGAGTTCCACGCAACATAATTACAACCCCAAAAAATAGACGCGGGCGAAGTTGCGGGTAACAGCTAGTTATAAAATATATTGAATACAATATACACTACGGCACATGTCTACGTGCTAAAACATACAAACTTGTACCGCTTCATAATAATTGTTAATGCGTAAGCAGTCTCAGACTTGTGCATGTATATTTTTGCCCCTTTCGTTTGTATATTTCTTGAATTGTATGTAAAATGTGTGTATTAAATAAATAGTTCTTTTTTTCTTTATGTCTTTCAAAGAATAGCAAATAATATTCAAAGAATAGTAAATAATTGTATTAGTGCTATAATGACTACTGATAATAAACATAAAAATAAAATAGTTGATATTGGCATAGTTTCAGATAATCTTTCAAAATTTAAACGCGATTTATTACATTTACATTCCTCAAATAATTGTAATTCACAGTAAAAATGTATATGATTCTTCTTACAATTAATTTAAAAAGCTAAATTGTGATTAGCTAATGATTGTATATTATGATTTATTAATGATTTTATTTTTGTTATAATTCACAAACAACTGGTTAGAGCTGTATCTAATTTATATAAGATATAGATGAAAAGCATCAGCTTTCAACTAAAAAAAGGATCATCAAAATCTGTTCTTCTAGTGAATAATTCTGAGGTTAACATACATAAAAATACAGTCGAATTGAGAACCCCTCCTGTTTTTTAAGTCGCATAAAACAATTAAGTACATCTGGACCTTCATCATCATCATCATTACAGCCCTTCACAAGTCCACTGCTGAACATAGGCCTCCCCCAAAGAATGCCACAAAGCACGGTCCTGAGCCACCTGCATCCATCGACTTCCTGCATATCTTACCAGGTCGTCACTCCATCTAGTGGGGGGACGCCCTACACTTCGCCTGCCGGTACGAGGCTGCCACTCGAGAACCTTTCTTCCCGATCGATTGTCGGTTCTTCGAGCTATATGGCCGGCCCATTGCCACTTCAGCTTACTAATCCGTTGGGCTATGTCGGTCACTCTAGTTCTACTGCGAATATCCTCATTTCTGAGTTTATCACGCAGAGAAACTCCGAGCATAGCCCTCTCCATAGCTCGCTGAGCGACCTTGAGCTTCCTCATCCGGCCAGCAGTGAAGGACCACGTCTCAGTTCCGTATGTCATCACTGGCAACACGCACTGGGTGTACAGTCTCGTTTTCAAGTTTTGAGGTATACCTGACGAGAAGATGTGCCGTAATTTCCTGAACGCTGCCCAACCGAGTTGAATCCGTCGATTGACCTCTCGGTCGAAGTTGGACTTACCTAGTCGGACTATTTGTCCCAGGTAAACATACTCGTCAACAACTTCGAGCTTAGTGTTCCCAACAACTACCGGCATAGGTGTGACATGGACATTAAACATGATCTTTGTTTTGTCCATGTTCATCTTAAGACCTATCCGTTGGGAAACACTATTGAGGTCATTGAGCATAGTGCTTAGGTCCTCCAGCGATTCTGCCATAAGGACTATATCGTCGGCAAATCGAAGGTGAGTGATGTACTCGCCATTGATGTTGATACCGTATACTTTCCAGTCCAGAAGCTTGAAAACATCTTCCAATGCAGCGGTAAAGAGTTTCGGGGATATGACGTCACCCTGTCTTACACCTCTCTGCAATTGGATAGGTTTCGTACTCTGGTTCTGTACTCGGATAGCCATCGTAGCTCTACTGTACAAGCACTTCAACACTTCGATATACCGACAGTCAACTTGGCATCGCTGAAGGGACTGCAGCACCGCCCAAATTTCGACGGAATCAAAGGCTTTCTCATAGTCCACATACGCCAGACATAGTGGCAAATTGTACTCCTCGGACTTCTGTACAATTTGCCGAAGGGTATGTATGTGGTCTATGGTGCTAAAGCCTTTTCGGAAACCGGCTTGTTCGGGAGGCTGGAAGTCGTCAAGTCTGCGCGCGAGACGATTCGTAATGACTCTCGAAAACAGCACGTAGACGCGGCTCAGAAGGGAAATCGGTCTGTAGTTCTTCAAGAGAGCGTTGTCGCCTTTCTTGAAGAACAAGACCACCGCACTTCTGCTCCACGCCTCCGGTGTAATGCCACCATGGAGGACGGAATTAAAGAGCTTCTGAAGGACTTCAAGTACCGGTTTTCCACCCGCTTTCAGAAGCTCCGCTGTAATTCCATCCTTGCCTGGGGCCTTGCCGTTTTTAAGGTGCTGGAGAGCCATTCTAATCTCGCTCAGACTGACGTCCGGGATATCTTCGGAATAGTGTCGGATGAGACTCGCTCTTGGATCGTTACTCACACTTGCGTGTGGCTCCAACGATGACGTGTACAGCTGCCCATAGAACCTCTCAATCTCACTCAAAATCTCAGGTGCCCCGGAAACGATGCTGCCACATTCTGTCTTCAGCTTTGACAGTTGGCGCTTTCTGGCAGACAGATCTCTGGCAAAGACTTTGGAGCCTCGGTTCCGCTCGATCGCTTCTTCAATACGAGCTGTATTGAATTTGCGTAAGTCCCGCCGCATGCATTTGGAGATCTGTCTGTTCAGTTGCCTGTATGCTGTCAAGTCTGTTGAAGAATGTAGCTTCATCTCCCGTCTAACAGCCATGAGATTAAGAGTGTGATCGGAGAGTTTTTGTGTTCTTCTGCGGCGGGTTTTGCAGAACTTAGCTCCGACCGCATGGACAGTTTCCACAAGCTTGTCATTCAAATCGTCCACTTCATTGCAGTCTTCTAGGCACTGAAAACGGTTTTGTAACTCGAGCTGAAAGGTTTCGGGACTTTGGATTAGAGCACGAGGGGGACGGAGCGTTGACTTCATTAGACGAGACCTCTCCAACTTAACGTTTAGGTTCAGTGTGCCTCTAACCATTCGGTGATCGCTGCCGGTTTTCACCCTCGCGATCACGGAGACATCACTGAAGAGTTGTCGTCTGGTCGTCATAATGAAGTCAATCTCATTTTTTGTCGAACCGTCGGGGCTCGACCAGGTCCACTTTCCTGTGGGGCCGCTTCTGGAAGAAAGAGTTCATCATAAAGAGTCCCTCTTTCTCCATGAAGTCGGCCAGCTGCTGGCCCCTTGGGTTCCGTGGCCCTATTCCAAATTGCCCTACTTTCAGCTCACCGTTCTCTCTTGTGCCTAGTTTTGCATTGAAGTCTCCCATTAACACCGTATATTGGGTTTTGGAGGAATGCATGGCTCTAGAGATATCCTCATACATTTCCTCCACCTCCTGATCGGGGTGTGCCCAGGTTGGTGCGTAAACCTGTATGACCTTCAGCGAATACCGTTTGGTGATTCTGAGTATAAGGTACGCAACCCTCGTCGACACACTCTCAATCTTTACAACGTTGTTAACGAGAGACTTGTGGACGATAAATCCGACACCTCCTTGGGACAGATGGTCGCCCTCCCGGTAATAGAGCAAGTTGCCGGATTCGAGGATTACCGTGTCCTCCCCCTCTCTTCGGACTTCGGATAATCCTATAATATGCCAGCGTAACTTGTCTATCTCTTCTTCCAGCTCCACAATCTTCTCGTCAGTCCTCAGGGTGCGTGCGTTGTATGTTGCCAGGTCGAGTCGTCGTAGGTGGCAACCGAACCTCCACCGGAGATTCTTAGCACCATCTGGACCTTATTAACATATTTTTTTATAGGATAGAGTGACAAACGAGCACACAGTCCACCTGATGGTAAGTGGTTACTGTGACCCATAGACATCTTCATCTATCCTCAATAAAGACTCAAGGTGCAGATGCGTTGTCACCCGTGAGGACTAAGATGAAATGCCTTTTTGCCAGTAAAAAGGGTCTCCGGTTCTCTACACTCACCATACGAAACACAGCAGCGTTAAGCTGCTATTTTACCCTGGTTTTCTGTGAGAGCGTGGTCCTTCCCCGGTCGAGCCGATCCATTCGTGCTACAACTATATTATTAATATAGCTGCAGCATGGCTCTACCACGTAAAAATATAATATTTAAAGTGAACATGTCAGAATATAATAAAACTACGATTAAGCTAAAAAAGTCGCAACAATTTAAGGCCGCCTTTTAGTACGGTGTCTAGGTGTGAAAACGTTACCTCACTTTCCGCAATTTTTCAAGGAATATAATAAAGTTGGAGTGAATTTTAGTACTAATAACGTTTATAAAACCACGTAGATGTCTCTGTGGGCACTAACACGCACTTATTTTAATTTAAAAAAAAACTCACCCTTACCAGGATTTTCTCCCGTATAGTGGAGGCAGTTTACAAACATAAATTCCATAAGGACAAACATCCCAACCCGGAACAATACTTGTAGGCCATACAAATTCCTGTTCCGTACGGGATTCGAACCCGCGGCTGTCAGTGCCACAACACAATAAGCTAAGCTACTGCGCCACCGAGCTGACGAAGACATACTCGTACACAACTCACATAGTGGTCTTTATCGCTGATCGCAGCAGTATTTTTTACTCACATAGTGGTCTATCGCTGATCGCAGCAGTATTTTTTACTCACATAGTGGTCTATCGCTGATCGCAACAGTATTTTTTAGTAAGGCAAAAATAAAATTCGTTATGACATAAATATAATTAACCTTTTCATTTGAAATAAATTTTGCATCTCATTATCCCTGTCATAGAGCCCAAGCTAGGTAAGTTTAGGTTCCTTCCTTCCACCAAAAGTAAAAGTGCTTTAGCTGTGTAAGATATAAAATAAATTAAAGTATGTGGGAAAAATAAATGTTTCTTATTTTTATTATCTCTGCAAGCGCGTTTATCGTGTCATCTTTTCTTTGGGTTTTTGGGGTTCACACATCGCATGTCAGTATGTTCAATTTTTTTAGAAAAATATTTTTTTTATAATAATTACATATTTTAAGACTTATAAAGCATCAAATAAATTTTGCAATTTCTCCTTAAGTTACAAAGACAGTTTGTCCCATAAAAGAAATTGGATTCAAAGCCAGTGATCCGATATTATCAATTATATCAGATCAATGGAAATCTCAAGCAATATCGTTTGCAGATTTTTTAAGCCTCCTAATGCTTGTCATTTTTAAATGCTTTTTTAAGATTGATTTTTCACATAACTTCATAACAGGTATTTAATGAAAATATGATCGTCTTCAATTCATTAAGAATAAAAGTCTTACAATATTGCGTGAGTATCTCGTAAACCAATATGAGACGTCATGATATCTGGAAGAGCCCTATCATTCTCAGTGACTTTAGGTAGGATTTAATGTAATGT
Organism: Parnassius mnemosyne; assembly: GCA_963668995.1. Classification (NCBI taxonomy): domain Eukaryota; kingdom Metazoa; phylum Arthropoda; class Insecta; order Lepidoptera; family Papilionidae; genus Parnassius; species Parnassius mnemosyne. The sequence goes on from CAVLGL010000090.1 coordinate 12,649,806, forward strand.
TAGAGTTAGTGGAAAAAAATTAAAATCACATTTAAAACTTGCTCAGTTTTATCTATAATAATATAATTCTAATTTTTTGTACTCATAATTAAGATTTATGAGGAAGCTCAACATATGTTTGGAAACTGAGCCTGAGTTCCTAAAAAACAAATCAGAAAAACTGCAGTTGCTAAATCTTTATTTTTATCCCTTTTAGGTCGGTTCTTACTATCTTATTTTGACCTTTTTGTGTATATAATATGGAATTTACAAAATCAATGTAGTAACTAGACTATCGTCTTAGTACTCGTAATTGTATTAAAAACTTTATTCTTATTATAATGTTATTTTAGCACTTTGTACTTGCACTTTGTAATAAGCTATTTTTGTCGACATGTAATTCTTAATTCAATTAAATTTTATAATCTGAATGACCTTGACGAAACGGCGATCGCAGAGATTTTAGCCGATGTCAACAGCGTCTAGCAACTACGTTCTGTATTACTTATAAAAGTGCAAAGATTAATAGACTGCAGAGATGACAATTATATAAGTGACATACTGCCTGTTATGCTTGCGCATCACTGAGAATTATGTCGCGGTTACGCATCTTCAATTACATTGCACGGTGTGGTGCTGTAGCTTTGTCCGGTAGGCATCACGAGCTATCAAGTGTTCATGTTTCAAGTATGTAAGAATTTTTATTATATATGTTAGATCGTATTTATTTGTATCGTATTAGTAGATCTGGGTCAAAACGTTCGCTGTAAATATTTTCCCGGGTTTGATCCCCGACAGCACGAATGAAATTTGTAATTGCAATTTTCGTCAACACGCATTGGGGAAGCACGGCGGGCATTTCCTTGCCCTAAAACCCTCTCAGAAATAAAAAAAGAGTCCTGTGCCCAGTAGAGGGACTTGTATAGCCTATTACTTTACTTTGTAGCAATATTTATATTCGTTTCAGATATAGAAGGGTACCTTATGCTGACAAAAATATCATGTGGAGGCGACGAAAACGTAAAACATCTTTGTACCTAGATAAAACGTTCGAAAGATTGTCAGTCATGTCATACGCCACATTTTCTATAGAGCGTAGAACATTGCAGATAGGGCAAAATAAAAAATAATCCAATATATTATGGGAACTATTTATTAATAATATATATATTTATAATAAAAATAATGAACAAGCTGCAAGGTTCAACTAATAATGTTTTTTGTAAACACAATCGTAAAATTCCTGTTTTAATTTTTACCAATGGTTAATTGATGAAACGTAGTCCAGATCACTTCATATAAAATATATTTAATTAAAATTGACACGTGACCTATTTGGCCTTCTACTTACAACTCGGCGGAAATTTGAAAAGAAATTTTGTCTTTTCACACAAGTATTGTTTACAACTGGCGTGGTTTCGAAAAGCGTGATTAAGTGTCAGCGGTATATAATCAATTAAACACTGAACTTTATTGAAATTTATTTTTTTGTTTATTTTTGTTATATCTTCTTAAAAACTGACGTTTTTTTTGTACGCATAAGGATAAGTTAGGCTAAGTTAGATTAACTTGGACAAGTTTATATTTTTCTTAATTTTGTCACAAAATTTCCGCAATAAATTATTACCTTTTCTACAGTGATTCTCTCCTCTTAGTTTCGGCGTGACTGTAGGATGTTATAGTGAGTCACCATCAGTTACTAAGCGGCCATAAATCATTATATGTATGTAAAGACATACATATATCCATTTCTTGATTTTAATATTTATGTTTTTTGAATTGTGGTTGATTTTTGAGACCTGGTAAAATTATTTTTTTCCATACCAATTGATGGGCTTGAGTATAATGCCAGTTATGCTCTTTGGCTGAAGTTATTTTTTATTTTATGCTCAACTGCAGACAAAACAATATTGATTGCGCATTTCTAAAACAAAATTGTACCTCTTCTCCTTCTAATAATAGCTCCTGCACCTAACACGGCGGAATAATTTATAGTGCCTTGAGCAACACTTTGCCGGTTTCTGTACAGAAAATGGTGCTGGCTTTGCCAATACAGATGGCCGCTACCATTGAATATAATACCCGCTATGTTACACTTATTTACATAGAAACTTTAATTACCATTTGCATCAAATTCTAAATAGCACTTTTTACACAAGAAAGTAAACTTTTAGATCAGTCCATTTTGTTTTTCACTAATTAAGTAAAAAGTAAAACAAACCAATAGAGCCGGGAATTAAAATTTCTTGCAAATTTTTATAGAAAAGCATGACCTTATCATAATATAAAAGTCAATCATTTTGCCATGTGATAAAACTTTTAAGTGTGCCAGTTAAACATTAATGATGATATTCGGGTCATTATACTGGAAATAGTCTTTTCTAGTACAATTGATAATCTTCAGTATGATTGACCGTGTATATGACTTTTATAAGTCTATGTTATTTTTGATGAAAATTATTATTGCAGATAAAAGCCCTTTCACATTTATTTTAGTCTCGAATTAAATTAATCAAAATGAAAATAATAACATTGGCTCTTTATAACTGATCTTTAAATGTAAAACACTGACTTGAAATTATATAATTATTAGCATTTTTTTAAATTCATTGAACTTTTTTAAGATTTTGTTGAAACTCTACTGGTAAAAAAAAAACAAATATATATATATATATATATATATATATATATATATATATATATATATATATATACATACATATATATATTTATATATATATATATATATATATATATATATTGTAGTGTTATACTACTTACGTATCATTTTACATTATTTTAAATTCATTTTTCCATTCTGTTTCGATTTTCTGCATTCACCTCAAAACTGGATATTTTACATCACCTTTATTTCCATAGGATCCTGTAACGATTTTAAACCATAAGAACACAATAACAAATCATTTCTACTTCGTAGTTTCACATTATCAGCACTTTTAAATTGGTGTCAATGGAGTCTACCTTTTTTCGATCTTTTAGCTAATTTTCCGTAACTCTACAATCTTGGGCTTTGTGTGGGCAGTTGCGTTACCTTTTTTCCTATATCAATAATATCTCATTTTCCACTTAAATCTTACCGTTTTCTTATTATAAACCAAAAACAAAAATTTGACATGTTTTGTCTTTCTTATTTATATCGTTTCTATGGTAATTATATTCAAATTTGCTACCGATCTGTTATTCCTATTTCGATAATTCCACATAAATCCTCTTTTCTCTTGACCATTTACAAAAAATTTGCGTATAATTTAAATAATTTTTCCGTTCTCTCTAGAAAGGTATAAAAGCCGAACAATCGGTGAAGAAAGGAGTCTCGCTTCAGTTCGCGAATTGGAAGTATCTCCTAAAGGCCTTATCCCGGGGCCGTACTGCCCCGGGATCCTGCAAGCCTCCACCTACACGTGAAGTCTTCGGCGAAGCCTTCCTCAAACGCGGAGCCGCACCACTCCGGATTCCTACAAGCCTCCATTTACCTCGGAAGTCGCTTCGAAACTACTACAAGCGCGGGGGCCACACTACTCCGGGCGCTACGACTACTTACTCCAGGCGCCGAGTGCACCTACCGCCGGCGCTACCTTTGGGCGCTGCAACTGCTGGCTCTAAGCGTTGCGCGCCCCTTCTCCAGGCGCTACGTGCGCCGGCTCCGGACGCTGCGTGTACTGGCTCCAGGCGCTGCGCGCCGTCGCTGCTAAGAAACCCACTTCTACAAGCGCAAACGGCGTGTGCTGGCTTCAGGCGCTGCGTGCCGTCGCTGCTAAGAAACCTACTTCTACAAACGCAACGTGTGTCGCTTCGACTTTTAGGCCCCACTTCAACGCTATATTCCCCTATTCTCTCACCTTTATTTTTTTTATAATCTAATTGTATTCTCACTTCATTCATCATCATCCTCACATCATTTTTTTTATAAAATTGTAAATACCTTTTATAAATTTAAATATATTGTTTTCTGGCTCTACCTTTGTTGTTTTGTTGTACTTAGGTTAGGTTCTATTTTTTTATTTTTTTTTAATTGTCGCTTCACGACAATATATATATATATATTATAGTTCTTGATGAAAATAATGTATGCGCGTTACATCGCATCCCATCAAGAATTTCTAATGTAATTCTTGGTGTAAAGCTAAGACGTGATAATAACTGTAAACAATAGAATAACAAAATAATGAAAACATTTACATTTACATACAAAACATTTACAAAAATACTTGCTTTATAACCTAATAAATATTATTTGACCGTAATAAAATAAAACAAGGTAGTGTTGGGCATGAAAGTAAAAATAAATATTTTCGATTATTTTTGCAATATCTAACAGCCGGATCAGCGGGCGATTCTGATCCATCTAAAGATGCTAAATTTCAGCAAGCACTGTCAAATTCAATAGGAGTGACAGAAAAACGGTTCTTGAAATAGAAAGGTAAATAAATTATTTAAGCTATGAAGTAAAATCACTTTATTACAAATCAAAATAGCCCAATAGCTTTATTAACATGAGACATAATTGTACGAGTGCTTAACATTATTTTACTGAAATCTCAGAAAGTTGTTTTTTAAATAGAATAAGGGTGACAAACGAGCACACAGTCCACCTGATGGTAAGTGGTTGCTACGGCCCATACACATCTACATCTATCCTCGATTACGTATCAAAATGTAGATGCGTTGTCACCCGTGAGGACTAAGATGTAATGCCTCGTTTCCAGTACAAAGGTTCTCCGGTTCTCTACACTCACCATACGAAACACAGCAGGGTTAAACTGCTATTTTACATGTTATTCCGTGAGAGCGTGGCCCTTCCCCGGTCGAGCCTACCCATTCGTGCTACAACTATACCTAATAAATATAGCTGTAGCATGGCTCTACCGCGTAAAAAAAAATTGACGTTGAAAATTGAAGTATTTTTAGAAGCAACTTTGCAATTATTTTCTATTGAGTTAATTTTTGTGGAATCGTGTTTTGCAAACCGCCACCTAAAATACGTACAATTTTTTTTCGATAATGACGTGAAATTACAAAACGATCCCCATGCATTTCAATGTGGCTCTATTCAGCCTCTTAATATGAACATACCTCGGATTTCAGAGATAATGGAAGATATAATATTATATTATTACTGTTCCGTGTGAGGCAACCTTTATACTTATATACATATTCTCATCATATTTTTATGGTTGGTTAGAAAAATTATATCTAAATGCAAACTTTCACAGGGTACATTTTTTTTACTATTTTTACCCAGCAAGTAGTAAAGCAACTACAATCCCATCGGTAAGTGGTTATGTAGTCTAAGATGGTGAATTGCACTGACTTAACAAAAACCTATTCACTCTTGCCTAATAGTACTAGGTAAGTATTATTTGCGACCTATTCGTGTGTGTGTGTGTGCGCGCGCGTGCGAGCATGCGCGCGTGTGCGTGCATGCGCGCGTGTGAGTGCGTGTGTGTGTGTATGTGTGAAAAAAAGTGTATGAGAATACGTGAAGAGGAATAAAGGTTGAGTACTAATTCGCTTACCTGTACGAGGTTGCCACTCGAGGACCTTTCTTCCTATTTTTTATATGTTTTCCAAGTTATATAGCTAGCCCATTGCCATTTCACTGTAATATTCCGTTGAGCTATGTCAGTTACTCTGATTATAATGCAAATACCTTCATTTCTAACTTTATCACGTAGAGAAACCCCTCTCCAATTTAAAATTTTTACATTTTTTAGATGATAGTTTGTCTAACATAAAAAAAAACCATAAACCCAAGAATGTCTTTATATAGTTATTTATACTTAGGTAAGCACCATTCTTTTATTTATTTAAATTGTTTGATTTAATTTGATAACAGTGTACCTAAATGTAAGTATCTGTATCTTTATTTCTCTCCCCAATAATATTTTATAAACTCATACTTATATTTATATTTATTATATTTATTGTAATACATAATTATAAAATTCATTATCAACTAATTAATAAAAATATGCAACAATAAAATTACATAGGTATTAAAAACGATCGAAATCTAAGTAACGAGAGCATGTTCGTCGTTCCACATCTAAATTATATAAAAATGCATTTTTCAATTTCACTAATCAACGTCGCCGCAAAAATTTCTTCTTCTTTGGGCACTTTAAAAATTCATTTATTTAGAAAATAATATTTACAGTTACCAGTGTACAGATATTAACTAAATTAAGTATTTCTAGTCATAAAAATATTTATAATTGAGTATAAACTTTTAAAAAACTAATATATATTTGAACGAAGTCGCTCCAACACCGACGTGCGGTCCACCCTCAACGATGTCCGAAAACGGACTGTGACAGAGCTTACATGGCGACGGAGCATGCGCGCTCGCGTAAATATATTCAATTTCAGGGAAAAAGGATATATTCTCTTATAAAACGGGTAATAAAAATAAAACTCTCAATTAAAAATATTAATATTTTTAAGACCTTTTTTTTAGTGTAAGAACTATTTAAAAAGCTTGTGCCGTTTTGGAGAAATTTTGCAAAATATGACAAAGATAGGTACTCTTTGGGGATTTTTTTTCTAATAAGGGGTTGACAAAAATACAATTTTGTTAAATTAAAAACGTTTACCAAATCTTCTTCTCTTACCTTGTATTTTTTCTTTGTGGATTAAATGAACAGTTATTGAGATTTTTTTACTTAAATATCCTAGATTTAGGCATTTCAACCACTGTTAAGGCCTTAAGGCATGTTGTACGTTTTTAAAAATCACTTGTATGGGAGTGACAGTGGACTTTCGATAGGTTGTAGTAACTAATGAAGTTCTTATTGGAATAATAGAACAATTAAATAAATATATATTTGTTTTTCACTGCGTTAAAAATAATATCCTTTTATTTTTATTACATTTTTTCTAAAAATCTTCCGCAACCGGTAATGATGAGGTGAGTAGATCTGTGATACTTCTCATACTCGATATATTTACTCCAGTTCTCACTAACATCATGAATTTCTCACTTTTTTCCGATGTTTTCGCAAAGTTATGGCTAATGGCTTTTGTACCGCCCCATGCTAAAGTACCAAATCCATCGCTTTTTTCCCATTTTAGACTTGAATCATTAGTACAAAAAAAGTCAACTCTTTCATTTTTCAAAATGCTATTTCCTTAGAACACATCAGTCTGGCTTCCGCCTGGGACACAGTATAACAGCATTATACACAAACACTCACACCTGTTACCCAGAAGGGTAACAGGTATGAGTGTTTGTGTGAGACTACGGACTTCCATTTGGCGCGATCCTAACACACCTCTCTCGCCTCCTCACATCCATATATCTACGCATACACGTTCGTCGTTTAAGGGTACTCCTAATTTAGCCTATTGTAAATGTATATGTATATATAACAGCATTAACTAAGTTGTTACAAAATACTTTAGAGAGGGCACGGAGAGGTCATGTTTGACCGTTCTTGTTAGAAGATTCTTTAAGCTGCCGGAGCAGATTAGTAAAGCCTGTAAAACTAGTTTTATTTAAATGTGTAGTTTTCGCGTAAGTATAAGAAATCATTGTGTAAACCAGTATGGACTGGTAATTGCAAATAAAATTCGCTGATTAGAAGATCAGATGACCAAGCGCGCAGGATATCTAACAGCCTTAAATTTATTGAAGAGATCCTGAGACCATAATCTAATTCCCACCTGTGTCAAAATATCCACGAAAAATGACATTCGAGGAAACGCTAAGATCTTAAATCAGGCAAGCAAAAAGTTGTTAATAACGGTGATTCAGCAGAAACGTAGCATCTGTGTTTCATAAATAAAATAGTAGACAAATCGTCCAGTGATTTAAAGACTTTTTTATCGACATTTTATTATAATAATTGCATGGACACTATAAATAAACGTGAGAAATTTAAATACAATGAATGCAAAAATAAACATATAGATAAAAACCTAACACTAACAACTAAATCAAATGTCCAACATTAATATCAACGCACAATAATAACACGCGCGGTTTATTACCTGTCAGAACAATCTCTGGACGACACGACAGTAAAACTTTTGGCCAAAGGTATGAATTTCGCAATAACACCGCAAAGAATCTCATACAAAGACAATGTCTGTATTTTTGAGGACTCTCTGTATAAACATACTATTGGTAATGAAGATTAAGAGGCCATACGTCAGCACATTTGGTCATGTTACGTCGAAGCTCAGCGCCGAAATTCAGTCTTCCTACAGATGAATTAAATTGAAAAACTTACGCAACAGACAAGATCTCACGATTATCCGCGCAGATAAAGGTAATGCTACGCTTATAATGGATACGTTGGATTACAATTTTTAAATACAACAACTTTTATCACATGAAAATATGTACAGATAGAACAAAACAGACCCTACAACTAATGCACTAAAACCAACTAGCGATCTTATTAAGAAATACGGTTTATCACAATATTGACAATATTGATTCTTGACGTTAATTAAGTAAAACCTGTATCTGCTAAACCACCGAAGTTGTATGGGTTACCAAAAATACACAAACCGAACGCTCCATTACGTTCTATTTATATGACTCACTATTGTGAGCCAGATTGATTCGCCAATTTACAGATTGGCTCAACACTTAGCAAAAATACTACCACCACTCAGAATACACACAAGAGCACACACTAAGGGTAAATACCATTTTGTCAGTGAGATAAAAGAACTATGCCTTACTGACAATGAAAGCATGGTAAATTTTGATGTTCAAATCGATTGTGGAAGGAAGAATTTTACAAGCAAGTAGATGGTATTGAGATGAGCTCACTGGTAGATCGGAACAAAACTAATAATTAAAAAAGCTGAAGGTACTCCGGGTCAACTCTGATATCGGGACGTCAATCACCTAAATTCCCCGTGATAATGGTGCCCTAAAGCATGCAAAACGTCGGGAATATAAAATAAGTTTATATACGCGATAAAATGCGTAAAACTACCACACAATATACTTTTAAAAGTTACCTCCACTCTAGGATTTTCCCCTGTAACTTAGGTGCAGTTTACAAACATAAATTTCACAAGGACAAACATCAAGACCTGGACGATTATTTATGGATCATACAAGTACTTGTTCCAAGCGGGGTTAGAACACATGAGTAAAGAAACCGACCAGAGGGGAAGCTACATACAAACGACTCGCTGCGATTACACCCATACATAGCGCAGCGATGTGTGCATGAGCTCTCACCGACAGGTTCACCGACGCTCCTTCGGGGTACAAACCGGTTTGCGTCGGCTCAGTCGGAGTATCCATGAAAGGATAGTCCGTCACAGAATAAATAATAGTACTAACGTACTGTCGTGTGCATTTAAATAAATAGACCAACAATATTTCGATATTTCATACATCGATTAATTTAATAAGTTTTTTTGCAATTATTAAATAATTACATTTAAGTATTTTAATTAAAATAAATAAGAATTAAGTTATTATTAATTTATATAAGTAAATAATAAGTGTTTTGTATAATCAAAAATGCCTAATAGTTGTACAGTATGCATGTATAATTATAGAGAAAATAAGGATATTTCCTTTTTTTTTGTACCCGAGAGATCAAGTGAAGTAAGTAACTTTTTACGTATTATATACAATAAAACTAGGTAATAACATAGATAGGTAAGTGAAAATGTGTTAGATAGGTACTTCGCCTAATGATGAAGTCGGTCTCATCTACTTGAAACGTTAGTCAGTCTAACCGTGACAGTGCCGTAGATGACAGGATATCCTACATAATAAGGCTAAATGTGTAACTTTATCCACCCAATTTAGTACAGAGGTAGGTTGCTTCCTGAGGAAGGATACAAGCTACTTTTTTGCGAGTCGCGATCCCAGGAGTAAATACCACTGCATTATGGTTGGAATACAATCGCCAGACATTGGTGGGGGTGGTGGGATTGGTGTTGGTGGAAGTTGTGCTGGTGTTTGTGGATAGTGTTGCTGATGGTGTCAGTAGTGGTGGAGGTGGTAGTATCGTAGGTAGTGGTAGTAGGTAGTGGACCAACAGTGGCTCCATCAACACCACCACCATTTTTTTCCTTAAATTTTTCAACTTGACAACCCTATCAGAATAGGTATACATTTTCGACGTTGTTAAGAAGCTTCCTCTCTGGTCCTTACTCTTTACTCTGTGGTTAGAACCCGCGTCCCCATATAATCCGTAAAATATTTTTCTATTTAATACTAGCTGGTACCCAGCGCGTTGCTACCGCAAAAGAAATAATTGTGGAAATATCGCTTTTGTTTTTTTATTTAGAAGAGATTTATTATGCAATTAGGAATGATATATGATACATTCATTGAAATTGAATGATAATATATTACTCTCGTAGTGTCGTTATGAATTTATAAGTTCATTATACTAAGCCTATTAAACTGTTACTTTCGCGCAAGTGCAAGCAATAATTTGACAAATTTTACCGCAATCTGATGAACGGTATTAACGGCCAGCGCATAAAATATGAACCAACAAACATTAATTTTTATAATTAATGTTTGTTGGTTAAATAAAAAAATCCTAATATGTGGTCTGTCAAACATTATTATTTGATGTTCATATAAGTAGTTGTAATATTAATTTAACATTAGCTTTTGTAAGCAATTGCTTGTAACTTGACTTTAATAAACTCGGTTTTACAGAGATTACGTAAGTTATTGTTTGGTGAAGTAAATCTTTCGATTATTAATTACACTTGTTGTTTATATTTATCCCACACGAAGAGAATTTTGATATTTATGATCCAATAAGCCGTTAATAAAATTATTTCTGATATCTGTCTTGTTCTATCTTATATTTATTTTGAAGCGGGGTTGCGGCATTATGCTTATAAGTGGTTGCTAAAGTTATAAATAGCGGTTTCGGTGTTAATTTATTTATCAATGATAGCAAGCAATTTGCTAATAAATAGTTAATAACTAACATGTCTTCTAAGTTATTTATTATAATATCATGGCCTATTTTTCTATAAATTTGTATGGTCTGACCACTTTAAAATTAACGAACGTATTGAATGCCACAAAAAGAAAATACTGCATACTAATAATTGCAAACCTTCTGCATTTTTAAAGTCACCTAAAGTATCAGTAACAAAACAGGAAAGAAACAAACAATTTACGATAAATATCTCTATGCCCCGCTTGTATCACCAACAGTCAATTTAATCAATTTATACAAACAATACATACGATAGACAACATGGACATTGTCTGATTCAATAGCAAATAAAAAAAATTAACATTGTTAGTTAACTTTAAAGGAAACCCGTTTTTATAGAATAAAGGTGACAAATGAGCTCACATCAGGTGAACTTTATTGTATGTATTGTTTGTATAAATTGATTAAATTAACTATTATATTGGCGATACCAGTGTGGCACAGAGATATTTTTCGCAAATTGTATGTTTCTTTTGGAGTGAGATTCCTCGAGCTGGGGGAAGGGGGGTGCCGACGTGATTCAAGGCCCTCTCGGAAAGAGGTACGAACCTTGGCTCGAAACACTATCGAAATATGGGAAGCGAAAAACTAAATACGCCCTGTAAACGTGTATTGAACCTAGTATACGGCGTGTGTCTGTGATTTCGCGTTCGCCTGGGGTCGCGGTGTGCCCTACTGTTCTTTACTATGTCTGAATGTGTATATGTGTGTTTGTTTTGTAATTTTGTAGAGTCTGCATGAGTATATTATTATTTAACCTATATTTTATGTAAAATATAAAAAAGGAAGAATGATATGTATACAAGTTTCACTTCGTGCGTGTGTTCAAAATTACACGAACAGTTTTTTTTTATTTTTGTTTTCACATGAACTAAAGTCTGCTCTTATAAGAGAATCACTATAGCTAGCTAGAGCTATAACTACGACCATAAAGAGATTTTAAATTATTAATAAACTAAATAACTTATGAAAGGAAGAACGTTTTTTCTTTCACATCAAAATGGCGATCAAAGGCGAAGGAACAAAGGTCTCTGTAATCGACTTTACTTAATATGTTATTTTGTATGGAGACATACTGAATGGTGTAATTTAAATATTCTTTATAAATAGAACTTAATATTCGTTTTATTTACTAACTTTTTGCTTTTAACAGATTACAATAGAGGTGAACATATTCTTATATAAAATAATTAATATTTGTTTGTTCGTATTTTATGCGCTGCCACACCATTCAACAAATTGCGGAAAAAATTTGTCAACTTATTTCTTGCACTTTCACAAACGTTATATGCATAATACAATAAACTTGCAATATGTTGGGCGAGTATTGTACCGAAAAATTTATTTGAAAGTGATAAAATATCATTCAACGTAAATGAATGTATTATCATTCCTAATTGAACAATATATCTTCCAAATTTAAAACGATATTTCTGCAATAATTATTTCTTCTGTGACTCCAACACGCCAGTTACCAGCTAGTTATATAGTATATACTTTTCTCTCTAAATATAGATCTCCATCATAGATTGCTTCATATGAGAGATATGTGGCATAGTTGTCACGCTTGCCAGGCGGATTGGCAATCGCAGTTTTTTTTTTGTTATCAGGAAAACGCCCATCTCCTGATTTGTCTCCTTCTGTTGCCTCTTACGACACCGACGTGACGATATGAGTTAGTGAATATTCTTACACCGCTTTACACGCAAGGTTAATAATTAAGTATATAATAATATAATATGAAATTTTGTAGACGTTGTCAGTACCGGTAATAAAATTCACAAATTTCATTTCCGATAGGGTTATGGAGAAATTAGTATATTTCAATCTTCAGCCCTGCAGATTTTCTAAAGATGTTGTTTTATACCGCCGAAATGCCTGTGGGTACTGAATTTGGGTTGCTCGTGTAGTGCGGACTTTACGGCGAGCTGAGGTCTGAGCTACTACGGCTCTATTTATCGTCGTATATGATATTTCTAGTATTCCCCATAGTAGTCTCGTACGACACACACGGGATCAAATAGGCTGGTGAATTCTTTAGCGTCACCACAGGGCAAACTTCTTTAAATTATTTATTAGATACAATAATATTTAAATGTTATTACCTAACTAAAGTTTACGAACCTTTTTTTTTTAAAAGAATCAAAACGGAGATGCATTTTACTTCTGAGGACTAAGACGAAATACGTTGCTTCAAGTGAAAAGGGTCTCTGGATCCCACTCAGCAGCATTAAGTTGATTTCGCGCTGGTTTTCTTGTAAGACCGTGGTCTCTTCTCAAACAAACCGATGCATTCTTGCTATAAACATTATATAGCTGTGGCGTGGCCTACTAGTTAAACAATTAAAAGGACAGTCACGGGTTTTATAAAGCTATAGCAATAATAAATAAATCAATATTCAGCCACAAAAATAAAAAGGAAAATGAAGTATTTAAGTTAATCAAGTATTAACAACTCTTCAGGCTATCTAATGTCTTTGGATATTAAGGGTGAAATAGGACTGAGAATAAACTTTGCTCAGGGACTAAAACATTAAACTTGTTGTGAAGTATAGCACTGGCAAGTAAAAAGTTACATCATTTCTGAAGAGCTAAGACGTGAAAATTTAATTATTGCTGGCGGTATTTCATATTATTGGTTCTTCCGTTGTTCTTTGTCTGGTTTATCATCATCATCGCAGTCCTTTAAAATAACAGGACATAGAGCATGCCGCCCTACGGTAAGATAATGATTACCATTTTTGTAAGAATGTATTTATACAATTTATATAATTGTTATACAATTTTACTAATATATAAATAAAATTCCACCTAACGGAAGTCCTCGGCAGGTAAGCCAAAACAGCTGATATGGGAGAAGAAATAAACCGAAGGACTGTTAACATATCACTATAATAGATATCTGCCGTACCAACCCGCCTGCCAATCTTGGCAACTGTAGCAGAAATCTCCCTACTAGTCAATCTACGAGGTAGGCAATGGCAAATTCAGCAACGGACTTTCTCTAAGCTGAATATTTGAACTTACTTCTTTTTTATATATTCCATGTAGTTTATTGCATATTTAAAGCAGCAGTATTAGCTTATTGGTTAAGATAGCGAACTGCAAACGGCGAAAGTCATGGGATAGAATCCAACACTTGACTATTTATTATACTTGTTATTTGTTATTGAATACCAGCGTAAAATAGCAGCTTGACACTGCTGTAATTCGTATGGTGAGTGTAGAGAACCGGAGACCCATTTTACTGGAAGAGAGGCATTCCATCTTAGTCCTCACGGGTGACGACGCATCTGCATTTTGATTCTTTATTGAGGATAAATGTAGATGTCTATGGGCCGCAGCAAGTACTTACCATCAGGTGGACTGTGTGCTCGTTTGTCACCCTATCCTATAAAAAAAAAACTTGGAGTAAAAACATTTTTATTTGACTTAGAGTGGTTATCGGATGTATAGGTTAATGTTAATGTTAATTTATTAGTATTCTTTTCATTCGATCGATCGACCGCCTTATTAGTCTCGTGATCGCAGTGTGACTAATCATGGGATCCCGGATCGAACTAAAATCATAAAATTTTTCTATCGAGAAATTCTCAGTAGCAGCTCGGAGCCAGGAATTTGGCAGTTTTTCAGCCCTGTATCTCTTAAAACACGTTTAGCCGTTGGTCTTGCGCCTTATCTCTCTTAGGTCGTGTCGAGTTGTTGCCTCATCGTCCTATAGAGAGTTCATCTTTGCTTGTACATAAACTTATGTATAGATGGCTAGTCTCCATCTCCGTGGAGACTTGGCATCGTGACTGACATTCGGTCTGAAGGACATAATTACTATATTATTTAAAAAAAAGTGCTGCAGTTATGAATATTTGTTTTTTTTTTCATTTGTGTAAAATATGAATCTGAGTTTAGTAGTTGAAGAATTCAGTATTAAGCGAAATGTTCAGTAGAATGATTGTGGTGCCTCTATAGTGTTTGAATTCATTTTTGTCTTTGTGAATGTTATCGCTTATGACTACAAAATAATTTTTGAATTTTTGCTGTAAGCCATACTGGTCGAGAAGAAACTGTAAGCTAAAGAAAATACCAAAAAAGGCAAAGAAGTGAACAAAAAGAAACAATAAACAAAAAGACCATCAAAGGATGCAATCGTTTGCGTATATACCTACTTAATATTTGAATAACGTTGTATTGAAGTACTTTGTGTTGGATATTGCTATCCCATCGAGGTTGAAGTTTTATTGAAGTCCTAAAAGTTGATATTGTTTTAATTCAATAGACAGCCATTTGCTTTTTTAATACTTTACTCAAAGGTTAAATTAGATTAGAAGTTTGAAGAAATTTCCTTACACCCCAACGTAAATCTTTACTTGCTAGACATATTATATTTTTGTCATGATCATCATTATCAACAACAATATTCTTTTTAGTCCACAGTTGAATAGGCCTTTTAAGAATGTGCCAGCTAGTAAGCATTATTCAACAGTTTTTTTTTATATAAAAGTTTAGTGACAAACGAACTTATACAGTCTGTAAAAATGAAGGCTACAGATGCATTGCCATCTCTGAGGAGTCAGACGGAATAGGAAATACATAATTTTACTGGTTCTATATTTTTTATAGAATAAGTGTGACAAGCGAGCACACAGTTCACCTGATAGTAATTGGATGCTGATGCTCATAGACATTTACACCTGTCCTCGATTAAGTATAGAAATGCAGATACGTCGTCCCACCTGAGGATTAAGATGGAATAACTAATTTCCAGTTAAAAAGTTCTCCGGTACTCTATACTCACCACATGACACAAAGTAGAAATCATTTGCTAATTTACGCTGGTAGTGTGGGATCTATCGTTCAGTACAAAAAAAAGCAGTGACAACACTGCTATTTGTCTATTTGACTATCTTGACGGACGATCATGTGGAGAGCGTAGGCATTTTGGCAGTGTTGCCATCTATAGAGTCTGTCCAGTTTGCGTTCAGAATATTAAGATGGATGACACCATAGCACAGCGGCTAAGTGGTTCAGATCCTGCACAGATATTTGTTCGGTCCAAATATAATAGATCAGTGTCTTTACGTTAGCCCCTGAACAATTTATGGATTTAAAATGTCTCCACGATACAGTAGAAATTCCTAATTAGACTATCGAAAAGTACTTTGTAAACACTAATTTAGAATTAAAATATTTTGACTTTCACTCCGACTTTTATACTTATCTCATAGAACTCAATTAATCCTTACGCTGTAGAATAAAGAAATTGTTCCACCGTTCCTTTATTGCTAAGTAAAGAAAGCATTTTAAGCACTCACTTTTCTCATTTGTCACTACAAACCCATATCCTTAATTGAGAATAAAAATATAGGTGAATTCCCAACATTCAATGAATACCTCATTTCTAAATAAAAAGTCTCCAGTTATGAACACGCATTATATAAAACACAGTAGAATTAAGTTGCTATTTTATGTTGGTAGTTGGTGTGAGCGTGACCTTTCCTCAGTCAAGCCGAAGGATTGATGCTATAACCATATTACCATAATATAGCTACAGCGTGGCTCTACCACGTATAATAATGTGAAATTTTATCTGTAACTTGCTTTCATAATGTAAGCACCAAATCTATTCTAAGATTTTTGGAAATAATAATCCATTCAGGTGAAAATTTGTATATAAATCAACTTGATTTTGTAGTGAAAACCATGGAAAATGTTATTTAGTCTCTTGATTAAAAATTATGCTATAAAAATTAAGAATATCCTTATCCTTATTGTGTAATAAATAAGTTCTAAATATTACTGGAAATAAATTTAACATTAATAAAAGTCTCGGGTAATATATCAAGGCAAAACCAGACAAGTGCGGGTAGCATTCACCTAAAGGGTTTTTATAAACTTAATAATGTGTGATTTTGAGGTAGATTATAGGTAAGGTAAGTAAGCGCCGAAAATTGCTAACGAAAAGGTAAGTTGGATTGAAGGCAAACATAACTTTGCAATGGAGTACTCTCCAATACATTGCTCTACATTAGAATCTATGTTCCAACTTTAAATGTAAGTTTGTAATCGCAAAAGAATACTCTATAAGTGGTTTTTATTTTATGAAAAGATACTAGCACTGTTATTAACATTATTAATATTCCCTTTAACCACTCCTGCTAAGTATAAAATGCTTGTGTGAAGAGTGGTTCACGACAATTGTCAAATGGCGGATTCAAACCTTTTGAGATTTCGGTCAGTATCCCGCTATTAGGCTGCCTACTTTCGCTTTAATTATGTTAGTGATAATTACATTAATTATGCTACTGATAATTATTTTAAGTCAACAGGAAGTAACACTACATACTTTGATAGATGAGTTAGCGAGTATTAAAATATTTGACGTAAATTGTCCTTAGTATTTGATATTCATTTTACTTTGACATCTCACGTATAAACCCATTTCAGAGAAAAAGGATAAACGTAAGAAACCCATTTCTCAGAAAAAGGGTTCTGATAAACGGGCTGACGGGTGAAAATTATAGTTTATAAGCATAATATTCCTTAACAATTTATGCGTCCACTTTTCTCAGTGCCCCCTTTTCCCTAAAGGGGGTCGCTTCCGATTCGGCAGAAAGGTCATACAAGCGAATGCCAGTCCCACAGGTGGTGTTTAGTGGGTAGGCACTTAGGTTTCGCAGTGAGTTTTTTTTTATAGTATAGGGTGACAAACGAGTA
This sequence comes from Parnassius mnemosyne, assembly GCA_963668995.1. NCBI lineage: Eukaryota > Metazoa > Arthropoda > Insecta > Lepidoptera > Papilionidae > Parnassius > Parnassius mnemosyne. Next base: position 12,667,463 of record CAVLGL010000090.1, read on the forward strand.
CACAGTCCACCTGACGGTAAGTGGTTGCTGTGACCCATAGACATCTACGTTTATCCTCGATTACGAATCAAAATGCAGATGCGTTGTCACCCGTGAGAATTAAGATGGAATGCCTCGTTTCCAGTAAAAAGGGTCTCCTGTTCTCTACACTCACTATAAGAAACACGGCAGCATTAAGCTGCTATTTGACGCTGGTATTCCGTGAGAGCGTGATCCTTCCCCGGTCGAGCCGACCCATTCGTGTTACAACTATACCAGAAACTCTACCACGTAATAAAACCCACACGGCCCACATATCCCACGCAGCGTGGTATGCTTAGGGCATTCACCACCTCTCTCCCCCGCTTCCATGAGGGTAACCCGTTTTCTTTGCTTCTGGGCGCAAAAAAGAACAATTTATGTTTTATGATGACCGTCAATAAGAAAGTCGTTTAAAATGGCCGGAATTGACATTTTGAAGGTATGCTTCTCTCACGGCTGACTGAAATGTTGTTCTTGGATAATCTCTGCCAGTAGTTTCTTCATTATCTTAAAATTTGGTAGCAGCAGTCGCACTTCAATAACGTAAACCGAGCCGTAAGCCGAGCAAACAGGAATCTTAAATCACGCTGTCAAATTTTCCGGACGACTCTGTTTATATTAAATAATTTCCGTGTAGTAGTAATACGGAATTATGTTCGCTCCTCGAGTTGAACTCCTTGCATGGCGGGAGATATCTCTTTTTCCTTCTATAGACCAAATTTTCATTTATTTCAAAATCCGTGAACGAAGTCGCGGGCAGGAAGTTAGTGCCCTATAATGCAAGGCAAGAAGTCTGGTACTGCGGTCGTCAATCCGCCTGTCAAGCGTGAGGATATAGGCGAATTCCCCTAAGGGCTGATGATGAAGAACAAGAAAGATTCCTCAAAATAAAAATAAAATATTTAGTTGATATACGTGTTAAATGCTTTGGTTTTACGAAACTAGAATATTAATTACTACAGCTTTTACAGGTTTTATACTCCCTGTATAATTTTGAGAATATAAGCACTGTGTAAATTTATTTCCTCGTAAATTCTGACATTTAACAACCTCGAAAGGATTCCGTGACTTTTTATGATTTTTATTATCCGTAATGTTCCAAAAAAGGACGTTAGCGTAGGTAAAATTACATCCATAAATGTAAATCTACACATTTTTACAAATTTGTGTAGTGATTAAAAGTGAACTGTACCAAAACCATAAAAGAGGCTTTATATAGGTGAATATTCCAAGAAATTTGCTTCATTAAATTGAAATCAAACGACGAAAGTCAACGGTCAACCCTGCTCGCTTGCAAGCTTTGAATAGGCACCAAGCCCTTGGCCCCATCAAATTAATTAAAGTCAATTTAAATTTTAATTGCTGATTTGTTGCCTGCTCAACAGTAACGAAAAAATTGTGATGAAACTCGTATAAATGAGGAATAACATATTTTGAAGACATAAGATGATAACACGCAATAGAGTAACATCGCGGACATAGCCCATTCAGAAATTAAATGGTCTGCGCAATGCTGTGGGACTTTTAAATGCTGTAAATTTACATTATGAAAATTCATAGATTTTACCACTTTTTAAGGATTAAAATGGAATTCATTACTATTCATCCATTACATTCTATAAATATCCACTGCTGCATATATGCCTCTCCCCATAGATTTACTCAAAGTGGGGATTTTACTATTTGTTTTTAAAAGGATAGGGTGACAAGCGAGCACACAGTCCACCTGATGGTAATTGGTTACTGTGACCCATAGACATCTACATCTATCCTCAATAAACTATAAAGATGCAGATGCGCTGTCACCCATGAGGACTAAGATGGAATGCCTCTGCCAGTAAAAAGGGTCTCCGGTTCTCTACACTCACCATACGAAACACAGCAGCGTTAACTAGCTCCCCGGTCGAGCCGACCCATTCATTCTACAACTATCATCATCATCATCATCATCATTACAGCCTTTCACAAGTCCACTGCTGAACATAGGCCTCCCCCAAAGAAGGCCACAAAGCACGGTCCTGAGCCACCTGCATCCATCGACTTCCTGCATATCTTACCAGGTCGTCACTCCATCTAGTGGGGGGACGCCCTACACTTCGCCTGCCGGTACGAGGCTGCCACTCGAGAACCTTTCTTCCCCATCGGTTGTCGGTTCTTCGAGCTATATGGCCGGCCCATTGCCACTTTAGCTTACTTATCCGTTGGGCTATGTCATTCACTCTGGTTCTACTGCGGATATCCTTATTTCTGAGTTTACCACGCAGAGAAACTCCGAGCATAGCCCTCTCCATAGCTCGCTGAGCGACCTTGAGCTTCCTCATCCGGCCAGCAGTGAAGGACCACGTCTCAGTTCCGTATGTTATCACTGGCAACACGCACTGGGTGTACAGTCTCGTTTTCAAGTTTTGAGGTATATCTGACGATAAGATGTGTCGTAATTTCCCGAAAGCTGCCCAACCGACTTGAATCCGTCGATTGACGAAGTCGGACTTACCTAGTCGGACTATTTGTCCCAGGTAAACATACTCGTCAACAACTTCGAGCTTAGTGTTCCCAACAACTACCGGCATAGGTGTGACATGGACATTAAACATGATCTTTGTTTTGTCCATGTTCATCTTAAGACCTATCCGTTGGGAAACACTATTGAGGTGATTGAGCATAGTGCTTAGGTCCTCCAGCGATTCTGCCATAAGGACTATATCGTCAGCAAATCAAAGGTGAGTGATGTACTCGCCATTGATGTTGATACCGTATCCTTTCCAGTCCAGAAGCTTGAAAACATCTTCCAATGCAGCGGTGAAGAGTTTCGGGGATATGACGTCACCCTGTCTTACACCTCTCTGCAATTGGATAGGTTTCGTACTCTGGTTCTGTACTCGGATAGCCATCGTAGCTCTACTGTACAAGCAATTCAACACTTCGATATACCGACAGTCAACTTGGCATCGCTGAAGGGACTGCAGCACTGCTCAAATTTCGACGGAATCAAAGGCTTTCTCATAGTCCACATACGCCAGACATAGTGGCAAATTGTACTCCTCGGACTTCTGTAAAATTTGCCGAAGGGTATGTATGTGGTCTATGGTGCTAAAGCCTTTTCGGAAACCGGCTTGTTCGGGAGGCTGGAAGTCGTCAAGTCTGCGCGCGAGACGATTCGTAATGACTCTCGAAAACATCACGTAGACGCGGTTCAGAAGGGAAATCGGTCTGTAGTTCTTCAAGAGAGCGTTGTCGCCTTTCTTGAAGAACAAGACCACCGCACTTCTGCTCCACGCCTCCGGTGTAATGCCACCATGGAGGACGGAATTAAAGAGCTTCTGAAGGACTTCAAGTACCGGTTTTCCACCCGCTTTCAGAAGCTCCGCTGTAATTCCATCCTCGCCTGGGGCCTTGCCGTTTTTAAGGTGCTGGAGAGCCATTCTAATCTCGCTTAGACTGACATCCGGGATATCATCGGAATAATGTCGGATAAGACTCGCTTTTGGATCGTTACTCACACTTGCGTGCGGCTCTAACGATGACGTGTACAGCTGCCCATAGAACCTCTCAATCTCACTCAAAATCTCAGGTGCCCCGGAAACGATGCTGCCACATTCGGTCTTCAGCTTTGACAGTTGGCTCTTTCTGGTAGACAGATCTCTGGCAAAGACTTTGGAGCCTTGGTTCCGCTCGATCGCTTCTTCATTACGAGCTGTATTGAAGTTGCGTAAGTCCCGCCGCATGCATTTGGAGATCTGTCTGTTCAGTTGCCTGTATGCTGTCAAATCTGTTGAAGAATGTAGCTTCATCTCCCGTCTAACAGCCATGAGATTAAGACTGTGATCGGAGAGTTTTTGTGTTCTTCTGCGGCGGGTCTTGCAGAACTTAGCTCCGACCGCATGGACAGTTTCCACGAGCTTGTCATTCAAATCGTCCACTTCATTGCAGTCTTCTAGGGACTGAAAACGGTTTTGTAACTCGAGCTGAAAGGTTTCGGGACCTTGGATTAGAGCACGAGGGGGATGGAGCGATGACTTCATTAGACGAGACCTCTCCATCTTAACGTTTAGGTTCAGTGTGCCTCTAACCATTCGATGATCGCTGCCGGTTTTCACCCTCGCGATCACTGAGACATCACTGAACAGTTGTCGTCTGGTCGTCATAATGAAGTCAATCTCATTTTTGTCGAACCGTCGGGTCTCGACCAGGTCCACTTCCTGTTGGGCCACTTCTGGAAGAAAGAGTTCATCATAAAGAGTCCCTCTTTCTCCATGAAGTCGGCCAGCTGCTGGCCCCTTGGGTTCCGTTGCCCTATTCCAAATTTCCCGACGTTCAGCTCACCATTCTCTCTTGTGCCTAGTTTTGCATTGAAGTCTCCCATTAACACCGTATATTGGGTTTTGGAGGAATGCATGGCTCTAGAGATATCCTCATACATATCCTCCACCTCCTGATCGGGGTGTGCCGAGGTTGGTGCGTAAACCTGTATGACCTTCAGCGAATACCGTTTGGTGATTCTGAGTATAAGGTACGCAACCCTCGTCGACACACTCTCAATCTTTACAACGTTGTTAACGAGAGACATGTGGACGATAAATTCGACACCTCCTTGGGTCAGATGGCCCTCCCGGTAATAGAGCAATTTGCCGGATACGAGGATTACCGTGTCCTCCCCCTCTCTTCGGACTTCGGATAATCCTTTAATATGCCAGCGTAACTTGTCTATCTCTTCTTCCAGCTCCACAATCTTCTCGTCAGTCCTCAGGGTGCGTGCGTTGTATGTTGCCAGGTCGAGTCGTCGTAGGTGGCAACCGAACCTCCACCGGAGATTCTTAGTACCCCCTGCCCCGCCGTTACCCTGGTCGCCACCGTAGCCAGGAATAGCGGGGCCGCCAGGGACTGGGGGCCGTTTATTATTGTCATTGCTCATGGGGGGTATATTGCCATAGTTGTCACGCTTGGCGAGCGGGTTGGCAACCGCATTTTTTTTATTGTATTTTGCCGTTACCAGGAAGATGCTGCTGCCCATCTCCTGCCTGCCTCCCTTTGTCGCCTTTTACGACACCCACGGGAAGATATGGGGTAGTGGATATTCTTAACCGCCACTACACAGTAAGGCCAAATAAGTCATCCTTTTCAAATATGAACACACAACTGGGTGTAATTTTGTTTGACGATAGCGATAAATAAGGATGTGTTATGGTACAGTAAGAACCTTTAGCAATATTTTACATACGAAAGTTCGCATTCTTTTACTGCAGTAAAAGGCTTACTAGGTGTGGAAACCTAGCGAGCCTTTTTCAATCCTATACCCCACCTTAAATGTCGGTTGGACGAAAGATAATATACTGCACGCCGCGGTTATATGTATGAAACGTTATACCTGAATACACCTGTGTTCTGGGGCTGAATTATTAAGTGATGGTGAAATGCGTTTAACTGTGTGCCTTGATTTCTGCGACCATTGGTAACATACTACTGTTTTGCCTACTACTTTTCTTTTGCATATCCTAATTATTAATTATTATTCTTCACTTTTATATCTATAATAGGAATCAACCCAGAGGGTTTTTCTAAGAACAAAAAGAGCCGACAAAAATGTGATTGAGGATAAAAGCAGCTGCACTAAAGCCTCCTCCATAGATTGCTTCAAGGAGGGAATTTTGTCATATTGTTATTTTGAGTAGTATTTAGGAAGATTTTTCATTTTTATCTATATCCTTTTACAAAACTCTCAAGGTGAAAATGGGATGTTAAATTTCACTGGTCAATTGTTAAGTGCAATTTAAGTTCTGATTTACCATATGCTCTTTAGCAAACACTGGAGCAGCGTGGTAGATTAATCGCTCTATAACCGCTCAAAAATTTGAGGAACTCAAAAAGTAACAAGTGGTAAAATTAAAACAATCTGTACAACCGACTCAAATATAAATTAAATAAATTCATAAACATAAACAATAGAAGCAATACAAATATCATCAATGTAGTCAATATAATTAATAGAATCAGGCGTTACTTTGCGGAAATCCATTATATAAAAACTTTTAGGAAAATTTACTTCGCAAATATCCGCGTTATAAAATAAAATGATGTGTCTTACCTAGTATGAAGAGCACCTCCCTTCCTCCGTTTTTTTTTTAATTTAGTCAATGTCAATTAAATACACATTATTAAAGATAACTTAATAACCAGTGGTCAGATCTGTATCAAATTTATACAGAATATTGATTAAAAGTACTAGCTTTCAAATAAAAAAAAGAATCTTCAAAATCTGTTCTCCTAGTAAAACTTTCTGAGGTTAACACGCATAAAAAATACCTTCGAATTGAGAACCCCTCCTTTTTTGAAGTCGTTTAAAACGATTAAGTACCTCTGGAACTTATTAACGTTTATAAAGTGAACATGACAGAATATAATAAATATATGGGTAATCAAATAAAATCGCATAAACTTAAGGCCGTCTTTTAGGACGGTGTCTAGGTGTGAAAACCTTACCTCACTTCCCGCAATTGTTCAACGAATATAACAAAGGCGGAGTGAATTTTAGTACAAACAATGTTTATCAAGGCACGTAGATGTCTCTGTTGGCACTGACACACATATTTTAATTTAATTCAAAATAAAACCTTACTCTTACTCGGATTTTCTCTCGTATAGTGGAGGCTGTTTACAAACATAAACTCCACAAGAACAAACATCCCGACCCGAAACAATACTTGTAGGCCATACAAATTCATGTTCCTTACAGGATTCAAACCCGCGGTTCTCAGCGCCACAACTCAATAAGCTAAGCCACTGTGCCACCGAAGTGTCATACACAATACACATACACACACCACTCAACGTAGCAGAAACGAGTGTTTGAACTATTCGTTTTTTTTTTACGGCAAAAATAAAATTCGTTATGACTTAAAAGTAATTAAAATTTTCATTTGATATAACTTTTGCATACTAGTCATAGAGGCCATACTAGGTAAGCTTTGGCTCCTTTCTTCTACAAAAAGTAAAAATGCTTTAGCTGCGTAAGATATAAAATAAATGTAACTAAAGTATGTGGAAAAAATAAATGTTTGTTATTTTTATTATATCTACAAGCGCGTTTAAATAGCATTGTAATGTCATCTTTATGCACTTTAATGAGCTAATTTTTTTTTTATAGGAGAGGGGGCAAACGAGCATGCGGCTCACCTGATGGTAAGTGACTACCGCCGCCCATGAACAACTGCAACACCAGGGGAATCGCAGATGCGTTGCCGGCCTTTTAAAAAGGAGTACGCTCTATTCTTGAAGGTCCCTAAGTCGTATCGGTCCGGAAAAATCGCTGATGGTAATCGATTCCACAAGGAGGTCGTGCGAGGAAGAAAACATCTTCTAAATCGCACAGTGGTGGACCGCCAATCATCCAGATGGTGTGGATGGTATCGGGAGTTCTGCCGCGATGTGCGTTCGTGAAATTTGGCGGCTGGGATTAATCCGAACAATTCCTCAGAGCACTCCCCATGGTAGATGCGAAAGAAAATGCAAAGAGATGCAACATCTCTTCGCAGTGCCAATGAATCGAGCCGATCGGAAAGGGCTCGGTCGTCGACAATTCGAGCCGCTCTGCGTTGGATGCGGTCAAGTGGAAGGAGCTGGCACTGGGGAGCCCCTGCCCAGAGATGGGAACAGTATTCCATGTGAGGCCGAACTTGCGCCTTGTAAAGTAGCAGGCGGTGTGCCGGCATGAAATACTGTCCCGCTCTGCTGAGCACGCCAAGCTTTTTAGAGGCCAATTTGGCCTTCCCTTCCAAGTGACCACGAAACTGCACGTCACTCGATATGTCGACTCCGAGGATACCGATACTGGCTGAGGCAAGAAGGGGAGTGCCTTGAAACTGAGGAGATACGACAAAGGGGTTCTTTTTAGCGGTAAACGCGCAAACTTGTGTCTTCTGAGGATTAAATTGGACTAGATTTAGTCGCCCCCAATCCGAGACTTTGTTCAGCAAAGACTCGACTTCAGACACAAGTTTGTTCCGGTACTCAGCGACGTTTTCCCGAGAAATATTGGCACGGCCGGTGTATAGAGCATCACCAGTGCTGTCATCCGCATAGCAATGAATGTTACCAGTTAGCAACATATCATTGATATGCAGAAGAAACAGCGTTGGTGATAGCACACAGCCTTGTGGAACACCAGCGTTAATAGGCTTGTAGTCAGAGCATGCACCGTCTACAACGACCTTGATGCTCCGATCTGCAAGGAAGCTGGTGATCCAATTGCACAATTTCTCGGGAAGCCCATAGGAAGGGAGCTTCGAAAGAAGCGCTTTGTGCCAAACCCGATCGAAGGCCTTCGCAATGTCCAGACTAACGGCCAACGCCTCCCCCTTGGACTCTACTGCCTCCGCCCATCTATGGGTCAGGTAGACCAGAAGATCACCAGCTGATCGACCCCGACGAAAACCGTATTGGTGGTCACTTATCAGCTGGTGATCCTCAAGGTACCGGATGAGCTGGCAGTTAATAATGGATTCCATTAGTTTGGAGAACAAGGAGGTGATCGCGATAGGCCTATAGTTGGATGGGTCTGAGCGGTCGCCTTTTTTAGCGATCGGGTGGACTAAAGCTGTCTTCCATAAATTCGGGACTACGCCTTGGGAGTAGGAGTACCGGAAAAGACGCGTTAGGACCGGTGCCAACTCCGGAGCACACGTCCTCAGCACAATTGGGGGGATTCCGTCAGGCCCACTTGACTTCTGGATGTCCAGGGAGAGCAGTGCTTTGCGAACCGAGCGCTGTGAGAACAGCACATGCACTGCGTGCTCGTTTGTCACCCATATTCTATAAAAAAAATTAACAAAAGCAATGATCTAGAATATCGTATTAGTACTCGTAGTTACATTAAAAACTTTATTCTTAATAAAATTCAATTTTTGCACTTTGAACTATAATAAGGTATTTTTGTCGAATTGTAATTCTAAATGCAATTAAATTTTACAATCAAGGCATGTTGTTAGTTTTTAAAAATCAGCCGTATGGTAGCGGCAGTGGACTTTCGATAGGCTGCAGTTAATGTGTTCAAGATTAAAACAATAGAATAATGAAATAAATATAAATGTGTTTTTCACGGCTTTAAAAATATCTTTTTATTTAAATTATCGTTCTTTATTAAAATCTTCCACAACCGGCTATGATGTGGTGAGTAGTTGTAGTAGTGGTATACTTCTCATGCCGATATCATTAATCAATTTCTCACTCACATCATCAATTTCTCACTTTCTTCTGGTGTTTTCCCCAAGTTATGGCTAAAAGATTTTGTCTTGCACCTTGCTAAATTACCAAATCCATAGCTTCCTTTCCATTAAAAAACATCGTAATTTCAATAAAGAGGGAAGCTGGGTACTACCACCTGCGTGGGATCCTGTAATTAATAAAATTTAATCTAAACCCAAGCATATCACTGCAAGACTTCAAGACACAGTAAGTTCATTCTGCGTAGATTGGACCAAAACTAATAACTAAAAAAGCTGAAGGCACTCCGGGTTAACTCTGACATCGGGACGTCAATCACCTCAGTCCGCTGTGAACATGGGTGCTGTTAACATTCGATTCGTCGGAAATATAAAATAAGTTAATATACGATATAAAATCCGTAAAACTACCACACAATATACTTTTTGACGCTTCCCCCACTCTAGGATTTTCTCCTGTAACTTAGGTGCTGTTTACAAACATAAATTTCACAAAATTGTCAAACATCAATACCCGGATAATTATTTATGGATCAACAAGTACTTGTTCCAAGCGTGTTTGAGCTCGCGGCCCCATATAATCCGCAAAATATGGTTTTATTTAATACTAGCTAGTACCCGGCGCGTTGCTGCGTTTTTTTAATTTAGAAGAGTTATATTATTCACTTAGGAATGATATAACATTATATTATCATTCATTAAAATTGAATGATAATATAACTTTCGTAGTCTCGTCATGAATTTATAAGTATTTGTACTATGTCTATTAAACTATTCCTTTCGCGCAAGTGCAAGCAATAATTTGATAAAGTTTTACCGCAATCTGATAAACGGTATGCCAGCGCATAAAATACGAACAAACAAACATTAATATTTATAATAATGTAATTTAATTTATATAATGTAAATATTATATAATGTAATTCGGCTTTTAATATAAGAAATCTTAATACTCGTATGTGGTCTGTCAAATTCTATTATTTGATATTTATATAAGTAGTTGTAATATTAGTTTAATATTAGATTTTGTAAGCAATTGCTTGTTACTTGACTTTAAAAAAGTCGATTTTACAGAGATTACGTAAGTTACTGTTTGGTCGATTATTAATTACACTTGTTGTTTATGTTTATCCCACAGGAATAGAGTTTTGATATTTATGATCCAATAAGCCGTTATTAAGATTATGTCTGATATCTGTCTTGTTCTATCTAATATTAATTTTGAAGCGGGGTTGCGGCATTGCGCTTAAGTTTCATAATAAGTGGTTGTTAAAATTATAAATAGCAATTTCTGTGTAAATTTATTGATCAGTGATAGCAAACAATATGCTAATAAATAGTTAATAGCTAACTTGTCGTCTAAGCTATTTAATATAACATCGTGGCCTATTTTTTTTAAATGTGTATGATGTGACCACTTTAAAATTGACGAAGATATTGTATGCCATAAAATGTGAATACTCTTACTGTTGAATTGCGAACCTTCTATATTTTTAAAATTACCTAAAAACATCAGTAACAAAATACGAAATAAACAGATATTTAAAAATCGTAGAAATAACTTTTGATCAAATTATATTTACTTATGCAATGGTCAATATTTTTAATGACATTACGTTTACAGCTATGAAAGATCTTCAATCCCCTTAAGTAAAATGATACCGAAAATATTTCACAATCTCTTTTAAAAATCTCGTTAAACAAACACATATGGACTCCAATACTGAAGGACGACACGCACGTTACATAGCATTTTACAGAAAAATGTATTTCAACGTTTTGCTTATTGCTTTATCTATTAATAACAGGCTGTGCAGTATTCCATCTTAGTGTTCAGAGGTGACAACGCATCTGTAGCCATCTTTTTTTTGAAGTGCAGCAGTCTGCTGTAGCCACTTACCATCAGGTGAACTGTTTGTCACTTCAGTCTTATAAAAAAATATATAAAATGTGTATTCTATTATATCAACAAATCATCATTTAATGTGTTTTTATTACACCTTAAATACGCAAATCTATGGTTCATAAATTCTAGAACAATAAGATAAACGTTTTGTTACCATTCAAATAAAATAAACTTGGAATAGTTAAAGAAGTAATATCAATATGTAATAGCTGGCACACTGGCGACAATAAGAGCATTTAATTTAAAGATAACAAAGCGTTTAACTTTGTCATCTCGGGTATCATTAGTGAGTGTAAAGCTCAAGAACATGACATCGTTAAAGGGGTTGTTTGAATGTAAACTCAAATAGTTTGAACTAACATTCAAGTCGCTTTCAACTTCTTAATCATCAATGTAATTTATAGATGGCATTAGAGAATTTCTTATGAATGTTTTAAAAATAGATTTAAATAATTTAAGTATTTTAAAAAACCCCGTAATAAAAGAGCTGACAAAACAAGGGTAATAATTCATGTAGTCCACTTGATGGTAAGCGTACCATAGATATCTACATCTATACCCAATTAAGAACCAAAATGCAGATTAAGACTGAATGCCTCGTTTCCAGTAAGAATTGTCTATAGTTTATCGACAGCATTATTTGTGAACTAAACAAAATAGTGATACCAATGAGTAAAATGTACCATTTATCAAATTATACGCATCTTGCATCAATACGTTTTGCCCGTGTCTAATGTTGGGCGAACCACCCTTTTTTCGGTTAGATGCATCCTGGTATATTTATATATATATATACAAAATTTTAAAACAATTTTCGGAAGCGGCCTAAATGGCTGAGCAAGTGAATTTCTGAAGTAATAATAATGAAAATCAAATAACAAGTTATATTTGTAGGGGCCACAGTATCCATTTACCATCAGGTGTGCTTGCGTGTCACCCTTATTCTAAAAATAATGAAATTAAGTTAAAATAAACACAATTCCATACTGGTAAATTTGTGGGTTTGAATGCACTATTCGATTAATATCGTGAATCTCCTGACTTAATATTTTTAAGCTAGAGGCAAATGGGAATATTTATAATGTTAATAGCCTCATTTTCATCACGTTCTTTAAGTGAATTATATTTGAAAGACATGTTTGCTTTTTATATTTATAAAACACCTTAATTTTTACTTAAATTCCGAATCAAAAGGCGTAACAAAATATATTGTGTCGTCCTTCAATACTCCTTCGACAAGTAAGTGCTATTAGCTAGGGCTTTTGAAGTTATTTTACTGATTTGAATGTATTTTGGAAGGATCTGAGAGCGGCTTTGTAGCAATTTATTGATTATTTGTCTATCCTGAGTTTTATTATAGAAGACAAAGGGTTCATTTTGCACAGAGTAGAAATGAGAATAGGTAGAATCCTAAAAACTCCTTTCGATGAAATAAACCTATCTCACTTAATGCGACAAAGACATTTTATTACGAGAGAGAAATTCGATATAAAGCCAATGATCCCCTAACATTAAATTTTTGTACGCAGATAAAAATCCGGTATTTTTATAGAATTACGGTGACAAATGAGCACATAGTCTACCTGATGGTAAGCAAATGCTACGCCACGTAGACATGTAGATGTAGATGCCACTGCTGTAGATGTAGATGACATGTACATCTATCATCGATTAAAAATTTAAATGCACATACCTCACCCGTGTGGACTAAGAAGACAGAATGCCTCATTGTTAGCAAAAAAAAGGTCTCTAGTTCTCTACACTCAACATACTGCTTCCTGAAAGGCGGGCAAAGCACCTGCAATTCTCCTAGTGTTGCGGAAGTTCATGGGCGACGATGATCACTTACCATCTGGTGAGCCGCATGCTCGTTTGCCTCCTCTTACATAAAAAAAATACGAATCCCAGCAGAATTATTTTGTGTTACACGCTGGTATTCTGTGAGAGCGTGGTCCTATCCCAGTCAAGCTGACCCATTCCTGCTGCAACTATGTATAACTACCATAGCTGTAGCGTGGCTCTATCACGTGAGTATAGAGTTATCCACGTTATTTTTGCATTTTATTGTTCCCTGAAAAGAAGGAGAACAATCATATTAAAAATAGTACAAAATGTAATGTAACAGTGTAGAACCATGGCTCATGACGGAAAACGGAACACAGAGCGGTGTAAGTTCCCATGATAAACCTGTGGATTTGAACTACTGTCATGAACCACTCCTTACATAAGCATATTAAATTTTACTTGTGTGGTTAACACAAATTATTATTTGTTAATACATTGGTTGAGAATGCTATAAGACATCAAGTCCATCTTTTATACTCCTTATTATAAGATGTATAATAAATTTTAAATTCATAAAAATAATAATATTACTGGAGCAGCGTGGTGATCTAATTGCCCTATAAGCCCTCTATCCAATTGTAAGGAATAAATTTACTTTCCAATTTTATTAACACTTAATTACAGATGTTTTCTGGAAGGAAATTCTCAGTAGCAGTCCATAGTCATTGAAAGCACATACGTCTATTGGTCCTGCGAGCTCTTGAACTCGTAGGAGTTCGTCTGGATAGGTTCCACCCTCTTACCTATTGATACAATATCAACCGAATAGCACTACTTGCAATGCTGTGTTCTTCAAGCTGTAAGGCAGTCCATCTTATTGGTCCTCAGAGGTGATAATGTATTCGTAACCTTTTTGTTTGAAGTTGACTTCAGTTTCTATACGTGGTAGAGCCATGCTGCAACTTTATTAATAGTATAGTTGTAGCAACGAATGGGTCGGCTCGACCGGGGCAAGTACCACGCTCTCACAGATTACCAGCGTAAAACAGAAGCTTAATAATGCTGATGTGTTTCGTATGGTGAGTGTAGAGAACCGGAGACCCTTTTTACTGGAAAAGAGGCATTGTATCTTAGTTCTCACGGCTTACAACGCATCTGCATTTTGATTCGCAAACGAAGATAGATGCAGATGTCTATGGCCCACAGCAACCACTTACCATTAGGTAGACTTTGTGTAAGTTAGTCACCCTAATTGTATAAAAAAAGGTGTCCATAGACTGCTGTTCTCACTAACCATTAGGTAGACTGTAAGTTCGTTTGTTTGAAAACTGATAGAGGAGATGGATAGCTACCCCATTTTTATAAACGATATAAAATAACAAAGACACAGCGATTATGAACCCGTCCGCAATAAAATGCAACTGTTGTCAATATTTCTTCTTTGAGGCAATTTGTGGGGGAGACATATGTTCAGCAGTTGACTTTTAATAAGCTGTAATTATAGAAAGTTCTCATGGAAACTAAAGAATAAATATAAAAGGAAAGAAAATTCATAATAGAGTATAGTAGAATGAAATTTCTCATTTTAATTTGTCTAAAACTTTTTTTTAAATCTTCAACATTGTTTATACAAATAATTATCATCATATTATAAAATTAATATAGATATTCTTCCTGAGAAAGTTTCTTAAGTAGTTGCAATCTGAAAACAAGCAACCACAACATGTGCTGATAATATACTGTAGAAACTGTAGGAAAATTAAGAGTAGGATAAGAATAAAAATGCAACGTTTTATACGTGGTAGAGCCACGCTGCAGCAATATTAAGGTTGTACCAAGGAGTCGGCTCGACCGGGGAAGGACGATGCTCTTAGAGAAAACCTGCGTTAAGTAGGTTAATCCTTCTGTGTTCTTTAAAGTGAGTGTAAACTGAAGATTCTTTTTATTGGAAACAATGCATTCCAGCTTAGTCCTCATGGGTGACAACGCATTTGCATTTTGGTTCTTGGTCGAAAATGGATGTGGATGTCTATGTGCCATAGCATCCACTTGTCATCAGTTTGAGCTCATTTGTGAGCTTTATTGCATAAAAACCGGTTTACTTTAAGGTTAACTAACAAGAATTAATAAATGTCCATGTTGTCTATTGTATGTATTGTTTGTATCATCATCATCATTACAGCCTTTCATAAGTTCACTGCTGAACATAAGCCTCTCCCAAGGAATCCCACAAAGCACAGTCCTGAGCCACCTGCATCCATCGACTTCCTGCATGTCTTACCAGGTCGCCACTCAATCTATTGGGGGGGTCGCCCTACACTTCACCTACCGTTATGAGGCTGCCACTCGAGAACCTTTCTTCTCCATCGGTCGTCGGTTCTTCGAGCCGGCCGGCCCACTGCCACTTCAGCTTATTAATCCGTTGGGCTATGTTGGTTACTCTGGTTCTACTGCGGATATCCTCATTTCTAAGTTTATCACGCAGAGAAACCCCGAGCGTAGACCTCTCCATAGCTCGCTGAGCAACCTTGAGCTTCCTCATACGGCCAGCACTGAAGAACTACGTCTCAGATCCGTAAGTCATCACTGGCAACACGCACTGGTTGTACAATTTCGTTTTCAGGTTTTGAGGTATGTCTAACGAGAAGATGTGTCGTAGTTTCCCGAACGCTGCCCAGCTGAATTGAATTCGTCGATTGACCTCTCGGTCGAAGTTGGACTTAGCTAGTCGGACTAGTTATCGCAGGTAAACATACTCGTCAACAACTTCAAGCTTAGGGCTCGCGACAACTACCGGCATAGGTGTGACATGGACTTTAAACATGATTTTGGTTTTGTCCATGTTCATATTAAGACATATCCGTTAGGAAACACTATTGAGGTCAATGAGCATAGTGCTTAGGTCCTACAGAGATTCTGCCATAAGGAATATATCGTCGGCAAATCCACTTCAATGTAGTCTTCTAGGCATTGAAAACGGTTTTGTAACTCGAGCTGAAATGTTTCGGGACTTTGGAACAGAGCACGAGGGGGACGGAGAGTTGACTTCATTAGACGAGACCTCTACAACTTAACGTTTAGGTTCAGTGTGCCTCTAATCATTCGGTGATTGCTACCAGTTTTCACCCTCGCGATCACAGTGACATCACTGAACAGTTGTCGTCTGGTCGTCATAATGAAGTCAATCTCATTTTTTGTCGAACCGTCGGGGCTCGACCAGGTCCACTTCCTGTGGGGCTGCTTCTGGAAGAAAGAGTTCAACATAAAGAGTCCCTCTTTCTCCATAAAGTCGGCCAGCTGCTGGCCTCTTGGGTTCCGTTGCCCTATTCCAAATTTCCCTACTCTCAGTTCACTGTTCTCTCTTGTGCCTAGTTTTGCATTGAAGTTTCCCATTAACACCGTATAGTTAGTTTTGAAGGAATACATGGCTCTAGAGATATCCTCATACATTTCCTCCACCTTCTCATCGGGATTTGCCGAGGTTCTTTCAGCGAATACCGTTTGGTAATTCTGAGTATAAGGTACGCAACCCTCATTCACACACTCTTAATCTTTACAACCTTGTTAACGAGACACTTGTGGACGATAAATCCGACACCTCCTTGGGACAGATGGTTGCCCTCCCGGTGATAGAGCAAGTTGCCGGATTCGAGGATTACCGTGTCCTCGTCCTCTCTTCGGACCTCGGATAATCCTATAATATGCCAGCGTAACTTGTCTATCTCTTCTTCCAGCTCCACGATCTTCTCGTCAGTCCTTAGGGTGCGTGCGTTATTTGTTGCCAGGCCGAGTCGTCTTAGGGGGCAACCGAACCTCCACCGGTGATTCTTAGCACCCCCTGCCTCGCCGGGGGCCGTCTTTTTGTAATTTTTATCATGGGGTGTATTTGCCATACATGCCACGCTTGGCGAGCGGGTTGGAAACCGCAGCTTTTTATTCTAATTTTGCTGTTATCAGGAAGATGCTGCTGTCCATCTCTTGCCTGTTTCCCTTCGTCGCCTTTTACGACACCCACGGCAATTTTTGTATAAATTGATTAAATTGACTATTAAATTGGCCATACAAGTGGGGCACAGATGTATTTTTCGTAATTTGCTCTAAAGTGTATGCTGTTGGCCCTGCGGCCTTTACAGCTTCATCGAAATAGAGTCGTAAGCGAGGACTTACTATTTTACTAGAGCTATTGAGAGCGACGACGGCTGTCCCGAGGCATCCCAGAATCTGCTTTTGGAGTGGGGTTCCTCGAGCTAGGGGGGGATGCTCGCCTTGCGTACACCTGGGGTCTCGGTGTACCCTACTGTTCTTTGCTGTCTCAATGTGTGTGTGCGTGTGTGTTCGTATAATGGGTTGGACCCTACGGAGGGGGGGGGGGGATCAAACTGTAAACCTTTTCTGGGCATGATCTCATCATCGGGATCAAGAACAACATTTTTAGGATATCTCCTGGTAGCAGCATCCCTCTCTGGGGATTACGTATCCGCTATCAGAGTAATTGTTGTTAGTAGTCGTGAAGGGGGAGGGGATGTCGTAGGGACATTATAATAAGATTTACTTCTTTATCTAGGTACGAACGTATTGAAAAATAAAAAACGTCACGTATTTTTGTAACGTTGTATGGCCAGGGCTGCATGAGTAAAATATAAAAAAGAAAAATGATACGTAAACAATTTTCACTTCTTGCGTGAGTTCAAAATTGCAAGGACAATTTTCTTTATTTTAATTTTCCCATGAACTAAAGTCTCGCCTTAAAAGAGAATCACTATAGCTAGCTTAAGCTATAACTACGATCGTAAAGTAATTTTGAATCATTAATAAACTAAATAACTTATAAAAGGAAGAACATTTTTTCTTTTATATCAAAATGCGATCAAAGGCAGAGGAACAAAGGTAACTGTAACCGACTTTACTTATATTATTTTGTACGGAGACATACTGAATGGTGTAATTTGAATATTCTTTATAAATAGAACTTAATGTTCCTTTTATTTACTAACGTTTTGCTTTGAACAGATTACAATAGAGTTGAACATATTCTAATATACAAGAATTAATGTTTGTTTGTTCGTATTTTACGCGCTGCCACACCATTCATCAAATTGCAGTTAAACTGTGTCAACTTATTGCTTGCACTTTCGCGAACGTTAAAAGCATAGTACAATTAACTTACAATAAGTTGGACTAGTATGGTACCGAAAAATTTATTTGAAAATGCTAAAATATAATTCAACTTAAATTAATGTATTATAACCTATCCAATTGCAGATAGGTGTAAGACAGGGTGATGTTATTGTATGTTTTCGAGAGTCATTACGAATCGTCTCGCGCGCAGACTTGACGACTTCCAGCCTCCCGAACAAGCAGGTTTCCAAAAGGGCTTTAGTACGATAGACCCCATACAAACCTTTCGGTAAGTTGTACAGAAGTCCGAGGAATACAATTTGCAAAAAAAATCGCTGTAGCACCTAAGCACTATGCTCATTGATCTCAATAGTGTCTCCTAACGGATAGGTCTTAAGATGAACATGGACAAAACCAAAATCATGTTTAACGTCCATGTCACACCTATGCCGGTAGTTGTCGCGAGCCCTAAGCTTGAAGTTGTTAACGAGTATGTTTACCTGGGATAAAAAGTGCGACTAGCTAAGTCCAACTTCGACCGAGAGGTCAATCGACGAATTCAGTTCGGCTAGGTAGCGTTCGGGAAACTACGACACATCTTCTCGTCAGACATACCCCAAAACCTTAAAACGAAATTATACAACCAGTGCGTGTTTCTAGTGATGACTTACGGATCCGAGACGTGGTCCTCCACTGCTGGCCGTATGAGGAAGCTCAAGGTCGCTCAGCGAGCTATGGAGAGGGCTTTGCTTGGGGTTTCTCTGCGTGATAAACTTAGAAATGAGTATATCCGCAGTAGAACCAGAGTAACCGACATAGCCCAACGGATTAGTAAGCTGAAATGGCAGTGGGCCGGCCATATAGCTCGAAGAACCGACAACCGATGGGGAAGAAAGGTTCTTGAGTGGGAGCCTCGTACCGGTAGGCGAAGTGTAGGGCGACCCCCCACAAGATGAAGTGACGACCTGGTAAGACATACAGGAAGTCGATGGATGCCGGTGGCTCAGGACCGTGCTTTGTGGCATTCTTTGGGGGAGGCCTATGATCAGCAGTGGACTTATGAAAGGCTGTAATGATGATGATGATGATGATGAGTGTATTATCATTCGTAATTGAATAATATCTTTTCCAAATTTAAAACGATATTTGTGCCATTATTTCTTCTGCGACTGCAAAAAGTCGGGTACCGCTAGTTATATAGTGTATACTTTTCTCAGTAACGCCAAAAGGTAAAGAGTTGATATTCCAGTAATGATTACTCGAATAAAAAGTTTTTTTTAATGCCAAAAACACGATTGTTGAAAATTTTCTCGATATATTTATTTTTGAATGATACCTCTTTTAATCCACTATTAGCGTTTTATATCCGAATTATGAACATATCAAGATGCAATTTTTATAGAAAACGGTAAATAGGTATCATACATAATTTGTATAAATTTAATTTCTCTAAGTTTATTAGTTTTTCAGAAATAAAATGTTTAATCATTTGTCGCTTATGTTTACTATTTGGATATCGCGATGGTCTTATGCTATTTCCGCATTTAATTAAGTAATATTGCTATCACTCAATTGCATTTCCCGGCGGTCACTGATCACCCGAACAGTCGGCCTCGACATTGCCTTTTCGCTTGTTTTCGTTCGCGTTGTTCCGAAAATTACGAAATATATAATAATTTTTACGTGGTAGAGCCATGCTGCAGCTATATTAGTATTATAGTTGTAGCATGAATGGGTTGGCTCGACCGGGGAAAGACCACGCTCTCACAGAATATCTGCGTAAAATAGCAGCTTAACACTGCTGTTTTTCGAATGGTGAGTGTATAGAACCGGAGACCTTTTTTAATGGAAAAGAGGCATTCCGTCTTAGTCCTCACGGGTGACAACGTATCTGCATTTTGATTCTTTATTGAGGATAGATGTGGATGTCTATGGGTCACAGCAACCACTTATCATCAGGTGGACAGTGTGCTCGTTTGTCATCCGATCCTATAAAAAAATATAAATATTTTTCAATTATCTATGTGTAATGCTTTGCGGAGAAATGTCACAATTACAAATGAGAACGCAATAAAATCTTCTGGAGACGCCTTTGATGCAAGTTACTTGTGATAGGTATGTCTCGTTTCTGATGATGTTTGTGCTGTTAGCCTTTGGACGTTTACAGATTCATTGGGCTCTGGAGTCGCGGCTTGAAAGGCCGCAAGCTGAAAAGTGGTGAATTCATAATACACTGCATCGTAACTTGCGTAACCATGACTCCTAGCACAGTTTACAGTACACGTGGATGAGTTTTCTAACGGCCGTCAGAACAGGGATAGCGGACCCCGAACATTACGAATGTGTTTTGCGAATGTCATACCGTGATCAAAAGTGACATCTAGATATTTGGGCGTTGATTGCCAGGGAATCTGGCGGACGTACAGTGTGTTTGTACCTATCGATTTCTTGGGTTGATGACCTATGATTTTTGTTTTCATGATTGAGAGTGGGCATGATTTGTAATAATAATAATAATAATAATAATAGAGAAGAAGGATTGAGAACCGTATCGTAAAGGCAAGGGCCCTCATCGCAGGCTGATAACTGACCATTAAAACTGACCATGTTTTCATTGTTAGTAAGGCATAGGTATATTATCTCACTGACAAGATGGAATGAATCCTTAGTGTGTGCTCTTGTGTGTCCTCTGAGTAGTCATAGTATTTTTGCCAATCTATAAGTTGGCGAATCGATCTGACTCGCTATTGGACGTAATTTACTTTATTTACTGTCGCGTCGTTGAGAGATTGCTTAGACTGGTTATAGACCGCGCGTTGCTTATTACTCGCGTCTGTTGTCTATGGTTGCGTTCCGTTCTTACATTGACATTTGTAAGAAGTTTTTGGTATTTATCTATATGTTTATTTTTGCATTAATTGTATATAGTTGTCTCACGTTTATCTAAAGTTTCCATACTTACTTACTTACTTATCTTCACGCACAATCCCTGAGGGGGTAGCCACAGAGAACAGATCGCCAAGTGTCACGATCCTTACAAACCTCTTTCGCTTCTTCCAGATTCATTATCTTCTTCATACATGCACGTCTAGGTATCCGAGTACTCTTGACCCTACCCTCTTCGAGCAATTTGCTCACATGGTCTTCGAAAGTTAGTCTCGGTCTACCTCGACACCTTTTAATATTAACTTTCGCGCTATATATTTTCTTCACCATTCGGTCTTCACTCATTCGCTCAACGTGCCCAAACCACCGAAGCACGCCCTTATCAATTTTTGTGATAAGGTCATCTTTCAAACCTGCCATATTGCGAATCTCTTCGTTTCGCTTTCGGTCGGCCATGGTAACGCCGCACATTTTACGAAGAGATCGCATCTCCACTGCATTTAACATACTTTTATGCTTCTTCTGGCATACCCAGGTTTCGCTGCCATATAACAAAGTCGGTACCAACACCGCGTTATGTATTGCAAGGCGTGCACTCTTCGCTACGCCTTGCCTTTTGACTAACGCAGTCAGGGCACCATTGACTTTGTTCCCGGCAGCGACACGCCTGTCCACATCTAAATCACATCTTCCATCCCGGCTAAAAGCACTCCCCAAGTATACAATTTCATTTACCTGTTCTAGACATTCCTGATTTACCCATATTTCACACTTCGTTCTCTCTTCGTCCCTTTCAAATACCAGAACCTTAGTTTTATTAGCATTCAAACGGAGACCTTTAATTTCAAATTCCTCTTTCATACACGTGACTAATGCCTGCAGTTCTGCCTCTGATGGTGCAATAAGCACTGCATCATCAGCGTACAGCAGACAATTTACTTTTATATCTTTCAGCTTCTGTAAACAGCAGTCGAGATACAGTATGAACAGCCAGGAAGACATGACACAACCCTGTTTTACGCCCGTTTGGATGCTAAACATGGGTGACAGGTCATGTACTACCCGCACACAGACTTTACAGTCACAGTAAAGAGACTGCACAGCCCTTAGCAATTGACCATCCACACCATACCCCGGCAACAGTTCCCACATTTTCTTCCTTACAACCTTATCAAATGATTTCTCAAGATCCACAAAAGCACAGAAAATCTTCTGGTTAGCAGCCAGGAGCTTTTCCGTGATCATGTGGAGAGAAAACATTTGATCCATGCATCCTCTTCCAGGTCTAAATCCGCATTGTGCCTCCCATAGAAATCTTTCCGATTTCTCTTGCATCCTACGTGTCAAAACCTTCGAGTAAACTTTACTTGCTAAACTGGTCAAGCTGATCGCCCGATAGCACCCGCAGTCAAAATGTGAACCTTTACCTTTATTTAAAGGCACAATGACTGCGGATCGCCAATTATCCGGGACATCCCCCGTCCGCCAGCACAAATTGCACAGCAGATGAAAGCCGTCCCAGACGCGAGGCCCACCATACTTGACCATTTCAGCAGTAACTCTGTCTAGTCCCGCAGCCTTACCACATTTCAAACTTCGAATCAAACGTTCAATCTCTTTCATACTGATGACATCAGTGTCATCGAGGTCCGGGTCTGGCGTACCAGTCACGACGTCATCCCCGGATCCCTCACTAAGATCATCACACGCATACATTTCTCTATAAAATTCGCTCCATCGCTGCATGACGTCCGATTTTTCTAAGAGGACGTCATTAGTTCTCGAAAGCACTTTGTTCATTCTTAAGGCCGTCGCACCACTTCGGGTCCTTCCAACCTCTTTCCAGAAGAGTTTGGAGTTCTCCTTAAAGTTGTGCGACAACCTTTCGTCCGCTTCCATTCTACACCTTTCACGCACTTCCTCAATCAATGCTTTCGTATGAACTTTCTGCAGCCTATATCTTTCTTTCGTCTTCTTTCTCATATCCTTATCATTACTAGAGGCCAAGTAGTCTAACCATGGTTTCTTCTTCTTCTTTACAGCTTCTTTCACTTCATCATTCCACCATGCATCTCTTCTTTTACTACTGCCTCTTTTTATTGTTCCACACACTTCTTCCGCTGCACTTACCATTCCATCCCTAAGGTTCTGCCATGTTCTTTCTACACATTCTTTTCTGCCATCGATGGTGTCAAGCTTTTCGGCTACCCTCGCATGATATTTGTCCCTAGTATCCGCTTCCTGAAGCTTCCAGCTTCGGATGCGACAGACCGACTGTGGTTCTGTTACTGCCGTCCGGTAGCGCCAACCCGCGAACAGACCCCTAAATCTAGTAATCACTAGATAGTGATCCGTTCCCAGGTCAGCACCCCTAAACACTCGCGTATCCATCACCTGTTTTCGCAGTCGGTCATCCACCAGGATCAAATCGATCATACTTCTCTCATTCTTTCGTTCTCTAGTATACATATGGATTTTCTTGTGATTAAACATAGTGTTTGTCACAAGAAGACCCTTTTCCTTGCACACCGCCAGTATAAGCTTGCCAGCATCATTAACCCTTTTATCGCCAAACTTTCCAAGTACCGACTCGTACCCTGGTCGAGCGGTACCAACCCATCCATTCAAATCACCACAAACAATAATTCTTTCGTTTCCCCTAGCCAAATCTAGAACTTCTCTTACATTCTCCCAATACTCTTCCAGCTCAGCCCTGGACGACGAAGCTACCGGCGCATAAACAGCTAAAAGGAATAACTTCGTCAGTCCCAATTTAAAGCGAACCCAGAGAAGTCTTGAGTTTACAACCTTATATTCAGTCATAACATCGACCAACCGAGAAGACAGCAGCACCCCCACTCCCTGGCAGGCGTTCTCGCTCTCCGGGACTCCGGACCATAGAGCTAACGCCCCGCCAGGGAGCTCTTCAGTACCACTGCCCTTCCGCTTGGTCTCCGACATACACACGACATCTAATTCTCTTTCTTTCATTATTTCGATCAACTCATTCGTCTTATCTCTCATGCCTCCTCTAACATTCCACGTGCCAACTCTGCACTCTGTCCTCCACCTTCCGCCGTGTCGGGCTGTGCGTGACGGGTGGCGGTCCCCATCGCCGCTTTGCGCGCTGCATTCCACACCAACGGGGACGAGTTTGTGTGCGTCGCCTTGGGGGGACGCCCTAACCCTCGTTGGCATGGGTGCGCAGCTAAGTAGAATTGCAGCCCTGAAAAGGGCTGGCAGGGGTCGCGACGAGCACGCTTCTACAATGACCCCCTATAAAGTTTCCATGCAATTCTTATAATCAAATGTCAATAAAACTGTCTTTAAATTACTTGACAGTTTGTTTAAGTTTTTATTTATGACACATAGATCGATACATTTTTGCTGTATCACCGTTATTAACAACTTTTTGCTTGCTGATTTAAGATCATAGCGCATCCTCGAATGACCTTTTTGATGGATATTTTGACGCAGAAGGAATAAGATTATGTTCTCGTCACCACTTCAAGAAAATTAAGTTTGTTAGATATCTTGCGTACTGGGTCATAAGATCTTCCAATCGGCGAATTGTATTTGCAATTACCAGTCCGTATACTGGCTTACATAATGATTTCTTATATTTACGCGAACACTACACATTTAAATAAAACTAGTTTTACTGGTTTTATCGCGTACATTATCTTATTTTAACTTATTATATATTCCTGACTTTGCGGGTGCTTTACTACACCCATTGTCAAAGCGGACTGAGGCGATTGACATCCCGATGTCAGAGTTAACCCGGAGTACCTTCAGCTTTTTAATTATTAGTTTTGATCCAATCTACGCAGAATGAAATTACTGTGTCATGATGTCTTGTAATGGTGTGCTTGGGTTTAGTTTTAATTTTATTAATTACAGGATCCCAAGCTGATGAGAGTACCCAGCCTCCCTCTCTATTGAAATTAGGATGTTTTTTTAATTTCAATAGCCTCGCGTATAATCGTGCTATTTAGAGAATTTGTGGTTCGTCAAATCTAATATAACAGCGAGGGTCGTCTAGGATATGATCACAAACATTTCATTGTTGGTTTTATTGTCTTACTGATAATGAACTCCCGGTCAT
This sequence comes from Parnassius mnemosyne, assembly GCA_963668995.1. Taxonomy (NCBI): domain Eukaryota; kingdom Metazoa; phylum Arthropoda; class Insecta; order Lepidoptera; family Papilionidae; genus Parnassius; species Parnassius mnemosyne. The sequence continues at coordinate 12,692,502 of CAVLGL010000090.1, forward strand.
TTTTGATGTTCAGTCATTATTTACATGCCTACCTGTTGAATACTGCATCTCAATTGAAACTAGGAAACTAGAAGAAAAATACATGCCAGCAGAAATGCCATGCAGTATTATTCAGACATTACCTTACATCTGGCTATCTATTGTGAAGGAAGAGTTTTAAAGCAATTAGATGGTGTTGCGATGGGCTCACCGGTATATCGCATTGTTACCGATATATTCATAAAGTACTTTGAGGAGAAAGCCCTGCTTACTGCACCTGTAATTCCAAGATAATACAAGAGGTACGTGGACGATGCTTTCCCAATTTTACCATCAGACAATGTAACTGCATTTTTAAAACAAACTAATTCCATACACTTTAAAATTTAATTTAATATGGAGTTAGAGGCAAATAATTCTTTAGTTTTCCTAGTTGTGTTAGTCATCCGAAATCCTAGAAATACTATAGGTCACACTGTGTATAGAAAAAAGACCCATAAGAACCGATATTTAAACGGCAATCCCACCATCATCCTTCACAGTTAGCTACCGTATGCAAATTTTTGTTACAGAGAGCATGAGGGATCTGTGAAAAGAAAACACCTGGCCGCCAAGCTTCAGCAAGCCAAGCAGGTTCTGCACGACAACAAGCTTTGGGTACCGCGCCTACGTCACAGTGACCGAGTTAAACCAGCCACGGTCGAGCGTGTGCATGATGTACTACCATATGTCATATACTACCATATTCAAGATTGACTACATCTTGAAGCGAGCTTCTATTAGAACATCCTTCAAGCAACCGAAAAACATTAGTCAGTTTTCAACATCCGTCAAGTTCAATATCCCTCTACAAGATGCAGTAGTGTACAAGCTTGATTGTGAATGTGGTCTCTCATATATAGGAAGCTCAAGGTCGCTCAGCGAGCTATGGAGAGGGCTATGCTCGGGGTTTCTCTGCATGATAAACTTAGAAATGAGTTTATCCGCAGTAGAACCAAAGTAACCGACATAGCCCAACGGATTAGTAAGCTGAAGTGGCAGTGGGCCGGCCATATAGCTCGAAGAATCGACAACCGATGGCGAAAAAAGGTTCTTGAGTGGCAGCCTCGTACCGGTAGGCGAAGTGTAGGGCGACCCCCCACGAGATGGAGTGACGACCAGGTAAGACGTGCAGGAAGTCGATGGATGCAGGTGGCTCAGGACCGTGCTTTGTGGCATTCCTTGGGGGAGGCCTATGTTCAGCAGTGGACTTATGAAAGGCTGTAATGATGATGATGATAATGATATATAGGGCAAACAAAAAGATCTATCAAATCCGCCGAAAAGAACACATAGCCGACGTGAAACACCAACTTTTCGGGAAGTCTGCAGTTTGCAATCGCAGCCTAGACGGCCCCCGCCATTACATTAGATTTGATATCACAAATTCTTGCGGGAGAACATCGATTTCAGCCAAAGATGATACTCGAGGCTACTAAAATTAAAAAACATCGTAATTTCAATAGAGAGGGAGGCTGGGTACTACCACCTGCGTGGGATCCTGTAAAATTTAAACTAAACCCAAGCATACCACTGAAAGACTTCAAGACACAGTAAGTTCATTCTGCGTAGATCGGACCAAAACTAATAACTTAAAAAAGCTGAAGGCACTCCGGGTTAACTCTGACATCGGGACGTCAATCACCTCAGTCCCCCGTGACCATGGATGCTGTTAACTTTCGATTCGTCGAAAATATAAAATAAGTTAATATACGAAATAAAATCCGTAAAACTACCACACAATATAATTTTTAACGCTTCCCCCACTCTAGGATTTTCTCCTGTAACTTAGGTGCTGTTTACAAACATAAATTTCACAAGGTCAAACATCAATACCCGGATAATTATTTATGAATCATACAAGTACTTGTTTCAAGCGTGTTTGAGCTCGCGGCCCCATGTAATCGGCATAATATGGTTTTATTTAATACTAGCTAGTACCCGGCGCGTTGCTGCCGCAGAAGAAATAATTGTGGATATATCATTTTTGCTTTTTAATTTAGAAGAGTTATATTATTCACTTAGGAATAATATATGATACATTCATTAAAATTGAATGATAATATAATATAACTTTCGTAGTCTCGTCATGAATTTATAAGTAATTGTACTATGTCTATTAAACTATTTCTTTCGCGCAAGTGCAAGAAATAAGTTGACAAAGTTTTACCGCAATCTGATAAACGGTATGCCAGCGCATAAAATACGAACAAACAAACATTAATATTTATAATATATTATATAATGTAATTTGGATTTTAATATGAGAAATCTTAATATGTGGTCTGTCCAATTCTATTATTTGATATTTATATAAATAGTTGTAATATTAGTTTAATATTAGATTTTAGTAAGCAATTGCTTGTTACTTGACTTTAATCAAGTCGGTTGTACAGAGATTACGTAAGTTATTGTCTGGTTAAGTAAATCCTTCGATAATTAATTACACTTGTTGTTTATGTTTATCCCACAGGAATAGAGTTTTGATATTTATGATCCAATAAGCCGTTAATAAGATTATGTCTGATATCTGTCTAGTTCTATCTAATATTTATTTTGTAGCGGGGTTGCGGCATTGCGCTTAACTTTCATAATAAGTGGTTGTTAAAATTATAAATAGCAATTTCTGTGTAAATTTATTGATCGGTGATAGCAAACAATATGGTAATAAATAGTTAATTACTAACTTGTCGTTTAAGTTATTTAATATAACATCATGGCCTATATTTTTTAAATGTGTATGATCTGACCACTTTAAAATTGACGAAGATATTGTATGCTATATAAAGTGAATACTCTTGCTGTTGAATTGCGAACGTTCTCTATTTTTAAAGTTACCTAAAAATATCAGTAACAAAACACGAAATAAACAGTTATTTAAAAAATCGTAGGGATAACTGTTGATCAAATTATATTTAAATATGCAATGGTCAATATTTTTAATGACGTTACGTTTACAGCTATGAAAGATCTTCAATCCCCTTAAGTAAAATGATACCGAAAATATTTCACAATCTCTTTTAAAAATCCCGTTAAACAAACACATATAGACTACAATATTGAAGGACGACACGCACGTTACATAGTATTTTACAGAAAAATGTACTTCAACGTTTTGCTTATTGCTTTATCTATTAATAACAGGCTGTGCAGTATTCCATCTTAGTGTTCAGAGGTGACAACGCATCTGTAGCCATCTTTGTTTGAAGTGCAGCAGTCTGCTGTAGCCACTTACCATCAGGTGAAATGTTTGTCACTTCAGTTTTATAAAAAATTATATAAAATGTGTATCCACTTATATCAACAAAATCCTTTTAAAGACATCATGCAACGCTGAATTAGAGAAACGCGTGAGGCATTTGAGAAAGAGATTTTTAGATCTGTACCCGAAAGACCGAACTGAAAAACCTATAGAGACAGATGTCTCTATAGGTAGCTCGGACAGGTTTATATTGACAAAATAACAACAAATAAAAATTAATCTGTAATAGAAGAATAAATTAAAATTGAATAAATTACTTGCTATTAAAAGGTGTCACGAGATCGTACTCCGCAGCAAGACGTTGAAGAGGCTCATGATCAGTCTTCGGCTTATGACGGGCTGTAACGATAATTGTGATAATATTTTTTTTTGTTAGGTTATTCCAATATGATGCATCATTTAATGTGTTTTTATTACACCTTAAATACGCAAATCTTTGTTTCATAAATTCTAGAATAATAAGATGAAAGTTTTGTTACCTTTCAAATTAAACTTGGAATAGTTAAAGAAGTAATATCAATATGCCTGCTATTGGCACACTGGCGACAATAAGAGCATTTAATTTAAAGATAACAAAGCGTTTAACTTTGTTATCTCGGGTATCATTAGTGAGTGTGAAGCTCAAGAACATAACATCGTTAAAGGGGTTGTTTGAATGTAAACTCAAATAGTTTGAACTAACATTCAAGTCGCTTTCAACTTCTTAATCATCAATGTAATTTATGAATGGCATTAGAGAATTTCTTATGAATGTTTTAAAATAGATTTAAATAATTAAAGTATTTTAAAAAACCCCGAAATAAAAAGAGCTGATAACCTTCAAACGCTGAGACAGTTTTTTTTTAGACATAGCTAAGAACTCTCTTGATTAAGACACCTTTCACATGAAAAAAACTTAACCAAAATCGGTTGATCCGTTAAGGATCTATTATACCATAGACTAACACACAGATACACAGATATAAAGATACATAGATACACTCTTCAAACTTATAACACCCCTCTGTTTTCTTTAGGGATTAATAAGAAAATAAATATTTAAAAAACAGAATTACATCGGTAACTTTAGATGCCAAATAAAAAAAAATAACTGTAATTAAAAATAAAAAGTGACTTTCAAAAACTAACTAGAAAATAATTTCTTTTTTTAAAAGTTGTATGGAAATTAATGTAACCTTTTTAATTTTTGAAGTCCGTTTCAGCCTTTTTTTTATAGAATAAGAACATAGAGCAAAACGGGCCACCGACTATAAAGAACTGTTTGTCGTTTTATGCGGGGGGAAATTTTCGTACACAAAAACAATTGTCTGTCACTACGAAACTCACACACAAAAATAAAAACTACTGTCTTTCACACCATTGCCTTTTTTTACAAAACAAGGGTAATAATTCATATTGTCCACTTGATGGTAAGCGTACCATAGATATCTACATCTATCCCCAATTTAGAACCAAAATGCAGATTAAGACTGAATGCCTCGTTTCCAGTGACAATTGTCTATAGTTTATCCACAGCGTTATTTGTGAACTAAACAAAATAGTGATACAAATGAGTAAAATGTACCATTTATCAAAATTATACACATCTTGCTATTCATTTCAGTAATACGTTTTACCCATGTCTAATGTTGGGCGAACCACCACTTTTTCGGTTAGATTCATCCTGGTATATTTATATATATATATATATATATATACAATATTTAAAAACAATTTTCGGAAGCGGCCTAAGTGGCTGAGGAAGTGAATTTCTAATAATGGAAATCAAATAACAAGTTATAGCTGTAAGGGCCACAGTATCCATTTACCATCAGGTGTGCTTGCGTGTCACCCTTGTTCTAAAAATAATGAAATAAAGTAAAAATAAACACAATTCCATACTGGTAAATTTGTTGGTTTGAATGCACTATTCGATTAATATCGTGAATCTCCTGACTTAATATTTTTAAGCTTATATTGAGAGGCAAATGGGAATATTTATAATGTTAATAGCCTCTTTTTCATCACGTTCTTTAAGTGAATTATATTTGAAAGACATGTTTGCTTTTTATATTTATAAAACACCTTAATTTTTACTTAAATTCCGAATCAAAAGGCGTAACAAAATATATTGTGTCGTCCATCAATACTCCTTCGACAAGTAAGTGCTATTAGCTAGGGCTTTTGAAGTTATTTCACTGATTTGAATGTATTTTGGAGGGATCTGAGAGCGGCTTTGTAGCAATTTATTGATAATTTATCTATCCTAAATTTTATTATAGAAGACAAAGGGTTCATTTTGCACAGAGTAGAAATGAGAATAGGTAGAATCCTAAAAACTCCTTTCGATGAAATAAACCTATCTCACTTAATGCGACAAAGACATTTTATTACGAGAGGGAAATTCGATATAAAGCCAATGATCCCCTAACATTAAATTATTGTATACAGATAAAAATCCGGTATTTTTATAGAATTACGGTGACAAACGAGCACATAGTCTACCTGATGGTAAGCAAATGCTACGCCACGTAGACATGTAGATGTAGATGCCACTGCTGTAGATGTAGATGCCACTGCTGTAGATGTGGATGACATGTACATCTATCATCGATTAAAAATTTAAATGCAGATACCTCACCCGTGTGGACTAAGAATACAGAATGCCTCATTGTTAGCAAATAAAGGTCTCTAGTTCTCTAGACTCACCATACTGCTTCCTGAAAGGCAGGCAAAGCACCTGCAATTCTCCTGGTGTTGCGGAAGTTCATGGGCGACGATAATCACTTACCATCTGGTGAGCCGCATGCTCATTTGCCTCCTCTTACATAAAAAAATACAAGTCACAGCAGCATTATTTTGTGTTGCACGCAGGTATTCTGTGAGAGCGTGGTTCTATCCCATTCAAGCTGACCCAATCCTGCTGCAACTATGTATAACTACCATAGATGTAGCGTGGGTCTATCACGTAAGTATAGAGTTCTCCACGTTATTTTTGCATTTTATAGTTCCCTGAAAAGAAGGAGAACAATCATTTTAAAAATAGTACACAATGTAATGTAACAGTGTAGGACCATGGCTCATGACGGAAAACGGAACACAGAGCGGTGTAAGTTCCGATGATAAACCTGTGGATTTGAACTACTGTCATGAACCACTCCTTACATAAGCATATTAAATTTTACTTGTGTGATTAACACAAATTATTATTTGTTAATACATTGGTTGAGAATGCTATAAGACATCAAGTCCATCTTTTATACTCCTTATTATAAGATGTGTAATTTTAAATTAATAAAAATAATAATAGTACTGGAGCAGCGTGGTGATCTAATTGCCCTATAAGCCCTCCATCCAATTGTAAGGAATACATTTACTTTCCAATTTTATTAACACTTAATTACACATGGTTTTTTGGAAAGAAATTCTCAGAAGCAGTCCATAGTTATTGAAAGCACATACGTCTGTTGGTCCTGCGAGCTTTTGAACTCGTAGGAGTTCGTCTCGATAGGTACCACCCTCTTACCTATTGATACAATATCAACCGAATAGCACTACTTGCAATGCTATGTTCGTCAAGCTGTAAGGCATTCCAACTTATTGGTCTTCAGAGGTGATAATGTATTTGTAACCTTTTTGTTTGAAGTTGGCTTCAGATTCTATACGTGGTAGAGCCATGCTGCATTTATTAATAATATAATTGTAGCACGAATGGGTCGGCTCGACCGGGGAAATACCACACTCTCACAGAATACCAGCGTAAAACAGAAGCTTAATAATGCTGCTGTATTTCGTATGGTGAGTGTAGAGAACCGGGGACCCTTTTTACTAGAAAAGAGGCATTCTATCTTAGTTCTCACGGCTTACAACGCATCTGCATTTTGATTTGCAAACGAAGATAGATGCAGATGTCTATGGGCCACAGAAACCATTTACCATCAGGTGGACTATGTGTTAGTTAGTCACCCTAATTCTATAAAAAAAAGGTGTCCATAGACTGCTGTTCTCACTAACCATTAGGTAGACTGTAAGTTCGTTTGTTTGAAAACTGATAGAGGAGATGGGTAGCTACCCAATTTTTATAAACGATATAAAATAACAAAGACACAGCGATTATCAATCCGTCTGCAATAAAATGCCACTGTTGTCAATATTTCTTCTTTGAAGCAATTTGTGGGGGAGACATATGTTCAGCAGTTGACTTTTAATTAGCTATAATTAAAGAAAGTTCTCATAGAAATTAAAGAATAAATATGAAAGGAAAGAAAATTCATAATAAAGTAGAATGAAATTTCTCATTTTAATTTGTCTAAAACTTTTTTTTTAAATCTTCAACATTGTTTATACAAATTATTATCATCATATTATAAAATTAATATAGATATTCTTCCTGAGAAAGTTTCTTAAGTTATTGCAATATGAAAACAAGCAACCACAACATGTGCCGTAATACCGATAATATACTGTAGAAACAGTAGGAAAATTAAGAGTAGGATAAGAATAAAAATGCAACGTTTTATACGTGGTAGAGCCACGCTGCAACAATATTAAGGTTGTAGCAAGGAGTCGGCTCGACCAGGGAAGGACTACGCTCTTAGAAAATGCCTGCGTGAAGTAGGTTAATCCTTCTGTGTTCCTTATAATGAGTGTAAACTGAAGATTCTTTTTATTGGAAACAATGCATTCCAGCTTAGTCCTCAGGGGTGACAACGCATTTGCATTTTGGTTCTTGGTCGAAGATGGATGTGGATGTCTATGTGCCATAGCATCCACTTGTCATCAGGTGAACTGTGAGCTCATTTGTGAGCTTAATTGCATAAAAACAGGTTTACTTTAAGGTTAACTAACAAGAATTAGAAAATGTCCATGTTGTCTATTGAATGTATTGTTTGTATCATCATCATCATCATTACAGCCTTTCATAAGTCCACTGCTGAACATAAGCCTCCCCCAAGGAATGCCACAAAGCACAGGCCTGAGCCATCTGCATCCATCGACTTCCTGCATGTCTTACAAGGTCGTCACTCAATCTATTGGGGGGGTCGCCCTACACTTCACCTACCGATATGAGACTGCCACTCGAGAACCTTTCTTCCCCATCGGTCTTCGGTTCTTCGAGCCGGCCGGCCCACTGCCACTTCAGCTTACTAATCCGTTGGGCTATGTCGGTTACTCTGGTTCTACTGCGGATATCTTCATAGTAGACCTCTCCATAGCTCGCTGAGCAACCTTGAGTTTCCTCATACGGCCAGCACTGAAGAACCATGTCTCAGATTCGTAAGTCATCACTGGCAACACGCACTGGTTGTACAATTTCGTTTTCAGGTTTTGAGGTATTTCTAACGAGAAGATGTGTCGTAGTTTCCCGAACGCTGCCCAGCCGAATTGAATCCATCGATTGACCTCTCGGTCGAAGTTGGACTTACCTAGTCGGACTATTTATCCCAAGTAAACATACTCGTCAACAACTTCAAGCTTAGGGCTCGCGACAACTACCGGCATAGGTGTGACACGGACGTTAAACATGATTTTGGTTTTGTCCATGTTCATCTTAAGACCTATCCGTTAGGAGACACAATTGAGGTCATTGAGCATAGTGCTTAGGTCCTACAGTGATTCTGCCATAAGGAATATATCGTCGGCAAATCGAAGGTGAGTGACGTACTCGCCATTGATGTTAATACCGCATCCTTTCTAGTCCAGTAGCTTGAAATCGTCTTCCAATGCAGCGGTGAATAGTTTCGGGCATATAACGTCACCCTGTCTTACACTACTCTGTAATTGGATAGGATTCGTATTCTGATTCTGTACTCGGATAGCCATCGTAGCTCTATTGTACAAACACATTAGCACTTCGATATACCGACAGTCAACTTGGCACCGTGGACTGCAGCACCGCCCAAATTTCGATGGAATCAAAGGCTTTCCCATAGTCCACATACGCAAGGCAAAGTGGAAGATTACACTCATCTGTCTTCTGTACAATTTGCCAAACTGTGTGTATGTGGTCCATGGTACTAAAACCTTTTCGGAAACCGGCTTGTTCGGGAGGTTGGAAGTCGTCAAGTCTGCGTGCGAGCCGATTCGTAATGACTCTCGAAAACAGCACATCGAACAGTAAAAACAGTCTTTATATCTTCAAGAGAGCGTTGTCACCTTTCTTGACGAACAAGACCACCGCACTTCTGCCCCAGGCCTCCGGAGTGCTACCATGGAGGACGGAATTAACGAGCTTCTGAAGGACTTCAAGTACCGGTTTTCCACCCGCTTCCATAAGCTCCGCTGTAATTCCATCCTCACCTGGGTCCCTGCCGTTTTTAAGGTGCTGGAGGGCTATTCTAATCCCGCTCAGACTGACGTCCGGGATATCTTCGGAAAAGTGTCGGATAAGACTTGCTTTTTGATCGTCACCCACACTTGCGTGTGGCTACAACGATGATGTGTACAGCTGCCCATAGAACTTCTCAATCTCACTAAAAATCTCAGTTGTTGATGCTGCCACACTTGGTCTTCAGCTTTGACAGTTAGCTCTTTCTGGCAGACAGACCTCTGGCAAAGACTTTGGATCCTTGGTTCCGCTCGATCGTTTGTTCAATACAAGCTGTATTGAAGTTGCGTAAGTCCCGCCGCATGCATTTGGAGATCTGTCTGTTCAGTTGCCTGTTTGCTGTCAAATCTATTGAAGAATGTAGCTTCATCTCCCGTCTTACAGCCATGAGATTAAGAGTGTGATCGGAGAGTTTTTGTGTTCTTCTGCGGCGGGTCTTGCAAAACTTAGCTCCGACCGCATGGACAGTTTCTACGACCTTGTCATTCATTACGTCCACTTTATTGCACTCTTCTAGGCACTGAAAACGGTTTTATAACTCGAGCTGAAAGGTTTCGGGACTTTGGAACAGAGCACGAGGGGGACGGAGAGTTGACTTTATTAGACGAGACCTCTACAACTTAACGTTAAGGCTCAGTTTGCCTCTAACTATTCGGTGATTGCTACCAGTTTTCACCCTCGCGATCACGGAGACATCGGTGAATAGTTGTCGTCTGGTCGTCATAATGAAGTCAATCTAATTTTTTGTCGAACCGTCGGGGCTCGACCAGGTCCACTTCCAGTGAGACCGCTTCTGGAAGCAAGAGAGTCCCTCTTTCCCCATGAAGTCGGCCAGCTGCTGGCCCCTTGGGTTTCGTTGTATTCCAAATTTCCCTACTCTCAGCTCACCGTTCTCTCTTATGCCTAGTTTTGCATTGAAGTTTCCCATTAACACCGTATAGTGGGTTTCGAAGGAATTCATGGCTCTAGAGATATCCTCATACGTTTTCTCCACCTTCTCATCGGGATTTGCCGAGGTTCTTTCAGCGAATACCGTTTGGTAATTCTGAGTATAAGGTACGCAACCCTCATCGACACACTTATCTATATACTATCTTTACAACATTGTTAACGAGACACTTGTGGACGATAAATCCGACACCTCCTTGGGACAGATGGTCGCCCTCCCGGTGATAGAGCAAGTTGCCGGATTCGAGGATTACCGTGTCCTCGTCCTCTCTTCGGACCTCGGATAATCCTATAATATGCCAGCGTAACTTGTCTATCTCTTCTTCCAGCTCCACGATCTTCTCGTCAGTACTCAGGGTGCGTGCGTTATTTGATGCCAGGTCGAGTCATCTTAGGAGGCAACCGAACCTCCACCGGAGATTCTTAGCACCCCCTGCCCCGCCGTTACCATGGTTGCCACCATAGCCAGGAATAGCGGGACCGCCGGAGACTGGGGGCCGTCTTTTTGTAACTTTTATCATGAGGGGTATTTGCCATACTTGCCACGCTTGGCGAGCGGGTTGGCAACCGCAGTTTTTTATTCTAATTTTGCTGTTATCAGGAAGATGCTGCTGTCCATCTCTTGCCTGTTTCCCTTTGTCACCTTTTACGACACCTACGGGAAGATATGAGGTAGTGGATATTTTTAACCGCCACTGCACGGCAATTTTTGTATAAATTGATTAGATTGACTATTAATTTGGCGATACAAGTGGGGCACAGATATATTTTTCGTAATTTGCTCTAAAGTGTATGCTGTTGGCCCTGCGGCCTTTACAGCTTCATCTTAATAGAGTCGTAAGCGAGTACTTACTATTTTACTAGAGCTATTGAGAGCGACGACGGCTGTCCCGAGGCAACCCAGAATCTGCTTTTGGAGTGAGGTTCCTCGAGTACACTCGAGTGCTCGCCTTGCGTACACCTGGAGTCGCGGTGTACCCTACTGTTCTTTACTGTCTCAATGTGTGTGTGCGTGTGTGTTCGTATAATGGGTTGGACCCTACGGAGGGGGGGGGGAGGGATCAACCTGTTAACCTATTCTGGGCAATGATCTCATCATCGGGATCAAGAACAACATTTTTAGGAAATCTCCTGGTAGCAGCATTAACTTATAAGATTTACTTCTTTATCTAGGTACGTACTGGAGAAATTTAATGCGGTATTAAAAAATCAAAAACGTCACGTATTTTTGTAACGTTGTATGGCAAGGGCTGCATGAGTAAAATATAAAAAGGAAGAATGATACGTAAACAAGTTTCACTTCTAGCGTGAGTTCAAAATTACAAGGACAATTTTCTTTATTTTTATTTTACCGTGAACTAAAGTCTGCCCTTAAAAGAGAATCACTATAGCTAGCTAAAGCTATAACTACGATCGTAAAGTGATTTTGAATTATTAATAAACTAAATAACTTATAAAAGGAAGAACGTTTTTTCTTTTATATCCAAATGGCGATCAAAGGCAGAGGAACAAAGGTAACTGTAAACGACTTTACTTATATTATTTTGTTCGGAGACATACTGAATGGTGTAATTTGAATATTCTTTATAAAGAGAACTTAATGTTCTTTTTATTTACTAACGTTTTGCTTTGAACAGATTACAATACAGTTGAACATATTCTAATATACAAGACGGTAAATAGGTATCATACATAATTATATATAAATTTAATTTCTCTAAGTTTGTTAGTTTTTCAGAAATACAATGTTTCATAATTTGTCGCTTATGTTAACATTTTGGATGTACCGCGATGGTCTTATGCTATTTCCGCATTCAATTAAGTAATATTGCTATCACTCAATTGCATTTCCCGGCGGTCACTGATCACCCGATCAGTCGGCCGCGACATTGCCTTTTCGCTTCTTTTCGTTTGCGTTGTTCCGAAAATTACGAAATATATAATAATTTTTACGTGGTAGAGCCATGCTGCAGCTATACTAGTAGTATAGTTGTAGCATGAATGGGTTGGCTCGACCGGGGAAAGACCACGCTCTCACAGAATACCAGCGTAAAATAGCAGCTTAACACTGATGTTTTTCGAATAGTGAGTGTATAGAACCGGAGACTTTTTTACTGGAAAAGAGGCATTCCGTCTTAGTCCTCACGGGTGACAACGTATCTGCATTTTTATTCTTTATTGAGGATAGATGTCGATGTCTATGAGTCACAGCAACCACTTACCATCAGGTGGACAGTGTGCTCGTTTGTCATCCTATCCCATAAAAAAATATAAATATTTATCAATTATCTATGTGTGATGCTTTGCGGAGAAATGGCACAATTACAAATGAGAACGCAATAAAATATTGTGGAGACGCCTTTGATACAAGTTATTTGTGTTAGGTATGTCTTGTTTCTGATGATGTTTGTGCTGTTAGCCTTTTGAAGTTTACAGATTCATTGGGCTCTGGACTCGCGGCTTGAAAGGCCGCAAGCTGAAAAGGGGTGAATTTATAATACACGGCATCGTTACTTGCGTAACCATGACTCCTAGGACAGTTTACAGTACACGTGGATGAGTTTTCTAACGGCCGTCAGAACAGGGATAGCGGACCCCGAACATTACGAATGTGTTTTGCGAATGTCATACCGTGATCAAAAGTGACCTCTAGATATTTGGGCGTTGATTGCCAGGGAATCTGGCGGCCGTACAGTGTGTTTGTACCTATCGACTTCCTATGATTTTTATTTTCATGATTGAGAGTGGGCATGATTTGTAAGTGTATTGCTACACTTTTTTCAGGATTAACATCTATTCTTCATAAGCGGAACCAATCGCCTACGCGGTTGATGCTGTTAGGAGCATTTTAGTTTTTACTTTTTTAATTTGGTGCTTTTATTATGATGGTCGACGTGAAGTGACATGTCATCAGCGAAAAGAGCAGTATTCACTACAGGTCACTTGTGAAGAGTGTGAAAAGAATTGGGGAGAGGACGGAGACCTGTCGGACTCTAGTCTTGAGGAGCGTTTTGTAGAGCGAGTACCCTCTATCCCGTAGTGAAATTGGTGATTGGCAAGAAAAACTGTGAATGTCTTTTGGTTGATATTTTGACACACAAAGGAATGAGATTATGGTCTTGAGTTATTCTTATCGGCGAATTTTATTTGCAATTACTATTCCGTTCTGGTTTATATAATGATTTCTTATATTTAAGTGAGCACACATTTAAATTAAACTAGTTTAACGGATTTTATCGAGTATATTAACTTTTTTCATATATCCGACGTTTCGTGTTTCAGAGAGTATGAGTGATCTGTGACAGTAAACATCTGGCTGCCGAGCTCCAACACGTCAAGCAAGTTTTTCACGACAACAAGTTTCACTCTCACATGGGACAAACTAAAGGATCAATGAAAACCCGCGTTAAAGAACACATAGCTGACTATAAGAGGGTAGGTGATTTGAGTAGTACACATTTTTGACATCTTAGATTTAAATATAATTTAAAAATAGTTACAGTTTGAATTTCATGTTAATTATTTACATGTAATAAATAACTACCTACCAGCACTTATTTCCAAGTATTTTCTCTAACATCGCTGCACTGCACAATTATTTTCACCATGGAAGCACTGAAAGGTTCACTAATTGAGATGTCAAAGTCATTCCAAAGTCAAATGGATGACTTTCAACGGGAACTGCAACAATCTAGTTCTGCCGCCTCAACTGCGTCTTCCCTACCTGGTGATTTTAATGCATTTAGAAAATTTATCTTGGCTGCTGTAACATCTTTGCATAATCAAGTAGATCTTCTGGGAAGAGAGCTAGATCGTAGTGAAATGCGTCGTCGCAGGAAGATGATCCTACTCCATGGAGTTCCTGAAGAAAAATCTGAAGAAACTGCCACCGTCATAAGTACACTTATCAGTACGAAACTACAAGTGTCAGGTTTCAGTAAAACATCCATAAGCCGCTGTCATCGTCTGGGATGCCCTTCCGATAAATCTTCCAGGTCTGTAGTTGTCAAATTCAGCGATATTGTGATGCGAGACAAGGTTTGGTTCTCCAAAACCAAACTTAAGGGCACAGGTATAACTCAGTCGGAGTTTCTTACAAGGAGACGCCACAGTGTTTTTCTTGAAGCTAGGCGTAGGTTTGGCGTAACCAAATGTTGGACCAGGGATGGAGTTATTAATATTTTACCTCCTGATGGCACAAGGCACCAGCTTGAGACCTTGTCTGAGCTTGATACAATATGCAACGGGTCAACTTCTGCCACACCCGCTTATCCAATGGTGGTTGAGGCAAATAAGGCCCCCGAAGATAAAAGTGCACCACAGCGTTCTAAGAGGGTCGGTAAAAAATTTACTTTCTTATTTAACATCATCATTTTATTAATTTTGTAATCCATATTGCTATTAATTTTCTTTTTTTTTCTTGTTTGCTATCTATCATCATTATTTGTCACTGTTAATCGTTAATTAGATAGTAAAATGTAATGGTTAATAATATCTCTTTGGAATGTTTATATTTTTTTTCTATAAGGTATATTATTCTTAGTATAATGTTTCATTGGAATATTTAATATTATAAGTTTTGCAAGGTATGTAGTTAATTGGTAAGTTAACGTACTAACGCCATGCACTCGGCTTCAATTAAGTAATATCACTAATACTGCTCCTTGCCAAAATTATCAAAATTGGATCAGTTGTGGAGTCACCTCTGTGTCTCTACGACTATTTGTCACAGGTTTTTTATTAAATTCTCAGAGATTATTGGACTTACTGGAGAACAATATTTTAATTTGGTATAGACAATTTGCTACAGGAACACATAAGTGAGTTTGTCAGAATTGCATCAATATTATACGTCAAGCAACACCTATCAATTTGTGAAATCGGGCATATCTTTCGATGTATCCCTATGAAGGGCAAATTGTCTTGGAATCAGAATTGCGTTATTTACATTTTACTCTTTACATTTACTCAGAACTACAGTTAATTTAGTTTTAACAAAATGATAAAACTCCTAATAGTTTATGGCCTAATGTTTATATTTGATTCATATGCAATATAATTCATATGCAATACTTATGCAATTGCCGATTTTTATGAAATAATTTAACGTAATTTTTTTAAATACTTTTTATTACTATTAATCAAATTAAACACATGTAATCGATGCATATTTGCCATCGCAGTGGGAATTTTAAAAACAAAGCAGCAACAAATTCTTCAAAGGCGTTGTGTACTTTGTGTTATATATATAAGGTATTGAATTTTTCTCCCTCCAAAGAGTTATGAAAATTCTGTAAAAAGTAGAAGTCCGTAGGTAGTACGGCGTATGATGGAGAGCTTCCGACTTCAGATGTTGTAACTTGGAGACAGTCTGTTGTGCAGTATGAGGGCGCACGTTGTCGTGCAGGAGCAGCAGGGACGAGCAAAAACCAAAGTTTTACAGTTCAAATCTGCACTAGAGCTCATCCGGTTTGGTAAGAAGCTGTGATGAATGGCACCGTCAATTTGGCCTTGCCAATTTGACGCAAATAGACCAATATTGTTTTCATGCTAACGTTGAAAGCTGCCACTAATTCAGCCGTAGATTGAGTAACATTAGCTTCCGTAATCGCCATTAATTCGACATTGTTGACCAAAGTATTTGGATGGCAATGGGGTTAATTTTTCAGTTCGAAATTTCTAGAACAGATATTCCGTAATTACTTGAATTATTTACTTATCCCTGATAGAAAAAAATTTAAATGCGATGAAAACATGCCGCTAATAAATAAACTAATGACTAATATTAGTAATAATAAAATATGAATCTTAGTTTAGTAGTTGAAGAATTTAGTATTGAGCGAAATGTTCAGTAGAATGATTGTGGTGCCTCTATAGTGTATGAATTCATTTTTGTCTTTGTGAATGTTATCGCTTACGACTACAAAATAATTTTTGAATTTTTGCTGTAAGCCATGGTCGAGAAGAAACTGTAAGCTAAAGAAAACACGAAAAAAAGGCAAAGAAGTGAACAAAAAGAAACAATAAACAAAAGTACCATCGAAGGATGCTATCGTTTGCGTACATACCTACTTAATATTTGAATAACGTTGTAAAAAAGTACTTTCTGCTGAATACTGCTATCCCACTGAGGTTGAGGTTTTATTGAAGTCCTAAAAGTTGATATTGTTTTATTTCAATAGACAGGTTTGCTTTTTTAATACTTTACTCAAAAGTTAAATTAGATTAGAAGTTTGAAGAAATTTCCTTACATCTCAATTTAAATGTTTACTTGCTAGACATATTATATTTTTTTCATGATGATCATCATCAACAACAACATTCTTTTTAGTCCACTACTGAATAGGCCTTTTAAGAATGTGCCAGCTAGTAAGCATTATTCAACAGTTTCTTTTTTTTTTTATAAAAGTTTAGTGACAAACGAACTTACAGTCTGTAACAATGAAGGCTACAGATGCATTATCAGATGGAATAGGAAATACCTCGATTGAGTATTAAAAAATGCAGATACGATGTCATACCTGAGGATTAAGATGGAATACCTAATTTCTAGTAAAAAAGATATCCGGTTCTCTATACTCACCACATGACGCATAGTAGAAATCATTTGCTAATTTACGCTGGTATTCTGGGATATACCGTTTAGACCAGAACACAACAGTGCAAACACTGCTATTTGTCGACAGAAAAGTGATGGTGGGTGGTGACTATCTTGACGGACGACTAGGTGGAAAATGCAGGAATTTTGGCGAGCCTAGAGGTTTATATAGCCATAGCATTGGTAGTGTTGCCATCTATACAGTCTGTCCAATTTGAGTTCAGCATATGTGGATGGACGACACTATAGCGCAGCGGCTAAGTGGTTCAGATCGTGCCCAGGTGTTTGTTCGGTCTAAAAATAATGGATCAGTGTCTTTATGTTTGCCTCTGTACAATTTATCGATGTAAAATGCCTCCACGATACAGTAGAAATTCCTAATTAGACTATCGAAAAGTACTTTGTAAACACTAATTTAGAATTAAAATATTTTGACTTTCACTCCGACTTTTATACTTATCTCATAGAACTCAATTAATCCTTACGCTGTAGAATAAAGAAAATTGTTCCACCGTTCCTTTATTGCTAAGTAAAGAAAGCATTTTAAGCACTCACTTTTCTCATTTGTCACTACAAACCCATATCTTTATTTGAGAATAAAAATATAGATGAATTCCCAACATTCAATGAATACCTCATTTGTAAATAAAAAGTCTCCAGTTATGAACACGCATTATATAAAATATAAACATACATACATAAACATAAACACTCACGCCTGTCACCCAGAGGGGTAGGCAGAGATTATGGACTTCCATTTGGCACGATCCTGACACACCTCTCTCGCTTCCTCCACATCCATATACCTACGCATACACGCTCGTCGGTTAAAGGTAGTCTTGATTTGGCCCATTTTTAATATATCGCCAATTTGGTCGATAAACTTTCGCCTAAGGCGACCCTTCCCGACTATGCCGTTCACCTCTACAACATAAATTTGCTTTGTCACTCTTTCCTCATTCATTCTTTCTACATGGCCAAACCACCGAAGCATTCCTTTCTTAATCCTGGTCACAATATCATCTTGCAAACCACACTCTTCTCTTATTAAACAATTTCTCACTCTGTCATTCAGCTTCATCCCTAACATACTCCTTAATGACCGCATTTCTACAGCATTTATTCTACTCTCATGCTTCTTCTGCCACACCCAACTTATACTACCCTACATTAAAGTAGGTACTAACACAGCATTGTTAATTGCCATACGTGCCTTTTTGGACACATTCTGACTTTTCACAATAGAGTGTAGAGCCCCATTCACTCTATTTCCTGCATTCACTCGTCTTTCTATATCCTTATCATATCTACCATCCCTGCTAAACACACATCCCAAATATACAAACTCATCTACTTGCTCTACCAACTCCCCTTCTATTCTTATTTCACATATCGTTTTACTTTCTTCTCTTTCAAAAACCATAACTTTCGTCTTACTTGCGTTCACTTTCATTCCCTTTTCATTTAATGTCCTGTTCATTAATGTAACCATCATTTGCAACTCGGCTGCCGACGACGCAAGTATGACTTGATCATCGGCGTACAAAAGGCGTTTGACGGTTAACTCACCCATTCTTAACCCGCATTCTTCTACTTTCAAATTTTCCAAACAACTGTCCATAAATAGGTTGATTAACCACGGGGAAGCCACACAGCCCTGTCTGACACCTTTATGGATGTCAAACCAGTCCGAGTAGGCCCCGTTGATCCTGACACAAGCACTAGAGTCCCTATATAGAGACTTCAATGCCTGTATCAGACCAGCGCTCAACCCAAATGAGTTCAGTGTTTGCCATAACACATCCCTGTCCACTCTGTCATAAGCCTTCTCCAAGTCCATGAACGCACAAAAAACTTTTTGGTTTTTGGCCAAAAACTTCTCGGCGATCATGCGCATGGAAAATACCTGATCCATAAATCCCATTCCCTTTCTAAATCCCGCTTGCACATCCCAAATTTTTCCGTCAGTTTCTTTCATAACTCTTTCAATTAGTACCTTAGCATACAGTTTTCCCACAATGCTAAGAAGGCTGATACCACGGTAGTTTTTACAGTCCTGCTGTGATCCTTTTCCCTTATATATTGGGACTATCACGGCTTTGCACCAGTCTCCCGGTACCCGCTTAAGTTCCCAACATAAATTAAGCAAGGTGTACAGCAGGTCTGCCACCACTCCTTCTCCAGCCCTTAGCATTTCGAGAGATACTCTATCATAACCGGCTGCCTTACCTGCTTTCATACTTTTCATTGCTTTCATTATTTCATCTATACTTATATCTCTATCTATTTCCTCTTCTTTCGGAATTTCTATTTCATTTAATTCAAGCGTCTCATCACTCATAAACACGCTTTAAAAGTATTCCTTCCATCTCCTTAAACTCAAAACTTCGTTATTTAGAATACAGCCATTCTGGTCTCGTATAGCATTCATTCTAGGCTGTTGTGAATGTCCCCTGGTAGTTCCTACGAGTTTCTAGAACATTTTAATGTTTGCCTGGAAGTTATCCGATATTTTTCTATCATTCTTATCCGTTCTTTCTTGATTTTTCCTTTCAACTACTTCTTTTACTCTCTTATTTAGGTGTCTAAAAACTGCTTTTTTCCTTTCATTATCATCATTCATACTGCTAGAATTACTAGCCTTGGTTGCTAGTAAATCTAGCCATGCTTTCTTCTTTGCTTCAACTTCCATCCGTACCTCATCATCCCACCATAATGTGTTATTTTTCCTTTCATTCGTTCTCTTACTTACACCACATACTTCGGTAGCTGCATCCACTAAACCTTTCTTGACATTATACCACACAGTCTCCAAGTCGTTTATACACAATTCAGCCATACCACTTATATTTTCTCTCAATCTACATTTGAACTTCTCTTTCACACCTTCATCTTGTAACCTCTCTGTTCTTATACGCTGTAACGCTGTGGTAGACACAGATGTCCGATGCCTCCAACGTCTGAAAAGACCATTAATTCGGCATAAGACCAAGTAATGATCCGTCCCTACGTTAGAGCCCCGGTAAACCCTTGTATCTACCACCGCGCTCCTCATTCTTTCATCAACAATTATGAAATCTATCATACTTCTATCATCACCTCTTTCCCATGTATACGTGTGAATCTTCTTATGACGAAAGAAAGTGTTCGTCACAACAAGATTCTTTTCCACGCATACGGCGAGAAGGCTTTCACCATTCTCATTTATACTTTCATCACCAAACGTTCCCAATATCTTTTCATAACCAAGCCTCCTCACCCCAACCCTTCCATTAAAATCGCCTAATATCACAATATTTTCATTAACCTTGCATTTCATTAGCACTATCCTTACCAACTCCCAAAACTGCTCTCGGATATAAGTGGGCTTAGACATGTCTGGGGCGTAGACCCCTAAAACAAACAACTTCTTTAAGCCCACTTTCATTCGTATCCATAGCAGTCTCGGGCTTACACATTCATACTCTTTTACACAATGACCCATTCTTTCTGAAAGGATGATACCGACTCCCTGGCATGCCCGCTCGGTCTCGTCTACACCAGACCAGTACGCGGTATACATGCCATTTGTAGTGGCATCCTTTCCCTTCCGTTTCGTCTCATTCACACATAACACGTCTATTCCTCTATCATACATCATATCGCATATTTCATCCATCTTATCATTCATTCCTCCACATACATTCAATGTAGCCAGACGGGCTTCCGCAATCCACTTTTCGCCCCTCCGGGGGACAGAACGTGACGGGTGGCGAACCTCGTTGCCGGTTTTCCTCCCGGAGATTCTTCGCACCCCTGCCCCATTAAAGGGGCGCCGGGAACTCGGGGCCATTTCGTTAACATTTTGCCTCATGGTGCGAAAGTAAGTTGTGGTATTTTTTACGCCGCTACCACACGGAGAGGAGCCGAGTCAGTTCTTTCGGCTTTGTCGCTCGTTTAGCACCACCCGGGGGACACGTGTAGGGTGGGCCTAGGATTAGGTGGTCGAAGCCTACGGACGTGAGCGACACAAATAATACAATTGATTATTACTAAAAACCAATCTCTCCAAGCGACTCTGGACAAAAACAGGCATCAACAACCCATCAGCAATCCAACCACTCTGGGATCCACCCATCGTCAACAAGAACCGGAAATGTCCTCCCTACTTAGAGTCCTCTCAAGATCCTCCCACACTAAGGAAAAAGAAAGAGAAAAACAGAACCAGAAAGACTCCAGAAGAGCAAACAGACTGTTGCCCCCGGAATCCTCACTAGCACCAGCAATATTAAAGATATTTCTTAGCTTACAAGTGGAAGGAAAAATTAATACAACCATGATCCAAGATTACTTTTCATTAGTGGTACTAGCTCTATTACATGACATTTTTGACCCCCACCCTGAACTAAAACTGGTAGTTCCTCCTCTCTGGACTGGTCTTATTCAAGTCTTGAACAGAAATGCCACAGTACATCAGTTCTCATCATCAATCACGGAGATGGTATGTGCTACAGCCAGCTTTGAAGCATTCACTGAGGGATCTGTGATAATGACTGACTGTCTTCCCTTTGACACCAGAGGGGTAAGAACCTGGGAATTTCTTGGTTCTGAAGACTCACTTTTAGTTACAATATTGAGATATGACATAAAACTGCATCCAGGAGCCCATCATCAAAGGGACAGCCTCAGGAGCACAGGGCACATTATGCTCCAGTATCCCACACAGCTACAGAAAAAGATGATAAGAGATCTATATAAATGGATCTCAGGCAAAGACGAGACCCACCCTCAAGTAGTTGAATATCTCCTCCTGAGACTTATGAATCATCGTGTAGAATCATTATTAACCACCACCAATTATCATGCAGAGTCAGAGATTGCTCTTCGTAACAATATCAACACACCAACCGCCCCCCCAGGTTACGAGGAATAAATCACAATCAAGAGAGGAAACAGAGGAACAAACAAACTCACAACAACCACCATCCCCACCCCACCAAGAATCCCCCACAACAGTCCCCATCTCTACTGTCAGAATTACTTCTTATTAAAAAACCAATCAAAATAATTCCTTTTATAACAATCTCAGAAGAGCTGTGTTCACCCTCCATCCGTCAAACACATCCCCCCGCAATCGACGATGTTGCTGTAGAGGACCCAATTGGATCACTCACACACAACTCCAACCAATCAGAAATGCCAAACATAAGGAATCAGAATCAAATGCCTACACAGAAAATCAGCCGATTATATACAGTCTCAAAGATCATCACATTGCTAGGCGTGATCCTGATCACAGTGGGCATAATCCAACTAATGATAATGTTTATCCCCTCCAACAATGATGAATTGCATCCCCTTATTAGCTCCATGAAATCGAGTAGATTAGAAGCCTCACCCAAAGTATATATTGAATCAAATGATTTGAAACATCTCAAGCTATGGGATAGACTAACAGTGCATGAGATTCTCCCACCTCAAAATGTTAGTACTATTCCTGGCATCATATATTGGGACTCTTTAATTACATACCGTTGGCCCTTCCTCTCTTCTAAACCAGAGCCCATTTCTATCATTCCAGTAATTACTCAAGAGTTTCCAATAACATATGGATGGGACTCACTAGGAGAGTTTGAAGATGGTGATCACTTATACTTAAGAGGTCGCCAATACTTTGAGAAAATACAATGCACCCATGAAAAGCTATGGGGCACATATGACATACGACAGATCACTATCATCAAAACATCCTTTACTTTAGAAAATCAGAAGTTTAAGGCAAATATTTAATTTCCAGTTGATTCTCCTTTTTCCCTTCCCCCGGACTACTTTCGTCAGAGTTGGGCAATATTTCCCTCCCCCAAATTGTGGTGTCGGGACTATCACACTATCTCTGATGTACGAGTTATACTTATTAAAAAACACTCAACATTTTATCAGCTATCTCCCAGCCCAGCAGATGATTCAATTCTATTAAGTTTAAATGACCCAGTTGACCATTGTTTATCCCATCTAGGTAAACAAACTGTATACTGATCGTCACAGGGGTTCTTCTATCAGTTAATATATGAAGGATCCGCACATGATCCTGACCAGGTCACGAAAGAACTGACCAGAAGAGCCAACTTAAAGATTGTGGGAAGATGGTAACACCTCTGCGAAGCCTCCTCAGATCATCCTCTTTATCCCTCCTCTTCCATGCATTCACCGTTATACTACCTCAGAAATGTCACTCAAATCATTCCCGCACCAAGATCATCACCTACATCACAGTCTATCATATTATTATCATTATTATTAAAGAAAAAAAAAACAATTAAAATAATACAATTATAGTACAAAAATTACAGATCATAGTGCTGTCACACTAAAGACTCTCTTATTTACCATTATACCTCCATCTCCATCCCCACCAGAACACCCTTTTCCAAAAAATCTATTGAACATTCCTAACGACAACCATGGAATTGATTCACCAAATTTTCATTTTCATTTTTAACTTAGTTTTTGTTTTTGATTTCAGCTTTCCTTTGCCCATTACAGGGGATCTGAACTCCATCAGAGGATCCAATGAAACCTCACTTTCTGAGAAAATCCATTTTAGAATTAACTCGAGTGTTCAATATCACTCTTTCCCAACTAGGCCAAATTGTGAGTCCTTATTAAATATTAATGACATACAATATCCTATATCTGTTGCCATCTGGAAGATTGATTTAACTAATAAACCACATAAAACACAGTAGAATTAAGTTGCTATTTTATGTTGGTAGTTGGTGTGAGCGTGACCTTTCCTCAGTCAAGCCGTACGATTGATGCTATAACCATATTACCATAATATAGCTACAGCGTGGCTCTACCACGTATTATAATGTGAAATTTGATCTGTAACGAATCGTCTCGCGCGCAGACTTGACGACTTCCAGCCTCCCGAACAAGCCGGTTTCCGAAAGGGCTTTAGCACCATAGACCACATACATACCCTTCGGCAAAATGTACAGAAGTCCGAAGAGTACAATTTGCCACTATGTCTGGCGTATGTGGACTATGAGAAAGCCTTTGATTCCGTCGAAATTTGGGCGGTGCTGCAGTCCCTTCAGCGGTGCCAAGTTGACTGTCGGTATATCGAAGTGTTGAAGTGCTTGTGCAGTAGGGCTACGATGGCTATCCGAGTACAGAACCAGAGTACGAAACCTATCCAATTGCAGAGAGGTGTAAGACAGGGTGACGTCATATCCCCGAAACTCTTCACCGCTGCATTGGAAGACGTTTTCAAGCTTCTGGACTGGAAAGGATACGGTATCAACATCAATGGCGAGTACATCACTCACCTTCGATTTGCCGATCATATAGTCCTTATGGCAGAATCGCTGGATTGATGAACCTAGGCACTATGCTCAATGACCTCAATAGTGTTTCCCAACGGATAGGTCTTAAGATGAACATGGACAAAACAAAGATCATGTTTAATGTCCATGTCACACCTATGCCGGTAGTTGTTGGGAACACTAAGCTCGAAGTTGTTGACGAGTATGTTGACCTGGGACAAATAGTCCGACTAGGTAAGTCCAACTTCGACCGAGAGGTCAATCGACGGATTCAACTCGGTTGGGCAGCGTTCGGGAAATTACGGCACATCTTCTCGTCAGGTATACCTCAAACCTTGAAAACGAGACTGTACACCCAGTGCGTGTTGCCAGTGATGACATACGGAACTGAGACGTGGTCCTTCACTGCTGGCCGGATGAGGAAGCTCAAGGTCGCTCAGCGAGCTATGGAGAGGGCTATGCTCGGAGTTTCTCTACGTGATAGACTTAGGAATGAGGATATCCGCTATAGAACCAGAGTAACCGACATAGCCCAACGGATTAGTAAGCTGAAGTGGCAATGGGCCGGCCATATAGCTCGAAGAACCGACAACCGATGAGGAAGAAAGGTTCTCGAGTGGCAGCCTCGTACCGGTAGGCGAAGTGTGGGGTGTCCCCCCACGAGATGGAGTGACGACCTGGTAAGACATGCAGGAAGTCGATGGATGCAGGTGGCTCAGGACCGTGCTTTGTGGCATTTTTTGGGGGAGGCCTATGTTCGGCAGTGGACTTGTGAAGGGCTGTAATGATGATGATGATGATGATGATGATCTGTAACTTGCTTTCATAATGTAAGCACCCACTAACAAACGATTTTGCGATATTATTCCCCTAATGGAGGATGTAAGTTTGTATGAAAATCCTTTTTAAAGGTAAATCTATGAAAATAGATACTAGGCATTTTAATAAGAAAAATCTATTCTAAGATTTTTTGGAAATATTAATCCATTCAGGTGAAAATTTGTATACAAATCAACTTGATTTTGTAGTGAAAACCATGGAAAATGTTATTTAGTCTCTTGATTAAAAATTATTCTATAAAAATTAAGAATATCCTTATCCTTAATGTGTAATAAATAAGTTCTAAATATTACTGGAAATAAATTTAACATTAATAAAAGTCTCGGGTAATATATCAAGGCAAAACCAGACAAGTGCGGGTAGCACTCACCTAAAGGGTTTTTTATAAACTTAATTATGTGTGATTTTGAGGTAGATTATAGGTAAGGTAAGTAAGCGCCGAAAATTGCTAACGAAAAGGTAAGTTGGATTGAAGGCAAACATAACTTTGCAATGGAGTACTCTCCAATACATTGCTCTACATTAGAATCTATGTTCCAACTTTAAATGTAAGAATACTCTATAAGTGGTTTTTTTTTATGAAAAGATACTAGCACTGTTATTAACATTATTAATATTCCCTTTAACTACTCCTGGTAAGTATAAAATGCTTGTGTGTAGAGTGGTTCACGACAATTATCAAATGGCGGATTCAAACCTTTTGAGATTTCGGTCAGTACCCCACTATTAGGTTGCCTACTTTCGCTTCAATTATGTCAGTGATAATTACATTAATTACGCTACTGATAATTATTTTAAGTCAACAGGAAATAACCCTACAGACTTTGATAGGTGAGTTAGCGAGTATTAAAATATTTGACGTAAATGGTCCTTAGTATTTGATATTCATTTCACTTTGACATCTCACGTATAAACCCATTTCAGAGAAAAAGGATAAACGTAATAAACCCATTTCTCAGAAAAAGGGTTCTGATATACGGGCTGACGGGTGAAAATGATAGTTTATAAGCATAACATTCCTTAACAATTTATGCGTCCACTTTTCTCAGTGCGCCCTTTTCCCTAAAGTGGGTCGCTTCCGATTCGGCAGAAAGGTCATACAAGCCAATGCCGGTCCCACAGGTGGTGTTTAGTGGGTAGGCACTTAGGTTTCGCAGTGAGTTTTTTTATAGTATAGGGTGAGAAACGAGTACACAGTCTACCTGATGGTAAGTGGTTGCTGTGACCCATAGACATCTACGTTTATCCTCGATTACGAATCAAAATGCAGATACGTTGTCACCCGTGAGAATTAAGATGGAATGCCTCGTTTCCATTAAAAAGGGTCTCCTGTTCTCTACACTCACCATACAAAACACAGCAGCATTAAGCTGCTATTTGACGCTGGTATTCTGTGAGAGCGTGGTCCTTCCCCGGTCGAGCCGACCCATTCGTGTTACAACTATACCAGAAATATAGCTGCAGCATGGCTCTACCACGTAATAAAACCCAAACGGCCCACATATCCCACGCAGCGTGGTATGCTTAGGGCATTAACCACCTCACTCCCCCGCTTACTGGATGGTAGCCCTTTTTCTTTGCTTCTGGGCGCAAAAAAGAACAATTTATGTTTTATGATGACCGTCAACAAGAAAGTCGTTTAAAATGGCCGGAGTTGACATTTTGAAGGTATGCTTCTCTCACGGCTGACTGACATGTTGTTCTTGGGTAATCTCTGCCAGTAGTTTCATCATTATCTTAAAATTTGGTAGCAGCCGTCGCACTTCAATAACGTAAACCGAGCCGTAGGCCGAGCAAACAGGAATCTTAAATCACGCTGCCACATTTTCTTTAATTTAAATTAAATTAAATAATTTCCGTATAGTAGTATAACGGAATTATGTTCGCTCCTCGAGTTGAACTCCTTGCATGGCGGGAGATATCTCTTTTTCCTTCTATAGACAAAATTTTTATTTATTTCAAAATCCGTGAACGAAGTCGCGGGCAGGAAGTTAGTGCCCTGTAATGCAAGGCAAGAAGTCTGGTACTGCGGTCGTCAATCCGCCTGTCAAGCGTGAGGATAAAGGCAAATTCTCCCTAAGGGCTGATGATGAAGAACAAGAAAGAGTCCTCAAAATAAAAATAAAATATTTAGTTGATATACGTGTTAAATGCCTTGGTATTACGAAACTAGAATATTAAATACTACAGCTTTTACAAGTTTTATACTCCCTGTATAATTTTGAGAATATAAGCACTGTGTAAATTTATTTCCTCGTAAATTCTGACATTTAACAACCTCGAAAGGATTGCGTGACTTTTTATGATTTTTATTATCCGTAATGTTCCAAAAAAGGACGTTAGCGTAGGTAAAATTACATCCATAAATGTAAATCTACACATTTTTACAAATTTGTGTAGTGATTAAAAGTGAACTGTACCAAAACCATAAAAGACGCTTTATATACGTGAATATTCCAAGAAATTTGCTTCATTAAATTGAAATCAAACGACGAAAGTCAACGGTCAACCCTGCTCGCTTGCAAGCTTTGAAATAGCACCAAGCCCTTGGCCCCATCAAATTAATTAAAGTTAATTTAAATTTTAATTGCTGATTTCTTAACAGTGACGAAAAAATTGTGATGAAACTCGTATAAATGAGGAGTAAAATATTTTGAAGACATAAGATAGAAGACATAACACGCAATAGAGTTACATCGCGGACATAGCCCATTCAGAAATTAATGGGTCTGCGCAATGCTGTGGGACGTTTAAATGCTGTAAATTTACATTATGGAAATTCATAGATTTTTCCAATTCTTAAGGATTAAAATGGAACTCATTAACTATTCATCCATTACATTCTATAAATATCCACTGCTGCATATATGCCTCTCCCCATAGATTTCCTCATAGTGGGGATTTTACTATGTTTTTTAATAGGATAGGGTGACAAACGAGCACACAGTCCACCTGATGGTAAGTGGTTACTGTGACCCATAGACATCTACATCTATCCTCAATAAAGACTAAAGATGCAGATGCGCTGTCACCCATGAAGACTAAGATGGAATGCCTCTTCCACCATATGAAACACATCAGCGTTATATAACTTTTACATCCCAGTCATAGAGCCCATACTAGGTAAGCTTTGGCTCCTTTCTTCTACAAAAAGTAAAAATGCTTTAGCTGTGTAAGATATAAAATAAATGTAACTAAAGTATGTGGGAAAAATAAATGTTTGTTATTTTTATTATCTCTACAAGCGCGTTTAAATAGTATTGTAATGTCATCTTTATGCACTTTAATGAGCTAATTATTATGACTTCCGTTTTAGGGTTCACACATCGCATGTCAGTATGTTCAATTTTCATAAAATTATTTCATTTTTGATAATAATTACATATTGTAAGACTTATAGTGGATCAAATAAGTTTTGCAATTTCACCTTAAGTTACAAAGACATTTTGTCCCATAAAAATTGGATTCAAAGCCGGTGATCCGATATCAATTTTTTCAGATCAATGGAAAAGTCAAACAATATGATTTGCAGATTTTTTAACCCTCTTACCCGTAATGCTTGTCATTTTTGCTTTAACTGCGTTCTTAAGATTGATGTTTCACATAACTTCATATGTACTTAACGGAAATATGGCCGTCTCGAATTCTTAAAGAATAAAAGTATTAACATATTGCGTGAGTATCTCATATACTCCTATGAGATATCTGGATATCTGGAAGAGGCCTATGTTTCTCAGTGACTTTTGGTAGGAATTAAGGTGGAAAAAAATTAAAATCAGATTTAAAACTTGCTGACGTTTCTCTATAATAATATAATTCTTATCTTTTGTACTCGTAGTTAAGATTTATGAGAAAGCTCAACACAACAACATACGTTTGAAAACTGAGCCTAAGTTTCTACATAAGAGATCAGAAAAACTGCAGTTGCTAAATATTGGTAGCAAAGATAAACTTATTTAAACAAATAACTTTATTTTGTCAGTTAAATAAATTGCATTCAGTTTATAGGATTTAAATATTTAACTACAGCTAAGTATTGAATAAAACTACTTTTACGGATTTGATCGCGTTTGATTAACTTATTTTGCCTGTTTATATTAATTCCCGACGTTTCAGGTGCTTTCCAGCACCCATGGTCAAGGGAGAATGGTCACTGGGTGCTGGAAAGCACCCGAAACGTCGGGAATGAATAAAAATAAGCAAAATAAGTTAATTAAACGCGATAAAATCCGTAAAAGTAGTTTTATTTAATGTGCAATATTCGCGTAAATAAAAGAAATCATTATACAGCTAAGTATATTGTCAAGCTTAATTAGTTCTTTTATTTTTTCTAACAAAGCCCAGAAGTACAAAAACTGACATAACCACAATTCTTTTTATATTGTTTTTAAAAAAAGAATTATAATCTTACAGTTTTGGGAAGGGAATACGGGCTGATTTTATCACTCATTTTTCAATTTTTCCGTCCGTCTGTCAAACTTTATCTCAGGAACGGGTATCAATCTGAAATCTGTATCAAATATTGAAGTCAATAGTTTGTTGGAGGTGTATAAAATGCAAGCTTCTAAGTTAACGAAATTTAAAGATACGGCGTTTATATTAAATATTTTAAAACCTAATACAGTACAACCCGTTGACATCAATCAATTACAGCTTATAAAAGTCCTTTGCTGAACATAGGTGTAAAATAGCTGCTGTGTTTCGTTTGGTGAGTGTAGAGAACCGGAGACCCTTTATACTGGAAACAAGACATTTCATCACAGCCCTCAGGGGTGACAAGACTTGTCACCCCTGAGGACTGTGATGAAATGTCTTGTATTTTGATCAAAGTGAATAAATGTAGATGTCTATTGCGTCTCAGCATCCACTTAACACCGAGTTGAACTGTCTGCTCGTTTGTCCCTCTTATTTTATAAAAAAAGGTCTCATAGGGAGGGCTTTGCTATAGTTGCAGCTCTTGGTAGGTGGGATAATAACCTCACTTTTTACAATTTTGGTTTGTTTTCCATTTTCGCCCCAAAACTACGAGACAAATAGGAATGGAACGGAGAACTTAAAAGAAAACAGTAGGAGAACGTTCTTCCACTGCAAAGTTATGTTTGTCCTTTAATCGACTTAATTGTTATAGCAATGTATAAGCACCGATGCTTACCTTTTATTTCGGTGAAAGTAAGTACCTATCTAAATTCTAACACTATAATACGTACCTATTGAATATAAATGAAATATTACCTATCCTTGTCAATTTACGTTATTCGTGTATAACAACCATCTAAAATATATTCCCGGGATGTATGAATATCTACATATATGATCTAGTTTATTCGGAACCCTCAGGGCGCGAGCCCTTCTCGCTCTTGTTCCGTTTTATTTTTCATAAATATAATATATCTAATCCACAACTGTCTGCGTCGGCTGCCAATCTCGATCGTTCGAGCACAGCGCGACAGCGATAGATTGAAAAACCTATTCTGCTGCCTGCATTTTCTCTCATTGAGCTGCATGAAAATCCTAAAGACTATTTGTTGACATAATGGTATTATAATTATCTAGTAATTGATAAAGCAATAAGCAAAACGTTGACTACATTTCCGTGTATTAGTATTTAGTGTGCTTTCCATCAATATTGTAATTTTTGCGTGTTTGTTTTATAATACCAACATTAATATGTACGATATTTTACCTATCATTTTACTTGACGGGATGAGAAGGGGAAGGTGGTTCATGGTTGTAAATGTATCGTCATTAAAAATAATGACCATTGCATAATTAAATATATTTTGTTAAACTTTTACCTTTACAACATTTAAAATACATTTTCTTTAATGTTTTGTAACTAATATATTTAGGGAACTCAATTAAACAAGGAAGTTCTCAATTTGACTGTATTTTTCTTTGTATGTATGCAACACGGTATATTCTTTGGAATAGAATTGTGAACTTATTTTAATTATTCTTTTTTATTAAATACGTTTATATTTAAGAGTTGCCACACCACACAAATTTAGAATAGAAAAAGAAATGAAGTTTATAACGTAATTACGTAGGCGATATTCTAGTTAATTAGTTGAGTGCTATTTCTTAGTCCACCGAAAAGGGTCAAAAATAAAATTTAATAATATTTAAAAAGACGACGTAAATACACTTAAAATAATTTAAATAATTTTATACACTGTCTTAGCACTGATTTATGAAACTATTATTTGAAAATTATTTTTATCACTTTTATGTCTGTTCTTAATATATTATTTTGACCCTTTTGAATATATGCTATGGAATTTTACGTGATAGAGCCATGCTGCAGATATATTAATAGTATAGTTGTATTATGAATGGGTCGGCTCGTCCGGGGAAGCACCACGCTCTTACAGAACACCAGCGTAAAATAGCAGCATAATGCTGCTGTGTTTCGTATGGTGAGTGTAGAGAACCGGAGACCCAATTTACTGGAAAAAAGACATTCTACTCACGGCTGATAACGCATCTACATTTTAGTTCACAAATGAAAATAGATGTAGATATCTATGGGCCACAGCAACCACTTACCATCATGTAGACTGCGTGCTCGTTTGTCACCCATATTCTATAAAAAAAATTTAACAAAACCAATGATCTAGAATATCGTATTACTACCTCTCGTAGTTACATTAAAAACTTTATTCTTAATAAAACTCTATTTTAGCACTTTGAACTGTAATTTGGTATTTTTGTCGACTTGTAATTCCAAATACAATAAAATTTTACAATCAAGGCATGTTGTTAGTTTTTAAAAATCAGCTGTATGGTAGTGTGGCAGTGGACTTTCGATAGGCTGCAGTTAATGAATTCAAGATTAAAATAATAGAATAACTAAATAAATATAAATGTGTTTTTCACGGCGTTAAAAATAATATCTTTTTATTTGTATTATCGTTTTTAATAAAATCTTCCACAACCGGCTATGATAAGGTAAGTAGTAGTAGTAGTATACTTCTCATACCGATATCATTAATAAATTTCTCACTCACATCATTAATTTCTCACTTTCTTTTGGTGTTTTACCCAAGTTATGGCTAAAAGATTTTGTCTTGCACCTTGCTAAATTACCAAATCCATAGCTTTCTTCCCATTAAAAAACATCGTAATTTCAATAGAGAGGGAAGCTGGGTACAACCACCTGCGTGGGATCTTGTAATTAATAAAATTAAATCTAAACCCAAGCATACTACTGCAAGACTTCAAGACACAGTAAGTTCATTCTGCGTAGATTGGACCAAAACTAATAACTTAAAAAGCTGAAGGCACTCCGGGTTAACTCTGACATCGGGACGTCAATCACCTCAGTCCGCTGTGACCATGGGTGCTGTTAACATTCGATTCGTCGGAAATATAAAATAAGTTAATATACGAGATAAAATCCGTAAAACTACTACACAATATACTTTTTAACGCTTCCCCCACTCTACGATTTTTTCCTGTAACTTAGGTGTTATTTACAAACATAAATTTCACAAGGTTAAACATCAATACCCGGATAATTATTTATGGATCATACAAGTACTTGGCCCCATATAATCCGCAAAATATAGTTTTATTTAATACTGGCTAGTACCCGGCGCGTTGCTGCCGCAGAAGAAATAATTGTGGATATATCTTTTTGTTTTTTAATTTAGAAAAGTTTTATTATTCACTTAGGAATAATATATGATACATTCATTAAAATGGAATGATAATATAATATAACTTTCATAGTTTCGTCATGAATTTATAAGTAATTGTACTATGTCTATTAAACTATTTCTTTCGCGCAAGTGCAAGAAATAAATTGACAAAGTTTTACCGCAATCTGATAAACGGTATGCCAGCGCATAAAATACGAATAAACAAACATTAATATTTATAATTTATTATATAATGTAATTCGGCTTTTAATATGAGAAATCTTAATGTGGTCTGTCAGATTCTATTATTTGATATTTATATAAATAGTTGTAATATTAGTTTAATATTAGATTTTGTAAGCAATTGCTTGTAACTTGACTTTAATAAAGTCGGTTTTACAGAGATTACGTAAGTTATTGTCTGGTTAAGTAAATCCTTCGATAATTAATTACACTTGTTGTTTATGTTTATCCCACAGGAATAGAGTTTTGATATTTATGATCCAATAAGCCGTTAATAAGATTATGTCTGATATCTGTCTTGTTCTATCTAATATTTATTTTGAAGCGGGGTTGCGGCATTGCGCTTAACTTTCTTAATAAGTGGATGTTAAAATTATAAAAAGCAATTTCTGTGTAAATTTATTGATCAGTGATAGCAAACAATATGCTAATAAATAGTTAATAACTAACTTGTCGTCTAAGTTATTTATTATAACATCATGTCCTATTTTTTTTAAATGTGTATGATGTGACCACTTTAAAATTGACGAAGATATTGTATGCTATATAAAGTGAATACTCTTGTTGTTGAATTGCGAACCTTCTCTATTTTTAAAGTTACCTAAAAATATCAGTAACAAAATACGAAATAAACAGATATTTAAAAAATCGTAGGGATTACTCTTGATCAAATTATATTTAAATATGCAATGGTCAATATTTTTAATGACGTTACGTTTACAGCTATGAAAGATCTTTCATCCCCTTAAGTAAAATGATACTGAAAATATTTCACAATCTATTTTAAAAATCTCGTTAAACAAACACATATGGTCTCCAATATTGAAGGACGACACGCACGTTACATAGCATTTTACAGAAAAATGTACTTCAACGTTTTGCTTATTGCTTTATCTATTAATAACAGGCTGAGCAGTATTCTATCTTAGTGTTCAGAGGTGACAACGCATCTGTAGCCATCTTTGTTTGAAGTGCAGCAGTCTGCTGTAGCCACTTACCATCATATGAACTGTTTGTCACTTCAGTATTATAAAAAATTATATAAAATGTGTATCCACTTATATCAACAAAACCGTATTAAAGACATCATGAAACGTTGAATTATGGAAACGCGTAATGCATTTGGGAAAGAGATTTTTAGATCTGTACCCAAACGACCGAACTGAAAAACCTATAGAGACATTTGTAGCTCGGACTGATTTATATTGACAAAATAACAACAAATAAAAATTAATCTGTAATAGAAGAATAAATTAAAAATGAATAAATTACTTGCTATTAAAAGGTGTCACGAGACCGTACTCATCAGTCTTCGGCTTATGACGGGCTGATAATTGTGATAGTATTATTTTTTTTGTAAGGTTATTCCAATAAGATGCATCACTTAATGTGTTTTTATTACACCGTAAATACGCAAATTTATGGTTCATAAATTCTAGAATAATAAGATAAACGTTTTGTTACCTTTCAAATTAAACTTGGAATAGTTAAAGAAGTAATATCAATATGTAATAGCTGGCACATTGGCGACAATAAGAGCATTTAATTTAAAGATAACAAAGCGTTTAACTTTGTCATCTAGGGTATCATTAGTGAGTGTAAAGCTCAAGAACACAACATCGTTAAAGGGGTTGTTTGAATGTAAACTCAAATAGTTTAAACTAACATTCAAGTCGCTTTGAACTTCTTCATCTTCAATGTAATTTATGCATGGCATTAGAGAATTTCTTATGAATGTTTTAAAAATAGATT
Organism: Parnassius mnemosyne; assembly: GCA_963668995.1. Taxonomy (NCBI): domain Eukaryota; kingdom Metazoa; phylum Arthropoda; class Insecta; order Lepidoptera; family Papilionidae; genus Parnassius; species Parnassius mnemosyne. Next base: position 12,727,417 of record CAVLGL010000090.1, read on the forward strand.
TAAAAATTTAAGTATTTTAAAAAACCCCGAAATAAAAAGAGCTGATAAACTTCAAACGGTGAGACAGTTTTTTTTTGAGACATAGCTTAGAACCCTCTTGATTAAGACACCTTTCACATGAAAAAAACTTAACCAAAATCGGTTGATCCGTTAAGGATCTATTATACTACAGACTAACACACAGATACACAGATACATAGATACACACTACAAACTTATAACACCCCTCTGTTTTCTTTAGGGGTTAATAAGAAAATAAATATTTAAAAAACAGAATTACATCGGTAACTTTAGATGCCAAATAAAAAAAATTTACTGTAATTAAAAATAAAAAGTGACTTTAAAAAACTAAATAGAAAATAATTATCTCATTAGATATCAAATAAGCAAAGTTTCATAATATTTAAATAAAGTTGTATAGAAATTATTTCAACCTTTTTAATTTTTCGAAGTCCGTTTCAGTTTTTTTATAGAATAAGAACATGGAGCAAAACGGGCCACCGACAGTCCGGAGGGGACTAGCCCTAACGTTTTCCCCTATAAAGAACTGTTTGTCATTTTATGCGGGGGGAAATTTTCGTACACAAAAACAATCGCCTGTCACTACGAAACACACAAAAATTAAAACTACTGTATTTCACACCACTGCCTTTTTTTATAAAACAAAGGTAATAATTCATATAGTCCACTTGATGGTAAGCGTACCATAGATATCTACATCTATCCCCAATTTAGAACCAAAATGCAGATTAAGACTGAATGCCTCGTTTCTACTAAGAATTGTCTATAGTTTATCCACAGCGTTATTTGTGAACTAAAGAAAATAGTGATACAAATGAGTAAAATGTACCATTTATCAAAATTATACGCATCTTGCAATTCATTTCAGTAATACGTTTTGCCCATGTCTAATGTTGGGCGAACCACCACTTTTTCGGTTAGATTCATCCTGGTATCAGGCTGCCCCGCGTATTCTGGGGGGGGGGGGGCAAAATTCCGCTCAACACAATAACTGCTCGGGGCAAACTGAGCAACAAGACCAAGGCGACCCCTGCCACGCTATCCGTGAATTTCTGCAACATCAGGGGACTTCACTCGAACCTAAACGCCGTCCACTACCATCTTGAGACGGCGAAGCCGGCCTTGCTCTTTCTGACCGAGACGCAGGTGTCCTCTCCGGCTGATACTTCGTATCTCTCCTACCCGGGGTACAAATTGGAGCACTTCTTTGTGCCTCGGGCTGGAGTTTGCGTGTATGTCAGAGAGGACATCTGTTCTCGACGCCTCGGCAGTCTTGAAGGTGCGGACCTGTCCATCCTTTGGCTACGCGTAAACAGCGACGACCATCCGCGCCTCTACGCGTGCCTCTATAGGCCCCATAGCGGTAATGCCGAAACAGACCGACTCATCGACCACGTCCAAATGGCTACAGATTCCTTGCTACAACAGGTCCCATCCGCAGAGATCGTGATCCTTGGCGATTTTAACGCCCACCACGCCGAATGGCTCGGTTTACGTTTAACCGATCATGCGGGGAGATCTGTTTATGACTTTGCCTTGGCATATGGTCTGACACAACTGGTTACATCGCCTACGCGGATTCCAGATGTTGAGGATCATACACCTTCCCTGTTGGACCTTCTGCTGACCTCTCATCCGGACGGATATCAGGTTTCCGTCGATGCCCCTCTTGGCTCTTCGGACCATTGTCTGATCCGGAGTGTGGTGCCACTCACGCTCCCCTCGCGGTTGCGTTCTGCAGGTTGCCGCCGTGTTTGGCATTACAGGTCGGCGGATTGGGACGGAATGCGGTCTTTCTTTGTTTCCTACCCATGGGGGCGGGTTTGCTTCTCGCCGGATGATCCCAGCGCTGTTGCTGACTCTGTCACTGATGTGGTGCTACAGGGAATGGAACTATTTATTCCATCATCTGTGGTACCCATCGGAGGCAGATCTCAGCCTTGGTTTGGTCGCTCCTGTAAGACTGCATTACGCAGTAAGCAGGAGTGTTATCAAGCCTGGGCTGCGGCTTCGGCGACTCGGGATGTAAATACCAGCACACTTAAAAAAAAGTATAACTTCGCCTCCAGGTCCTTCAAAAGAGTTATTGCCAAGGCAAAGTCAGAGCACATAGACAGAATTGGCGAGAAACTAGTTCGCCTTCCTTCGGGAACCCGTGCATTCTGGTCTCTCGCCAAGGCTGTCCAAGGGAATTTCTGTAAGCCATCACTACCATCACCTTTTAGGCTCCCTTTTTGCGTCCAACTCGACTGTTGATGACGGGGGAACACACCGCCGACCATCCCGCGGTGTGAGTGCTCCATGCCGGATGTGCGGTTCTCACAGCGCTCGGTTCGTAGAGCACTCCTCTCCCTTGACATCCACAAGTCGAGTGGGCCTGACGGAATCCCCCCAATTGTGCTGAGGACGTGTGCTCCGGAGTTGGCACCGGTTCTAACGCGTCTTTTCCGGTACTCCTACTCCCTAAGCGTAGTCCATAAATCATGGAAGACAGCTTTTGTCCACCCGATCCCTAAAAAAGGCGACCGCTCAGACCCGTCCAACTACAGGCCTATCGCCATCACCCCCTTGTTCTCCAAAATAATGGAATCCGTTGTAAACTGCCACCTCATGCGGTACCTTGAGGATCACCAGCTGATTAGTGACCGCCAGTACGGTTTTCGTCGGGGTCGATCAGCTGGTGATCTTCTGGTCTACTTAATTCATAGATGGGCGTTGGCAGTAGAGTCCAAGGGGGAGGCATTGGCCGTTAGTTTGGACATTGCGAAGGCCTTCGATCGGGTTTGGCACAAAGCGCTTCTTTCGAAGCTCCCTTCCTATGGGCTTCCCGAGAAATTATGCAATTGGATCACCAGCTTTCTTGCAGATCGGAGCATCAAGGTCGTTGTAGACGGTGCATGCTCCGACTACAAGCCTATTAACGCTGGTGTTCCACAAGGCTGCGTGCTATCACCAACGCTGTTTCTTTTGCATATCAATGATATGTTGCAAGCCGGTAGCATTCATTGCTATGCGGATGACAGCACTGGTGATGCTCTATACACCGGCCGTGCCAATATTTCTCGGGAAAACGTCACTGAGTACCGGAACAAACTTGTGTCTGAAGTCGAGTCTTTGCTGGACAAAGTCTCGGATTGGGGGCGACTAAATCTAGTCCAGTTTAATCCTCAGAAGACACAAGTTTGCGCGTTTACCGCTAAAAAGAACCCCTTTGTCGTATCTCCTCAGTTTCAAGGTACTCCCCTTGTTGCCTCAGCCAGTATCGGAATCCTCGGCGTCGACATATCGAGTAGCGTGCAGTTTCGTGGTCACTTGGAAGAGAAGGCCAAATTGGCCTCTAAAAAGCTTGGCGTGCTCAGCAGAGCGGGACAGTATTTCATGCCGGCTCAACGCCTGCAACTTTACAAGGCGCAGGTTCGGCCTCACATGGAATACTGTTCCCATCTCTGGGCTGGAGCTCCCCAGTGCCAGCTTCTTCCACTTGACCGCATCCAGCGCAGAGCGGCTCGAATCGTCGACGACCGAGTCCTTTCCGATCGGCTCGACTCATTGGCACTGCGAAGAGATGTTGCATCTCTTAGCATTTTCTTTCGCATTTACCATGGGGAGTGCTCTGAGGAATTGTTCCCAATTAATCCCAGCCGCCAAATTTCACGAAAATTTCCTGAAAGGCCGGCAACGCATCTGCAATTCCCCTGGTGTTGCGGTTGTTCATGGGCGGCGGTAGTCACTTACCATCAGGTGAGCCGCATGCTCGTTTGCCCCCCCTCCTATAAAAAAAAAAATATATATATATATATAAAAAAAATTAAAACAATTTTCGGAAGCGGCCTAAGTGGCTGAGGAAGTGAATTTCTGATGTAATAATAATGGAAATCAAATAACAAGTTATATTTGTAAGGGCCACAGTATCCATTTACCATCAGGTGTGATTGCGTGTCACCCTTATTCTAAAAATAATGAAATTAAGTAAAAATAAACACAATTCCATACTGGTAAATTTGTGGGTTTGAATACACTATTCGTTTAATACCGTGAATCTCCTGACTTAATATTTTTAAGTTTATATGGAGAGGCAAATGGGAATATTTATAATGTTAATAGCCTCATTTTCATCACGTTCTTTAAGTGAATTATATTTGAAAGACATGTTTGCTTTTTATATTTATAAAACACCTTAATTTTTACTTAAATTCCGAATCAAAAGGCGTAATAAAATACATTGTGTCGTCCTTCAATACTCCTTCGACAAGTAAGTGCTATTAGCTAGGGCTTTTGAAGTTATTTCACTGATTTGAATGTATTTTGGAAGGATCTGAGAGCGGCTTTGTAGCAATTTATTGATAATTTATCCATCCTGAATTTTATTATAGAAGACAAAGGGTTCATTTTGCACAGAGTAGAAACGAGAATAGGTAGAATCCTAAAAACTCTTTTCGATGAAATAAACCTATCTCACTTAATGCTACAAAGACATTTAATTACGAGAGGGAAATTCGATATAAAGCCAATGATCCCCTAACATTAAATTTTTGTATACAGATAAAAATCCGGTATATTTATAGAATTACGTTAAAAAACGAGCACATAGTCTACCTGATGGTAAGCGAATGCTGCGCCACGTAGACATGTAGATGTAGATGCCACTGCTGTAGATGTAGATGACATGTACATCTATCATCGATTAAAAATTTAAATGCAGATACCTCACCCGTATGGACTAAGAAGACAGAATGCGTCATTGTTAGCAAAAAAAAGGTCTCTAGTTCTCTACACTCACCATACTGCTTCCTGAAAGGCGGGCAAAGTACCTGCGATTCTCCTGGTGTTGCGGAAGTTCATGGGCGACGATGATCACTTACCATCTGGTGAGCCGCATGCTCGTTTGCCTCCTCTTACATAAAAAAATACGAATCACAGCAGCATTATTTTGTGTTACACGCTGGTATTCTGTGAGAGCGTGGTCCTATCCCAGTCAAGCTGACCCATTCCTGCTGCAACTATGTATAACTACCATAGCTGTAGCGTGGCTCTATCACGTGAGTATAGAGTTATCCACGTTATTTTTGCATTTTATTGTTCCCTGAAAAGAAGGAGAACAATCATATTAAAAATAGTACACAATGTAATGTAACAGTGTAAGTTCCCATGATAAACCTGTGGATTTGAACTACTGTCAGGAACCACTCCTTACATAAGCATATTAAATTTTACTTGTGTGGTTAACACAAATTATTATTTGTTAATACATTGGTTGAGAATGCTATAAGACATCAAGTCCATCTTTTATATTCCTTATTATAAGATGTATAATCAATTTTAAATTCATAAAAATAATAATAGTACTGGAGCAGCGTGGTGATCTTATTGCCCTATAAGCCCTCCATCCAATTGTAAGGAATAAATTTACTTTCCAATTTTATTAACACTTAATTACAGATGTTTTCTGGAAGGAAATTCTCAGTAGCAGTCCATAGTTATTGAAAGCACATACGTCTATTGGTCCTGCGAGCTCTTGAACTCGTAGGAGTTCGTCTGGATAGGTACCACCCTCTTACCTATTGATACAATATCAACCGAATAGCACTACTTGCAATGCTGTGTTCTTCAAGCTGTAAGGCAGTCCATCTTATTGGTCCTCAGAGGTGATAATTTTGTTTGAAGTTGACTTCAGTTTCTATACGTGCTAGAGTCATGCTGCAACTTTATTAATAGTATAGTTGTAGCAACGAATGGGTCGGCTCGACCGGGGCAAGTACCACGCTCTCACAGATTACCAGCGTAAAACAGAAGCTTAATAATGCTGATGTGTTTCGTATGGTGAGTGTAGAGAACCGGAGACCCTTTTTACTGGAAAAGAGGCATTGTATCTTAGTCCTCACGGCTTACAACGCATCTGCATTTTGATTCGCAAACGAAGATAGATGCAGATGTCTATGGCCCACAGCAACCACTTACCATTAGGTAGACTATGTGTTAGTTAGTCACCCTAATTGTATAAAAAAAAGGTGTCCATAGACTGCTGTTCTCACTAACCATTAGGTAGACTGTAAGTTCGTTTGTTTGAAAACTGATAGAGGAGATGGATAGCTACCCCATTTTTATAAACGATATAAAATAACAAAGACACAGCGATTATCAACCCGTCTGCAATTTGTGGGGGAGACATATGTTTAGGAGTTGACTTTTAATTAGGTGTAATTAAAGAAAGTTCTCATGGAAATTAAAGAATAAATATAAAAGGAAAGAAAATTCATAATAGAGTATAGTAGAATGAAATTTCTCATTTTAATTTGTCTAAAACTTTATTTTTTAAATCTTCAAAATTTTTTATAGAAATTATTATCATCATATTATAAAATTAATATAGATATTCTTCATGAGAAAGTTTCTTAAGTAGTTGCAATCTGAAAACAAGCAACCACAACATGTGCCGTAATACCGATAATATACTGTAGAAACTGTATGAAAATTAAGAGTAGGATAAGAATAAAAATGCACCTTTTTATACGTGGTAGAGCCACGCTCCAGCAATATTAAGGTTGTAGCAAGGAGTCGGCTCGACCGGGGAAGGAATACGCTCTAAGAGAATACCTGCGTGAAGTAGGTTAATCCTTCTGTGTCTCTTATAGTGAGTGTAAACTGAAGATTCTTTTTATTGGAAACAATGCATTCCAGCTTAGTCCTCAGGGGTGACAACGCATTTGTATTTTGGTTCTTGGTCGAAGATGGATGTGGATGTCTATATGCCATAGCATTCACTTGTCATCAGGTGAACTGTGATCTCATTTGTGAGATTTATTGCATTAAAACAGGTTTATTTTAAGGTTAACTAACAAAAATTAGTCAATGTCCATGTTGCCTATTGTATGTATTGTTTGTATCATCATCATCATTACAGCCTTTCATAAGTCCACTGCTGAACATAACCCTCCCCCAAGGAATGCCACAAAGCAAAGTCCTGAGCCACCTGCATCCATCGACTTCCTGCATGTCTTACCAGGTCGTCACTCAACCTATTGGGGGATGGTTGCCCTACACTTCACCTACCGCTATGATGCTGCCACTCGAGAACCTTTCTTCCCCATCGGTCGTCGGTTCTTCGAGCTATATGGCCGGCCCACTGACACATCAGCTTACTAATCCGTTGGGCTATGCCAGTCACTCTGGTTCTACTGCGGATATCCTCAATTCTAACTTTATCACACAGAGAAACCCCGAGCGTAGACCTCTCCATAGCTCGCTGAGCAACCTTGAGCTTCCTCATACGGCCAGCACTGAAAAACCACGTCTCAGATCCGTAAGTCATCACTGGCAACACGTACTGGTTGTACAGTCTCGTTTTCAAGTTTTGAGGTATACCTGACGAGAAGATGTGCCGTAATTTCCCAACCGAGTTGAATCCGTCGATTGACCTCTCGGTCGAAGTTAGACTTACCTAGTCGGACTATTTATCCCAGGTAAATATACTCGTCAACAACTTCAAGCTTAGGGCTCGCATCAACTACCGGCATAGGTGTGACATGGACGTTAAACATGATTTTGGTTTTGTCCATGTTCATCTTAAGACCTATCCGTTAGGAGACACTATTGAGGTCATTGAGAATAGTGCTTAGGTCCTCCAGCGATTCTGCCATAAGGACTATATCGTCGGCAAATCGAAGGTAAGTGATGTAGTCGCCATTGATGTTAATACCGCATCCTTTCCAGTCCAGTAGCTTGACGTCTTCCAATGCAGCGGTGAAGAGTTTCAGAGATATAACGTCACCCTGTCTTACAGCTCTCTGCAGTTGGATAGGTTTCGTACTCTGATTCTGTACTCGGAAAGTCATCGTAGCTCTATTGTACAAACACATTAGCACTTCCATATACCGACATTCAACTTGGCCCCGCGGACTGCAGCTCCGCCCAAATTTTGATGGAATCAAAGGCTTTTTCATAGTCCACATACGCAAGGCAAAGTGGCAGATTACACTCATCTGTCTTCTGTACAATTTGCCAAATGGTGTGTATGTGGTCCATGGTACTAAAACCTTTTCGGAAACCAGCTTGTTTGGGAGGTTGGAAGTCGTCAAGTCTGCGTGCGAGACGATTCGTAATGACTCTGTAAAACTGCACATAGAACAGGAAATCGGTCTTTAGATCTTCATGAGAGCATTGTCACCTTTGTTGACGAACAAGACCACCGCACTTCTGCCCCACGCCTCCGGAGTGCCACCATGGAGGACGGAATTAACGAGCTTCTGAAGGACTTCAAGTACCGGTTTTCTTCCCGCTTTCATAAGCTCCGCTGAATTCCATCCTCACCTGGGGCCCTGCCGTTTTTATGGTGTTGGAGAGCCATTCTAATCTCGCTCAGACTGACGTCCGGGATATCTTCGGAATAGTGTCAGATAAGACTTGCTCTTTGATCGTTACTCACACTTGCGTGTGGCTACAACGATGATGTGTACAGCTGCCCATAGAACTTCTCAATCTCACTCAAAATCTCAGTTGCTGATGCTGCCATACTCGGTCTTCAGCTTTGACAGTTGGCTCTTTCTGGCAGACAGACCTCTGGCAAAGACTTTGGAGCCTTGGTTCTCCTCGATCTCTTGTTCAATATAAGCTGTATTGAAGTTGCGTAAATCCCGCCGCATGCATTTGGAGATCTGTCTGTTCAGTTGCCTGTATGCTGTTAAATCTATTGAAGAATGTAGCTTCAATTCCCGTCTAACAGCTATGATATTAAGAGTGTTTTTTTTATATTAATAACTTGATTTATATTAAAGTGATTGTAGTACATGGGTTTGACATTACATTGTTTGTACTATCTATAAAATATGTCCTTAAATCTAGTGGATGTAGCTCTGCACTCCTAACTAGATTACAACTATTTAACTAGTTACCTGTATTAAGGAGTAACAGTCTCAATCCCCATAACATTATGTATATAATAATTACATGCATACAGTTAAGTGCTACAATTATATCAATTTCAATTTATTCAAATTATAATTATAAAGTTGAGAAATGAATGTGTGTGTGTGTGTGTGTGTGCGTGCGTGCGTGCGTGCGTGTGTGCGTGCGTGCGTGTGTGTGTGTGTGTGTGTGTGTGTGTGTGTGTGTGATTGCGTGTTGATGTGTGTGTTTGTGTGAGAGAGTAGATAAATCAGTTTATATATATAATTAGTCAGTTTAGGTATTTTTCTGTTTTGTCATAAGATGTGTTTTGAAGGTATGACAGTCTTTGTGCAGTTATATAGTAACCCATATATAGGACATTTTTCGCTTATTTTATTGTAAAGAGACGGACCCAGAAAATAAAATAATCTTTTAGTGAATGATAAGCGAACTTGTGGAAGAGAACAAATTTTGTCTTTTCGACGTTTACTTATTTAGTGTGATCGGAGAGTTTTTGTGTTCTTCTGCGGCGGGTATTGCAAAACTTAGCTCTGACCGCATGGACAGTTTCTACGAGCTTGTCATTCATATCAACCACTTCATTGCAGTCTTCTAGGCACTGAAAACGGTTTTATAACTCGAGCTAAAGGTTTCGGGACTTTGGAACAGAGCACGAGGGGGACGCAGAGTTGACTTCATTAGACGAGACCTCTACAACTTAACGTTTAGGTTCAGTGTGCCTCTAACCATTCGGTGATTGCTACCAGTTTTCACCCTCGCGATCACGGAGACATCGGTGAACAGTTGTCGTCTGGTCGTCATAATGAAGTCAATCTAATTTTTTGTCGAACAATCGGGGCTCGACCAGGTCCAGTTCCAGTGAGACCGCTTCTGGAAGAAAGTGTTCATCATAAAGAGTCCCTCTTTCTCCATGAATTCGGCCAGCTGCTGGCCCCTTGGGTTCCATTGCCCTATTCCAAATTTCCCTACTTTCAGCTCACCGTTCTCTCTTGTGCCTAGTTTTGCATTGAAGTTTCCCATTAACACCGTATAGTGGGTTTCGAAGGAATTCATGGCTCTAGAGATAATCTCGTACATTTCCTCCACCTTCTCATCGGGATTTGCCGAGGTTCTTTCAGCGAATACCGTTTGGTAATTCTGAGTATAAGGTACGCAACTCTCATCGACACACTCTTAATCTTTACAACGTTGTTAACGAGAGACTTGTGGACGATAAATCCGACACCTCCTTGGGACAGATGGTCGCCCTCCCGGTGATAGAGCAAGTTGCCGGATTCGAGGATTACCGTGTCCTCGGCCTCTCTTCGGACCTCGGATAATCCTATAATATGCCAGCGTTACTTGTCTATCTCTTCTTCCAGCTCCACGACTTTCTCGTCAGTCCTCAGGGTGCGTGCGTTATTTGTTGCCAGGTCGAGTCGTCTTAGGGGGCAACCGAACCTCCACCGGAGATTCTTAGCACTACCTGCCCCGCCGTTACCATGGTCGCCACCATAGCCAGAAATAGCGGGGCCGCCGGGGACTGGGGGCCGTCTTTTTGTAACTTTTATCATGAGGGGTTTTTGCCATAGTTGCCACGCTTGGCGAGCGGGTTGGCAACCGCAGTTTTTTATTCTAATTTTGCTGGTATCAAGAAGATGCTGCTGTCCATCTCCTGCCTGTTTCCCTTTGTCGCCTTTTACGACACCCACGGGAAGATATTGTGTATTGGATATTCTTAACCGCCACTGCACGGCAATTTTTGTATAAATTGATTAAATTGACTATTAAATTGGCGATACAAGTGGGGCACAGATATATTTTTCGTAATTTGCTCTAAAGTGTATGCTGTGGCCCTGCGGCCTTTACAGCTTCATCGAAATAGAGTCCACACACACAGTAGACTTATTATTTTACTAGAGCTATTGAGAGCGACGACGGCTGTCCCGAGGCATCTCAGAACCTGCTTTTGGAGTAAGGTTCCTCGAGCTAGGGGGGGGGGGGGGGATGCTCGCCTCGCGTACACCTGGGGTCGCGGTGTACCCTACTGTTCTTTACTGTCTCAATGTGTGTGTGTACGTGTGTGTTCGTATAATGGGTTGGACCCTACGGAGGGGGGGAGGGAGGGATCAACCTGTAAACCTATTCTGGGCAATGATCTCATCATCGGGATCAAGAACAACATTTTTAGGATATCTCCTGGTAGCAGCATCCCTCTCTGGGTATTATCCGCTATCAGAGTGATTGTTATTAGTAGTCGTGAAGGGGAGGGGATGTCGTAGGGACATTATAATAAGATTTACTTCTTTATCTAGGTACGTACTGGAGAAATTTAATGCGGTATTGAAAAATCAAAAACGTCACGTATTTTTGTAACGTTGTATGGCCAGGGCTGCATGAGTAAAATATAAAAAAGAAGAATGATACGTAAACAATTTTCACTTCTTGCGTGAGTTCAAAATTACAAGGACAATTTTCTTTATTTTTATTTTCCCATGAACTAAAGTCTGCCCTTAAAAGCTAGCTAAAGCTATAACTACGATCGTAAAGTGATTTTGAATTATTAATAAACTAAATAACTTATAAAAGGAAGAACGTTTTTTCTTTTATATCGAAATGGCGATCAAAGGCAGAGGAACAAAGGTAACTGTAACCGACTTTACTTATATTATTTTGTACGGAGACATACTGAATGGTGTAATTTGAATATTCTTTATAAATAGAACTTAATGTTCCTTTTATTTACTAACGTTCGCTTTGAACAGATTACAATAGAGTTTAACATATTCTAATATACAAGAATTAATGTTTGTTTGTTAGTATTTTATGCGCTGCCACACCATTCATCAAATTGCAGTTAAACTTTGTCAACTTATTGCTTGCACTTTCGCGAACGTTAATAGCATATTACAATTAACTTACAATAAGTTGGGCGAGTATGGTACCGAAAAATTTATTTGAAAATCCTAAAATATAATTAAACTTAAATGAATGTATTATAACCTATCCAATTGCAGATAGATGTAAGACAGGGTGATGTTATATCCCAGAAACTTTTCACCGCTGCATTGGAAGACGTTTTCAAGCTTCTGGACTGGAAAGGATACGGTATTAACATCAATGGCGAGTACATCACTCACCTTCGATTTGCCGACGATATAGTCCTTATGGCAGAATCGCTGGAGGACCTAAGCACCGTGCTCAATGACCTCAATAGTGTCTCCCAACGAACAGGTCTTAAGATGAACATGGACAAAACAAAGATCATGTTTAATGTCCATGTCACACCTATGTCGGTAGTTGTTGGGAACACTAAGCTCGAAGTTGTTGATGAGTATGTTTACCTGGGACAAATAGTCTGACTAGGTAAGTCCAACTTCCACCGTGAGGTCAATTGACGGATTCAACTCGGCTGGGCAGCGTTTGGGAAATTACGATACATCTTCTCGTCAGACATACCTCAAAATCTTAAAACGAAATTGTACAACCAGTGCGTGCTTCTAGTGATGACTTACGGATCTGAGACCTTCACTGCTGGCCGTATGAGGAAGCTTAAGGTCGCTCAGCGAGCTACGGAGAGGGCTTTGCTCGGGGTTTTTCTGCGTGATAAACTTAGAAATGAGTATATCCGCAGTAGAACCAGAGTAAACGACATAACCCAACGGATTAGTAAGCTGAAGTAGCAGTGGGCCGGCCATATAGCTCGAAGAACCGACAACCGATGGGGAAGAAAGGTTCTTGTGTGGCAGCCTCGTACCGGTAGGCGAAGTGTAGGGCGACCCCCCACAAGTTGGAGTGACGACCTGGTACGACATGCAGGAAGTCGATGGATGCAGGTGGCTCAGGACCGTGCTTTGTGGCATTCCTTAGGGGAGGCCTAAGTTCAGCAGTGGACTTATGAAAGGCTGTAATGATGATGATGATGATGAATGTATTATCATCCCTAATTGAACAATCTCTTCCAAATTTAAAACGATATTTCTGCCATTATTTCTTCTGCGACTGCAAAGTCGGGTACCGCTAGTAATATAGTGTATACTTTTCTCAGTAACGCCAAAAGGTAAAGAGTTGATATTCCAGTAATGATTACTCGAGGATAAAGTTTAACTAAATTCAAGCCAAAAACACGATTGGTGAAACTTTTCTCGATATGTTTATTTTTCAATAATACCTCTTTTAATCCACTAATAGCGTTTTATATCCGAATTATGAACATATCAAGACGAAATTTTTATAGAACGGTAAATAGGTATCATACATAATTATATATAAATTTAATTTCTCTAAGTTTGTTAGTTTTTCAGAAATACAATGTTTAATAATTTGTCGATTATTTTAACTAATTGGATGTCGCGATGGTCTTATGCTATTTCCGCATTCAATTAAGTAATATTGCTATCACTCAATTGCATTTCCCGGCGGTCACTGATCACCCGATCAGTCGGCCGCGACATTGCCTTTTCGCTTCTTTTCGTTCGCGTTATTCCGAAAATTACGAAATATATAATAATTTTTACATGGTAGAGCCATGCTGCAGCTATATTAGTAGTATAGTTGTAGCATGAATGGGTTGGCTCGACCGTTCCCCACGCCACGCTCTCACAGAATACCAGCGTAAAATAGCAGCTTAACACTGCTGTTTTTCGAATGGTGAGTGTATAGAACCGGAGACCTTTTTTACTGGAAAAGAGGCATTCCATCTCATTCCTCACAAGTGACAACGCATCTGCATTTTGATTCGCAAACGAGGATAGATGTAGATGTGTATGGCCACAGCAACCACTTAACATCAGGTGGACTGTGTGCTCGTTTGCCACTCAATGCTATAAAAAACCATGTGCTTGGGATCCATTAATAATATAATTAAATCCCAACCAAAACATACAACTGCAAGACTTCAAGATACTATTAGTTCATACTGCGTAGTTGGGAACTAAAATCAATAATGATTTCTTATATTTACGCGAAGACTACACATTACTATTACTACTACATTAACTACACATTAGACAACTTACTTGTAAGCTCGTTCTACGTAGATCGGACCACAAATTTATATTCAAAAACTGAAGGTAGTCGGGTTAACTATGACCTCAGTCTCCCCCCCCCTGCCGTAACCATGAGTGCTGTAAAGCACCCAAAACCTCGGGAGTGAAAAAGTTAAATTAAAACCGATAAAATACGTAAAAATTGGTTTCATTTAAGAAAATTAATAATTTTTATCTGGATTTAGCCGTGGTTAACTATAACATTAGGTCGTCAAACACCCCCCTCCTCTTCGTGAACCTTGGGTACAGTAAAGTACTTGAAACGTCGGGAATATAAAATAAGATAATAAATAAATAATATATAATATATATAGAAATAAAATCCGTAAAAGCTAGTTTTATTTAAATGTGTTTTTTTTTTCTGAATGTGTATGCTGTTTGCCCTGCGGCCTTGACAGCTTCATTTCATTAGGCTCGTAAGTGAGGACTTACGAACTATTGAGTGCAACGATTGCAGACCCGAGGCACCCCGACCCCTGCTTTCGGAGTGAGGCTCCTCGAGCTAGGGGGGGGGGGGCTCGATGCGATTCAAGGGCCCCTTAGATGGAGGTACGAACCTCGGCTTGAATCACTATCGCAATTTTGTTAACGGGTCGCAAAAGTTAGAAACGCCCCGTATCACGGGTGTTAAACCTCGTGTACGGAGTGTGTCTGTGACGACGCATTCGCCGGTGAATGCGGTGTTTCCTGGTGTTCTGTACTAGTGTAGTGTCTGAGTGTGTGTGAGTGTTTATGGTTACTAAACTAGTTCCCTCTCCTGCGGAGGGGGGGGGGGGATGGGATCGACCTATTTATAGAAGTGATCTCGTCGTCGGGATCAAGAAGAACGTTCTTGGGACGTCTCCTGTGGGGGGCAGCATCCCTCTCTGGGGAGTACGAGCCCGCCTCATTCACCAACGGATTTTTGTGTTTCTTTATCGAATCGAAGTATCTTAAGGATAATTCCTTGAGAACTGGATTGTGGGCATGTTGAGGTCGTGGTGAAGATCCGCGTTCCAGTTTTTGTAAACTTCTGTTAGGAACATGAGCAAAGGATACCCCCGCGTATGTCATGATAAGACGTACGCAGGTTTTGTAGAGATGCAGTTTGCGTCTTAAGGATAGCTTACTGCTTTTGTTGATTAAGGCGTAAAGTCGATACACTACGAATTTAGCCTTATTCCTAACTGTTCTAATGTGCTGAGAGAAGCTCATTGCACAATCTAAGGTCACCACTAGGTATTTCACCTCTCGGACCCATAGAATTGGGCTATCGTAGAGGGAGATCGTACCGTTTTTATATTTTTTAATTTTTTCATTAATCTGTTATAAGAAAACCTTATGTTAAAACAGATGGCTTTGCTCTTATCTGCGTTCAGCTCGATTCTCCATTTTCTGCACCAATCGCCTAATGCGTTTGCTGCAGCTTGGAGTCGACCGCAGATTCTGACCGGGTATTAATAATTCGACGGGAATATCACTTGCATAAAGTGAGTAAAGGTCGGGGAGAGCACAGAACCCTGGGGAACTCCTACTCTGATTGGTCTGGAAGAGGAGAAAGTACCCTCCACGCGAAAAGGAAAGGATGTATTTCCAAGAAAATCTTGAACGATTTTAATAAGTCTGAAGGGCACACCTATATGGATAAGTTTGAAGACTAGTCCATTACGCCAGACTTTGTCGAAGGCCTTGGCCACATCGAAGAACAGTGCTCCTGTGTAAACAGCGCGCTTGTTCGCCTTTGCGGCCTGATCTAAAATGTGCTCCGTTAAGCGGTGCACCTGTTGAACTCTTGAGTGTTTGGCTCGAAAGCCAGACTGCTCGTTTGGAATTAGATTTTTACTTAGCACTGCATCCTTCAGACGGCTGAGGATGATGCGCTCATAGATTTTCCCCATGGCACTGAGAGACTGATGGGTCTATAACTAGATGCTCTATCTCTGGGTTTGTTCGGTTTGTGAATACCGATAACTACTGCTTCTTTCCACACTTCTGTAAAGGTGCAGGTGGACATTAAGATATTGAAAATCGCCACTAGGAGGCAAACTAATCTAGGAGAAAGAGCTTTAAGGACTTTATTGTTAATACCGTTGGCGCCTGGCGCTTTTCGGGTTTGGAGATTTTTGATGATAGTTTTCACCTCATCAAAAGTAACGGGCGGAAGCGCATCATCCGTTGGTGGTGTGGCGGACAGATTAGCCGCTTCCTCGTTCACCTTATTCAGGTGGACGGGGTCGATTGGCAGGGTACTTGGGGAGCATTGGCTCTCGATGCTATTCGCCATGCACTCGGACTTCATCATCGTCTCGGAAATCCGAGTCGTCGAACGCTAACTGACCATCAGATTTAACTAATGGGGGCATCGAAGCGACATTTTCTGATTTAAAAGCTCTCGCCAGCTTCCAGAAGGCTGTATGCGAGGGCGAGATTTCTTCCATCAGATTGTGCGGCGCAAATTGGACCTATTATTGACGGTTCTATAACGGTCATAGGCCCTCACCGCAGCGTTTTTCTCCCTCGTACATCCCCGGGGAGCTCAAGGCGACGATTACTCGACGCCTTGAGCTGCCTCGAAGACTCCCCGGCAACCACCTTTATATGAGAGGTGATATGAGAGATGGCTTCTAAGGCAACCTCTTTGGTGTCAATAACATCTGGCACTTGGTCTAAGTATTCTGAGTTCATTGTTTCGAGGTCCTAGAACCTATGCCAGTCCGTAACAGTTTTGGTTAGAAGAACCTCGCTGCCGGACTGTCCTAATGACATAATAACCGGGCGGTGGTCCGATGTTAACTCGTGCACAACTTCTATGGAGTGTAACGTTAAGGTTACGTTCCTGATGAGTGCTAAGTCGATTTTGGTCGGGCAACGATTTAGGTTTGTTGAATAACTAGTGTCCTCCGGAGGAGCTATTATATCGAAGAGCGAGCTATTATATAATTTAGGCAGTCACTGAGCTTTACTAAGTGATCACCTTTTGCGTTTTTTCTAAGGTTATTTGACCAGACTTGGTGTTTGCTATTTAAGTCGCCGGCTAGTGTTACCGAATTACTAAGGCTTCGAAATCGCTTATTATCTTTTTATTTGGTGAGAGATATACAGAGGCTACCGTGATCGGTTGTTGACCGGTCATGGCTAATCTGCAAACGGGGGCCTCTAGATCAGTTAATTGAGGCGTGTCTATGGGAACTACATGTAGAGACGACCTATAATAAATAAGGGTCCCTCCTAACCTACTCGCTATGCGATCGTTCCTTATTAGTCTATAATTGGCTATTTTTGGGTCTCTAAGGCTAGGCTTAAGAAAAGTCTCTTGCACTAGCAATATGTCAATCTGATGATCAGTGAGGAAGGTCCGGAGTTCGTTAATTAAATTTTTAAGGCCGTGCACATTTAAGAAGGCGACAGCTATCGACCTATGTTTTATTCTAGCTGTTGTTGTATTATCCAGTAAGAAGAATAAAATAGAGCCAAGTTAACGGTAAACAAAAACTTCGGGCCGAATTGGCCCTGAAGTTCTAGATTACCTCGATCACCTCCATGTCGTCCAGGGAGGCCTGGAGGCGCTCTTTCGTTTACATCAAACTCGTTTACATCAAAGCTGTCTACGAAGTAGCAGACCAGATTAAAATCCTCGGCTAAATCCTCCAAGGCCGGGGAGTGAGTCGAATTTGTGACCGGTTTAGGAGTGGACTCCTTTCGCGGGGCGCGGGCGACGAAAGGTGCCGGTGCGCGCGCGGTAGTGGGAGCCAGGAGTGAGGTGGGCACACTCTTTGGTGCTCCACTGGCCAGGCTCAGCGGGTTAGCCCAAGCACTTTGCTTGGGGGCTGGAGCCAGAACGAAGGCAGGGGGAGAGGGGCCATCCTTTTTTGGAAGGCCCTGTGTCCCCTTCTGCTTAGGAGGCTGTTCGCGACCCCCAGCGTTGCGTTTCTTCCCCTCGGCTTTTGTGCTTTAGGGACTTTTGGGCTTCTGCAGAAATTCGCAGTGTGCCCTACCGCCCCGCATAACACACAGCTCGGGGGGCACGAAGCGCCACGGGTGCACTCCTTTGTACCGTGGTTCCCTGTGCACTTTACGCATAGCCGAGTGTCCATAGAGCTGGCATCTATGGCACTGTCCAGGCACCTTTTTCTTGTGCGGGGGTTCTATTGTTACCCCGAGAGTTGACATACTGCACGTACGTCGAATATCTTCTTGCCCTCTTCTGAGAGATCAAGATAGACCAGCACCAGTGTTATGGCCTACAGCTGCCCCTGCCAAGGTAGTCTTGGCTGGGGCCCATAGCAGTTTCCTCAACGGGCAGACGCAGGTCGGGCCCAATGGCCATATGGAAGAATTTCCTATAATACTAAGCTATATGGGAGAAGGCTAGGGAAATATAGTACGTACCTGTTTCTGACTCTAAGATCGCACCAAGGATCGGTCAGGCCGTAAGTGGGTGTAAGGTGAATGGCAAGTAGTGTTTAGTGATGTGTAAATTTCTGAGACCTGGCCCACTTTAAGCGACCAGCAGCGGCCGAGTTCCAGGCTGCCCCACAAGGCTGCATTGCTCCAGCAGGCTCCACCGCTGGACCATTTCTTTCTTCATTGTCACTATTTCAGTCTATTAGCTCCATTGTACATTTAACTAACTTAACCTCGCCTAATTCCACATTCATCGTAGAATCGAACACGTGATACCCGACACAGTACGGACAGTAGTTCAAAATTCGACATTCAATGTCCCGGATTCACTTATCACAAAATTATAAATAGGGAACTAACGCGATCTCTTAATGAGTCATACGGTTCAGCGTTAAACACAACTAAGTTCCTTCGTTCGATACCAAAATACCACGCCGCGATAAGAATTCTAAATACGCCTCGTTGACACGTAAAACTAACAAACCAGCCACCACACAAAAAAGGGCACTTAACGCGACGGCACAATTATAATAATTTCCAGACAATCAACCGGGAGACGCTCTCGAACAAGGAATCTGCGGTTCGAATCCCAGACCGTATATCTACTCGGCGCGCGCGTGCGTAATTCCGCATCACCCGAACAAGTTAGATATTGCAAAATTCACATATCCACAGAGCGAAGTAACACGCACTAAATCTAACCATCTGGACCCTACCGGTCCCGTGAACTTCTGCCGCGATAACCGATATACGCGGATTCCCCGCATCGTGGCCAGCGAGCTACTGCTTCTTCGCCCACGCGTCGAGTCACTGCCAGTTGCACACGGCCGCCTCACCTGGCGGCTTTTATTTCACCTACATACCATCGGGTATTGAACGCAATTGGATGGCGTTCAAAATTACCAAATTTGGGCATAAACAACCAGATTGTATGGGGTTTTTGTCGTCTTATTTGCCATGCGGTGCCCCTCTTGCACCGGCAGACCTTGGCTCAGAAGGTCTTCTTTAACGGAGGCCGTTTCAAACTCCTTGGGGATACCGCGTATTACTACGCGGAGACGCTTGTACTCCTCCAAGGAGTACGTGTGGAAGGGGATGTTCTTTCCCCTTAGGAGGCTCGTGAGAGCCCGGAAGTCGTCGATCGTATTGGCCGCGACGATGATGCCCTGACCGGAGGGCTTGGCTTTTGAGAAGACAATCTTCTTTTCGGCCATGATGCGGGATATACGATCCCACGTGACTTTATCTTCAATGATAACCGGTGGCGGGCATTTGGGACCATTTGTTTCCGAAGCTGCCTTAGCCAGTTCCCCTTTTTTAGAGGAGGATTGAGGGGGGGGCGCAACGGGGGGGGGGGGGGCTTTCTTCGCCATCCTGGAGGAGTCCGTCTATTTGCGGACCGACGCCTTTTTCTTCCTTCGACGAGGGTGAAGCCCTCGTCTCCGGAAGATGATGCACCCTCGGGGCGCCTTTCCACTTTGGTGTCCTATCCCGAGGAGGCCGCCGAGTCGAAAGAGCCCGCACTCGAAGCCCTAGAGGCCGCACGGAAGGAAGCCCGAGAGTTGGGCTGGGAAGGGGTTGGAGATGGTGAAGGGGCGGGGGACCTTGTCACTTTGTGCGCGCTGCTTCCAGTGCAGCGGGCCGGCTTGGTCACCTTTGACCCCAAGTTTTGATTTGACAAAAACTATTGATTAAAAATATCAAATAAAAATCACTATGTCCCCCCAAATGGGGAGAAAGGCACTAAAAAATAAAATATATACTATAATATAATAATATATGTGTTATTTGAGTGTGTAAAACTTACCAGAAAAAACCGCGTAGAAATGACTATTTTCACCTTTAATCACTTTCCCGCTTATAATCGCTTAAAGAATTAAATGAAATTTAAAACTGTTTTAAAGGCGCACGACCTTGTATACAAACGTTACCGCGAGGCCCCGCAGGGCGCCTAACGGTCGCCTGACCCGACGGCAGCCGACCTAAACCTACTCTGGGTGGAGCGAGTTTCGGTCTACAATCGCCTAGCACGCAAAGAGAAACTTATTAAAAACCGAGTCTATATTTAGATTAACGCGACGCGATAAACTATCGGAATTCTCCACTGAATTAACAGTTTCAAGTACCGGGTTAAACTAAACAATATTTACTACGACGAAACGGACGTCAGAACATATCCTCCACTTTTAAAATAAAATTAATTTATAATTTTAAGTTTAAATTTCAAATTTCAAGTTTAAGAAATCGCAACGAGACAAACGGATCGGATGGCTGTTAGCGTTCGAATGAACTTATATAAATGTGTAGCTTACCCCTCGGCCTCTTACTCCACGTGCGTAACGGACCCCCCCCCCCTCGAGTCTGATACGCGGACGCCATGGGGTCAGAAAAAACGAGTACTCGAAAGCACTTTTTAATGTGATAGAGCCATGCTGCAGGTATATTAATTCTATTGTTGTGGCAAGAATGAGTCGGCTCGACTGGTAAGGGTAAGGGTATGGCGATACCAACACTACCCTTTCCCTGCGACCCCATTTTGGCTGCAGCGGTAAGGGGATACTACTCTCGCCGCAGCCCACTCGAAATGGCCTTCCTGGCCGGCACTACACCTCGGGCAAGCCAAGTGCGTTCCCCTTCGTTCACCGCGGGTGACCAAGCCGCGGCTACTAAGCCCCCGCCACGATAAGGCGGGAACCGGGGGGACCTTAAAGTGAGCCGCAGGCCATTGCACGTATTTGCCCTTTTATTTTTATATATAAATTAGCATAATATACAATTTTTCGAATACAATATAATTACTTATCCTAGTGTTTCATATCGTGGATAGGTAATGAAATTATCTAACAATATTTTCCAGAAATGTGAAAAGCCAAAAAGTTATTTATGAAAATTATTTACCGTTTTTGGGTGAATTGACTATTTCATGTTAGGTACTGTATGTGTGAAATAAGTAACACAACGCGAAAAATCTCTTTATTTTGTTAAAGTATATATCTTAAAAAATGAAATGTGCTATTTCCGTACAATTTAGTTAATTTTTAATTATAAAAACTATTAAAAATAATTAAGACTATTAGATTATGTACGTCATATGTCTGTCTTACTCTTATTATATTTCTATTGCAATCTACGCTCTGATTGGTTATTTTAGTATTCTACTATTACATAATTATTTCTTATACTAATATCTCAAAGATATTCTAACTCTAGACATAATATTCATTAATTATGATGTCTTAGCTGTTTTATACTATAAACTTAACACTATTTTCACATAATCACTATATTTATCGTTAATACGAGCACGAACATGAACACTATGTTATTTATCATCGTGAACACTAATATTCAGCAATGGATTTTTATAGGCTTTAATGAATCAATAATCAATAAATGATCGGTGATAGGAATTCAATGGATGTAGGTAAATCTCAACCTTGCTCTGTGGAATTCTTTGGGTGATGCCATGCAGAGGTTCAGCAGTTGACTGGCAAAGGGTTGTAAAGGGGAAAGTAAAATAACATTGTGAAGTATTCGTGTTAACATAAAAAATATTGCCTGAGCCATCACGCAACAATTTCTAAGCCTCTGTAATTAATTTTATTGGTTCAGCTCTTATATCACCCAAGAAAACAAAAATAGAATGCTTTGAAAACGGGATTGGGGGATTGTCAAAGTATAAAGTTAGTTTCCGTATAAATATACAGTTTGGGTGTTTTTTCTTTAATATAGATTTTTGCTGGCATAAATTTAATAGATATTTATTTATACAACTGAATTAAAGAGCCGTAGTAGCTCAGATGGCTCGCTGTAAATATCACAATACCGCCGGCACCACGTTTAAGTGCTGAAATACCACGTGCACAATTTTAAGTGCTGAAATACCACGTCCTTGGCGGTGAAAGAAAACATCGTGAGTAAACCCGCATTTCCCAAAAAAAAATTGAAGACACGCATTGGGGCAGACGTGGCGGATATTTTCTCGCCCTAAAACCCTCTCAGAAATAAGGGGAGGCCTGTGCCCTGCAGTGGGACATATATAGGCTGTAACTGCAACTTTTTTAACAGTTATAACTGAATTAACAAATGTACTAACAGTTCAGTTAATAGTAGGAAGATGTTGTGGCCCATGCTAAAGTCCTGCAGCCAACTTTAAACAAAAAATAATGCTACAGTTCCTCGGGCACATTAGTTTTTGTTATAAGTATCACATAAACTTGTGATTTACAAGTCTCACATCAACATGGGAATCATCACGTTCGAAATTAGTCTAGCTTTTATCGCTCCACATAATTATGTTTTATGATCACTTTTATTTCTAGGAGTCTGTCTGGGTAAGTATCACTCTTGCCTATTTCTGAGACCAATTAGCAATACTTGCTGCTTACTGCTATACTGCTGTGCTCCCGTCTGAGGCGTGTAGTGCCAATTTAATAATAGGCTGTGGGGTATTCCAACTCAGTCGTAAGAAGTAACAACACATTTGATGCCTTCTTTGTTTGGAATAGGCTTCCTTTGTCCGTATGTGCGACCTGATGTAAACGATTTTTATAAAATTATTTAAGTTATTTTAATTAAGTAAAGCAGGGGGTTCTAGCGGGGCAGGGTGTACTAACAATCTCCAGTGGAGGTTCGGTTGCCACCTACGACGACTCGACGTGTCAACATACAACGCACGCACCCTGAGGGCTGACGAGAAGAATGTGGAGGTGGAAGAAGAGATAGACAAGTTACGCTGGCATATTATAGGATTATCCGAAGTCCGAAGAGAGGGGGAGGAAACGGTAATCCTCGAATCCGGCAACTTGCTCTACTACCGGGAGGGTGACCATCTGTCCCAAGGAGGTGTCGGATTTATCGTCCACAAGTGTCTCATTAACAACGTTGTAAAGATTGAGAGTGTGTCGACGAGGGTTGCGTACCTTAAACTCAGAATCACCAAACGGTATTCGCTGAAGGTCAAACAGGTT
Organism: Parnassius mnemosyne; assembly: GCA_963668995.1. Taxonomy (NCBI): domain Eukaryota; kingdom Metazoa; phylum Arthropoda; class Insecta; order Lepidoptera; family Papilionidae; genus Parnassius; species Parnassius mnemosyne. The sequence goes on from CAVLGL010000090.1 coordinate 12,750,722, forward strand.
TACGCACCAACCTCGGCATACCCCGATGAGGAGGTGGAGAAAATGTATGAGAATACCTCTAGAGCCATGCATTCCTCCAAAACCCAATATACGGTGTTAATGGGAGACTTCAATACAAAACTAGGCACAAGAGAGAATGGTGAGCTGAAAGTAGGGAAATTTGGAATAGGGCAACGGAACCCAAGGGGCCAGCAGCTGGCCGACTTCATGGTGAAAGAGGGACTCTTTATGATGAACTCTTTCTTCCAGAAGCGGCCCCACAGGAACTGGACCTGGTCGAGCCCCGACGGTTCGACAAAAAATGAGATTGACTTCATTATGACGACTAGACGACAACTGTTTAGTGATGTCTCAGTGATCGCGAGGGTAAAAACGGGCAGCGATCACCGAATGGTTAGATGCACACTAAAACTAAACGTTAAGTTGTAGAGGTCTCGTCTAATGAAGTCAACGCCCCGTCCCCATCGTGCTATATTCCAAAGTCCCGAAACCTTTCAGGTCGAGTTACAAAATCGTTTTCAGTGCCTATAAGACTGCAATGAAGTGGCCGATATGAATGACAAGCTCGTGGAAACTGTCCATGCGGTCGGAAATTAGTTCTGCAAGACCCGCCGCAGAAGAACACAACAACTCTCCGATCACACTCTGAATCTCATGGTTGTTAGACAGGAGATGAAGCTAAAATCTTCAACAGATTTGACAGCATACAGGCAACTGAACAGACAGATCTCCAAATGCATGCGGCGGGACTTACGCAACTTCAATACAGCTCGTATTGAAGAAGCGATCGAGCGGAACCAAGACTCCAAAGTCTTTGCCAGAGATCTGTCTGCCAGAAAGAGCCAACTATCGATGTTTAGGAACGAGTGTGGCAGCGTCGTTTCCAGGACACCTGAGATTTTAAATGAGATTGAGAGGTTCTATGGGCACCTGTACACATCATCGCTGGAGCCACACGTAAGTGTGAGTAACGATCCAAGAGCGAGTCTTATCCGACACTATTCCTATAATATCCCGGACATCAGTCTGAGCGAGATTAGAATGGCTCTCCAGCATCTTAAAAACGGCAAGGCCCCAGGCGAGGATGGAATTACAGCGGAGCTTCTGAAAGTGGGTGAAAAACCGGTACTTGAAGTCCTTCAGAAGCTCTTTAATTCCGTCCTCCATGGTGGCATTACACCGGAGGCGTGGAGCAGAAGTACGGTGGTCTTGTTCTTCAAAAAAGGAGACAACGCCCTCTTGAAGAACTACAGACCGATTTCCCTTCTGAGCCGCGTCTACGTGCTGTTTTCGAGAGTCATTACGAATCGTCTCGCGCGCAGATTTGACGATTTCCAGCCTCCCGAACAAGCCGGTTTCCGAAAAGGCTTTAGTACCATAGACCACATATATACCCTTCGGCAAATTGCACGGAAGTCAGAGGATTACAATTTGCTACTATGTCTGGCGTATGTGGACTATGAGAAAGCCTTTGATTCCCTCGAAATTCAGGCGGTGCAGCAGTCCCTTCAGCGGTGCCAAGTTGACTGTCGGTATATCGAAGTGCTTAAGTGCTTGTACAGTAGGGCTACGATGGCTATCCGAGTACAGAACCAGAGTACGAAACCTATCCAATTGCAGAGAGGTGTAAAACGGGGTGACGTCATATCCCCGAAACTCTTCACCGCTGCATTGGAAGACGTTTTCAAGCTTCTGTTCTGGAAAGGATACAGTATCAACATCAATGGCGAGTACATTACTCACCTACGATTTGCCGACGATATAGTCCTTATTGCAGAACCGCTGGAGGACCTTAGCACTATGCTCAATGAACTCAATAGTGCTTCCCAACGGATAGGTCTTAAGATGAACATGGACAAAACAATGATCATGTTTAATGTCCATGTCACACCTATGCCGGTTGTTGTTGGGAGCACTAAGCTCAAAGTTGTTGACGAGTATGTTTACCTGGGACAAGGATCACCAGCTGATCAGTGACCGTCAGTACGGTTTTCGTCGGGGTCGATCAGCAGGTGATCTTTTAGTTTACTTAACTCATAGATGGGCGGAGGCAGTAGAGTCCAAGGGGGAGGCATTGGCCGTTAGTTTGGACATAGCGAAGGCCTTCGATCGGGTCTGGCACAAGGCGCTTCTTTCGAAGCTTCCTTCCTATGGGCTTCCCGAGAAATTGTGCAAATGGATCACCAGTTTCCTTGCTGATCGGAGCATCAAGGTCGTAGTAGACGGTGCATGCTCTGATTACAAGCCTATCAACGCTGGTGTTCCACAAGGCTGCGTGCTATCACCAACGCTGTTTCTCCTGCATATCAATGATATGTTGCTAACTGGTAGCATTCATTGCTATGCAGACGACAGCACTGGGGATGCCTTATATACCGGCCGTGCCAATATTTCTCGGGAAAACGTCGCCGAGTACCGGGACAAACTTGTGTCTGAAGTCGAGTCTTTGCTTAACAAAGTCTCGGATTGGGGCCGACTAAATCTAGTCCAGTTCAATCCCCAGAAGACACAAGTTTGCGCGTTTACCGCTAAAAAGAACCCCTTTGTCGTATCTCCTCAGTTTCAAGGCACTCCCCTTGCTGCCTCAGCCAGTATCGGAATCCTTGGCGTCGACATATCGAATAGCGTGCAGTTTCGTGGTCACTTGGAAGGGAAGGCCAAATTGGCCTCTAAAAAGCTTGGCGTGCTCAGCAGAGCGAGACAGTATTTCATGCCGGCACATCGCTTGCAACTTTACAAAGCGCAAGTTCGGCCCCACATGGAATACTGTTCTCATCTCTGGGCCGGGGCACCCTAGTGCCAGCTCCTTCCACTTGACCGCATCCAGCGCAGAGCGATTCGAATCGTCGACGACCGAGTTCTTTCCGATCGGCTCGATACACTGGCACTGCGTAGAGATGTTGCATCTCTTTGCGTATTTTATCGCATCTATCACGGGGAGTGCTCTGAGGAATTGTTCGGACTAATTCCAGCCGCTCAATTTCACCATCGCACGTCGCGACAAAACTCGCGTTACCATCCATACCATCTGGATGATTGGCGGTCCACCACTGTGCGATTTAGAAGAAGTTTTCTCCCTCGCACAACTTCTTTGTGGAATCAATTACCACCAGCGAATTTTCCGAACCGATACGACTTAGGAACCTTCAAGAAAAGAGCTTACACCTTTCTAAAAGGCCGGCAACGCATCTGCAATTCCCCTGGTGTTGCGGTTGTTCATGGGCGGCGGTAGTCACTTAACATCAGGTGAGCCGCATGCTCGTTTGCCCCCTATTCTATAAAAAAAAAAAAAAAAAGTCCGACTAGGTAAGTCCAACTTCGACCGAGAGGTCTATCCACGGATTCAACTCTGTTGGGCAGCGTTCGGGAAATTAGGGCACATCTTCTCGTCAGGTATACCTCAAAACTTGAAAACGATACTGTACAACCAGTGCGTGTTGCCAGTGATGACATACGGAACTGAGACGTGGTCCTTCACTGCTGGCCGGATGATGAAGCTCAAGGTCGCTCAGCGAGCTATGGAGAGGGCTATGCTCGGAGTTTATCTGCGTGATAAACTCAGAAGTTAGGATATCCGCAGTAGAACCAGAGTGACCGACGTAGCCCAACGGATTAGTAAGCTGAAGTGGCAATGGGCCGGCCATATAGCTCGAAGAACCGACAACCGATGGAAAAAAAAGGTTCTCGAGTGGCAGCCGCGTACCGGCAGGCGAAGTGTTGGGCGTCCTCCCACTAGATGGAGTGACGTCCTGGTAAGATATGCAGGAAGTCGATGGATGCAGGTGGCTCAGGACCAAGCTTTGTAGCATTCTTTCGGGGAGGCCTATGTTCAGCAGTGGACTTGTGAAGGGCTGTAATGATGAATGATGATGATGATTTAAGTAAATTTACAGAGAATAAAAAATAAAAGCACTACAACCTCGCCTAAATCTAAGATGTAAATGTTCACTAATTAATTATGTACTCACTTTGAAAGGTTAAAAAAGTGTGGTTCATTACACTCAAACATTGACTTTTGCCTTTATCAAATAACCCCCCACGTAATTTCATAGTCAACTTCATTACAGTCATTTACGTAGCAGTATCTCACGAAAGGCGAAATTAATTGATGTATCTTAATTGTCAGCATAATATAATTATTTAAACAAAGTAAGCTAAAGTAGAAACCTTAAAACTCAATTTTCTTTTCAGAACAAACGAATTTAAAGTCGAGCGACAATGAAATCCATGGACACCTCCAGCCAAATTCAAACAAAAAAGGCTACAGTTGCATTGTCACCTCTGAAGAATAAGATGAAATTCCCTGTGTTTATATAGGCTCCATATACTCTTCAGATCGAAAAACAGCAGTGCAAACTAATCTATTTAGCGCATGAAACAGATATTATAATCTTATCTTTCTTTGTTCTTAAATCTTAGCCGTGTTAGCTCAGTGAATGAGTGATCGCTTTAATATTTCTTAATACGTGAGCTAACTGATTTCAATCCCTGCCCCCAGCAATATTATAATCACAATTTTAAGTGCTCATTTAGCACATATTCAACAGAGCAAAAAAAGATCGTTATCATCATTATTACATCCTACCTAAGTCCACTGCTGAACACAGGTTTCCCCGTAAATTGCTTCATAAGGTGTAGTAGTGCATATAGTTGCTACACTTAGCAAAGGTGTTGGCAACCGTTGTATCCTATTTTCTATTTTTTTTAGGATAAGGATAACAAATGAGCACACAGGCCACCTGATGGTATGTGGTTACTGTGGCCCATAGACATCTACATCTATCCTCGATTACGAATTAAAATCCAGATGCGTTGTTACCCGTGAGGACTAAGATGGAATGCTTCGTTTCCAGTAAAAAGTTTCCGGTTCTCTAAATCCACCATACGAAACACAACAGCCTTAAGCTGTTATTTTACGCTTGTATTCTGTGAGAGCGTGATCCATTGGGTCCAGCCGAACCATTCGTGTTAAAACTAGAATATGGCTGTAGCATGGCTCTACAAAGTCATATATTTGTTGTTATTAAGTTGGTATTAAGAAGGGACTGCCCTAGTGGCAAGAGACGGGGTTGTGGATATTCTTACACCCTCACTACAATACACGATTAAAAGTAAGGAAAACGTCAAGGGGAAACCTGTATGTATCAAAGAAAATTCAAAGATATGATGTGATGTTCACTACCCCATACCATTCCATAGGGTCATAAGAGGCGACAGAGGGAAACAAATCAGGGTTTTGGCAGCAACGTCTTCCTTATAACAACAAAATTAAAAAAAAACTGTGGTTGCCAACCCGGTCGGCAAGCGTTGCAACTATGGAAAAAAATTCCTATAATGCATTCAAGTAATATGTACTTACGTACTAGAACAGCTATTTCAAACAAAAAATGTGCGCTACTCATGTCTTCGCGCATGCGCAGGCAAGAGTAGTGTGGCGCATGCGCGGTTGGTTTTTATCATATACTTATTATGCTTAGGCAGAATGATCAGTATGTAATAATAGATTGTATTTTTAATTATGTAAATTACAACGAGTACAATTTTTAATATTTGTCATTTATTTTGCATATAGTATGTGCTAATATAATATAATATTACATAATATTATATCAGAATTACATTTAATTTATTTCTTGCATACGGGATTCTATCAAAAAAAAAATTAAAAACCTTTCAATACATTTTTTCAAACTACAAACTTTTTAAAATATACCTCCTTTTACACGACAATTATTATTTGTTTTATATAGTGAAATTCACTTTTGACGTTAAATTAAGGCCTTGTTTTAAATCTATGTTGTTAAAGATTAAAATCGAAAACAAACAGCGTTTACTTTTTAATTTAATAGCGAATCGTAAATACTTGTCTGCTTAGACCCAAACATGGGCATTTGAAACGGCAGCCAATCGAGTTTGACTCAGCGCATCGCCCGATTGTGTGAGGTGACGTGCGCTCCGCCGGGGGGGGGGGGTATGCTTTCCGGCGTTCGGCCTGGTGGGCTAGCAACAGTAGCTTGACCGCAGCGGCTCTGTCGACTAGTGTATTATTTGTGACCGCTGGATCGGTTTCGCGAGACCAGTTTTTGATTTTGGTGGTCTAGAATTTGAGTATTTTTGCGTGTCTAATTTACTATTGAATATTTGGGTTTCGTGTAGACCGCCTAGAATTGGTTTGTCTAAGTTGTATGTTTCGTGACAAGAGGCTTGTATTGAGTTTGAGTGATTAAAGTAACTTCGTTTGCAAGTAATTTACGTAAATTTGTATAGTGATTGCATTTTGAAGTGCATTTGCAATATACGAAAGAATCTAAGTTTGTTATGTGGAACGCGGAACTTTGTGACCCGAGAGAAGGTCGCGTTCGGTTTCTAGAAATAATTTGTTGCTAAGTAAAAACGGAAGTTGAACTTTGCTCAACCGTTCATTAGTTGTGCCGTGTGTCACGTGTTTGATTACAATTAACGGGGGATTTAGTTGAGTTTTAAGTTAATTAAATGTACAATAAAGTTGATAGATTGAGAGAGTGTACAATAAAGTTGATAAACTGAAATAGTGAAATAAAGTCAGCAGTTTTCGATTGGTGATCTACGACTGGAGGGAGTGCACATTGGGAGAACATCAGCTCCGGTGGATCTTCTGTCCGATTAAATCGGGCCGTCAGGTCACATATATAAACACTACTACACACTACTTATATGCACCTCACTTATCACCTGACTGGTACCCTGTGGTCAACCCTACCTCCTGAAATAGGTAAGTGCTTGCTTATTTGTCAGCCGTTTTTTTGAATATTTATCCATAGGCCGTTGGGCCCCGTCCTCTGTTTCCCGTCGATGGGATTACTCATGGGCCCTAGTCCAATCAACCTTTGTCGGGGCAACTCAGGGCGTGAACATTGTCCTTTTTCGGGTGCTTGCCTTAACGGGCATGCTTTGGCTGTCAAATGTTTTTGGTTCACATCACGTCAAAATATTCATAATAGTCGAAATATTGAATTATATACTACACTACGAATTCATCTATCCATCCATTAAATCCTATAAAAGTCTACTGCTGAACTTAAGCTTCCCTCATATACTATCTCTTAAGGGGGATTTAGTCTTGGCGGGCAGATTCAACTGGAGTATTTTTATTATTTTTATGTGTTATCAGGATAATGCTGTTGCCCATCTCCTTTTTTATATTTCCTCTGTCGCCTCTTACGACACCCAATATGGGGTTAATATGGGTTAGTAGATATTTTTACACTGCCACTGGCAATACATGGTTCTTATATCATTACTATACATTAAATTAAACGTATTTATGAGGAAATAGCCATTATTTCTGCCGACTTCCAAAAAGGAAACGGTACTCAATTCGACGCGTATGTTTTTTTTATGTGTGTTACCTCATAACTTTTTACTGGGTGAACTGATTTCGAAGTTTCTTTTTTTTATATGAAAGCTGATACTTTTCGTGTAATCTTATATGAATTTGATCAAGGTCAGACTAATAGTTTTTGAGTTATTTGAGTTATTCTCAATAACTTATATTGAAGTCGGCTGTACAAAATTTTTAATTTTAAATTATGTAATTCAAACGTTTCCAGTGTTTACTGCACCCATAGTAAAGTTGGACTGAGAAGACAACAAAAATAAATGCAACAAAAATACGTATGTATATTCTACGTTCACATGCAGAAAAAATATGTATATGGAAGTGTAATGTTGATTCAGACACGTTTATTTCATTGTTAGGGAATACTTTAGGTATCAAAGATATTACGGTCAAATGGCACCAAATAAATCGGGGCACCGAAGAAATTGAATTTTGAGATATATTGAAGGTTTGAAGGAATCAATGATAAGCATTAAAGCGGTGTAAAAATCCTATATAAATAAATATGTCTTTACGTACTAAACATTAGTAAAGTTACTGACATGATTCTCTCGTTTGTCTAGTGGTGCTGACGTGATTGCTTATTGTTTTAATGTGGTTTCGGGAACAAATCCCGGGTCGGGAAAAATTAGGTTTTCCTGTTAAGAAATTCTGACTAATAGTTCGGGGTTAAGTATCACACCCCTGCTTTGTAAAGCACAGAGGTCCGGTCAAGTCGGATTGCCGTCTTACCTGACAATGAGAGTGAGGAAATAGAAAGTGCACCTATTCTTGTGCACGCACTCGTGTACAATAATCCTGTTCTCTGCAGATTGCTAGTCTCCGATGAGACTGACTGCATTGACCGATAATCGGTCTAGAGGACATGGCAATTAGTTTACCATATTATTTAAAAAAAGTCATAAGTGTGACGTAAGCGAGCGGTTTCATAGAGCACGAGCTATTGTTCAAAGTTTTTATGCTTAACTTTAAAGCGGCGTTGCTGAAAATTCTAATATGTGGACACATATTCTGAGTCGAAGGCCTGATTTGGCATCATCACTCCCACTTATTCACATTTTTTTACAATTCTATATATTTATCTGAATTGACAAACGAACATACAGTCCACCTGCACCTGGTTTGGGTCTGCAATCCATGAACACCTTCAATCAACTTCAAAAAAACTTTTAAAATAAAGAAGGCTAAACATGCGTTGTCACTTCTGAGATTGAAAGCCTTATAAACTTAAATACTCGTACACCGGCTCTTTATATTTTTTGTACTAATTATGTAATCAGTGTCTACACTGCTATACGGTGGCAGAAATAATTAAAAGGGTGGTTCCTACCCTCATGAATTCTTTGGTAGAAAAGAAATCCTACGACCCAGTAACGTGCAGAAACACCTGGCAAATTAGTCATATGAAGCGTGAAATTTCAAATACAAAGCTTTATCGCCGATTGTAATTTAGTTCATTTTATTAATCCTCGACAAAAACAAAGAGATGTTATACGTTTGTAGTGTGTTTCTGTGTGACAGTCTGTGGCATGATAGCTCCTGAACCGATGAACTGATTTTGAATAAGTATTTTTTTTGTTTGATATGTGTCTTAATAGATTGCGTTATTAAAGTCCAGTCACTTTAGCATAAAAATATGGGTCAACCTCGGAATAATAATCTGAATTTTCGTATATACCTTCATTTTGGCGTTCTTAAAGTTTTCTCAAAAGTTTTACAATCTCGTGGCTGCGGCGTAAGTAACTCAAGGTCAAAGGTAAAAGAAAACAGTTTTTTGTTATTATCTCGGTTTCTGTTTCTCCAATGATGTTAACATCTTTTATAAAAAACGTAGAGCATATAATTTGCAAAAAAGCGACAAATGTCATTTGAATTATTTTTTAATGCGCTCACCCGTTTTTTTGCGATTGGGGGCGGTAAGCGCGCAACACTCAGCCATCCAAGGTCACGAATATTAACTACACGAAAATTCAGCTTATTATCTCTCATTTCGAGGTTGATGGCTAATTTGCCTGGAATTTTTTTTTTGCTGCCTTAAATTCAAAAAATTCAAGTCAAATCAAGATCAGTTAAGTTATTTTAAACTAAGTTTTGTAGCTAAAATACCTTTATTGTAGTTCTTATTGTTGGTGTAATTAGAGCAGTGGTAGGTCAGGGGCTTAGTGTTCGCTGTAAGTTTAACAGCACGCGAGCAACGCGGGTTTGTTCCCAATTGGCACCAATGAAATTGTTAATTTCAATTTAATGTGCTCATTTACTATGTCCTCGTTGGTGAGAGAGGAAACTGCATGTCTAAAAAAACGAAAACATGTGAAGTCCGCCAAAACGGGTCGGGGCAGCGCGACGGACATTTCCTTGCCCTAAAACTCGCTCAGAAGTGAGAGTAGGCCCGTGACCAGCTCTGGGGTGTATATAGGCTGTAACTTACTTTACATTGTTGGTCTTTTCAGCTTGCATCGTAAATCAAAAAAATGAAGTAAATTTTTTTTCGCCATTTATGAAAAAGATTGTGATGTAAAGTTGCTGATGTGATAATTGATATGAAATCGACATGATAAAGGTAACGACCGTTGGGTATTGAGTATTGTATTTGTACTATGTAATAGAACTCTTATTCTGCCTGGAATTCCACTTGGGTAGGTACCACTAGTAATATGGTTGATTTCTGCCGCCAAAAAGCCGCAAATAGAGCCTTTGATTCTCAAATAGTTTCAATAAAATTAAAGCATTGATTTGTACCAAAGTTTCTATTCTATTTTTGGAGTTACACAATACGAAACTAATACTTTAGGAAAAGTCGATTTTCTTTATCCAGTAAACATCATATCCAGCATAATTGTTTGAACGCCGTACAAATACTTGCCCGTGCGTGATTCAAACCCGTGGCCCTTAGCATTGCAGCTCATTGCTAAACCACTGCGCCACGGAGCCGTCAATCAATCAAACTATTCTGTATATTTGTGTGCATGCCCGTCTGTTCATTCGAATGTTACGGATCTATAGCTTGTAAAATAATTAAATAAAAGTAGATATTTTATTCGTCAAATATTAAAGAAATGGGGGACCAACTATTTAGGAATTGCATATTATTCACCAAATACTGTATATAAACAACAAATTAATACTGAAAACGTTACTTAGGTAAAGTACCTATTCTGACTATAAACGACCATATTTCTGTTACGATGTAAGTTCTGTGATGCCCAACGCATGCAATTTGCGAAGCCATTCGTCAGGAATCGAAATCAAAATAGGTAGATAGTGTTGATACAACAAATAAACCTAAAATACGTTTCCTAACAGAAATGTGATCGTATTCTACTGAGTTAAAAATCTGGTAAACAGTTTTAATTTCAGTATTTTGTGCTACTATAACTTAAAATATTTTATTTACAAAGACAAATATACTTATTTACATAAGTATATTTGTCTTTGTAAATAAATTTCCTTCACTACCCAAGTACATACTTACGTAGGTACTTGGGTAGTGAAGGAAATTTCAACTAAAATTTGTAATAAAGCACTTTACTTCTGTAGTTAAATTATAACTTCATTCTTTTTTCTATCTAACAAGAAAATAAACTTACATTATCCTTCGGTAACTTAAAAAATGATAGGTATATCTGAATTCTTTTATTGCTCACTAAGCATCCATCCCCGCAATAATTATATGTAGTAGGAACGACGTTTTGCCATTATAATTTATGAAATAGATTGGTAATATACATATATATTATTCTTAATAACATTAAAACTTTTTTTACTATTTTATGCCACAATTAAATATACTAAATACTAAACGAAAACTATTTTGACAAGTATTTCAACAAGTATTTAAAAAACTATTTACGAAAACGGCGTTAAGAAAACTTTAACATTCAATCGCCTAGAACGCGCTAGCCCCGACTGTGTTCTGCCCCGGGGACATAGGTAATTATTACACGCAGGTAGCAAGAGTGACAGAGAACTGGCGAGACGTAAAGAAATTACCAAAACGCCATCTATCAGAGATCATATGATCTTTCTGGCATGTGCTATAGTCGCCTCTTACGACACCCAAATTAGACGAAATGAGGTGAAAGATTCTCTTGCTCGGTTTGAATGTGAATATCATTATCAACGTCAACATATTTAATATTATTAAGTCCACCATTGAACTTAAGCCTACCCTAAGGAATATCATAAAACACTACTGTATCTAGTGGAGGTTGTATGAGGAGTATTAAGTTCGCTTTACGAGCTACTGAGAGGGTTATTCTTGGAGTTTCTATGCGTAATTTAATTCGCAATGAAGATATCGGCAGTAGAATTAGCGTAGCTATAGGCTGGTCAAGAAATAAAGAAAATATTTATTTCGCTACATAATGAAAACGCCATATTGTTCATATTTCCTAAGGACGTTTATTAAATGAAGGAGATGTTGCCGAACGTGACAAAAAGGGGTCGCACTCAGCATTGCGCGTGCCACAGCTGCTGTTTTTTAGTGCGATCCATTTCGTCCCTTTTAAATAGTTCAATCAGTGGTCTCTCTTAAACTTATTAAATAACAGAAATTATCAAAATATTTAAAATAGACTCAAAATAACTTGTGCTCTAATTGTGATGCTTTGAATCTTAAACAACAGTATGACTGCGATAGAACCTAACTAAAATACGTTAAATTTAATTAAAGCTTTGAATTGTTCACAGACAATGATATAAAGACAAAAATAAAAACAAAAATGCAAAACAAATAAAACAAGCAAACAAACCTACAAATATGGTATTTATTTTATAAAATTTTAATATATTATTTAAAAAAATTCTTCTTTTATACACCATAGTGTAGGCATACCTTAACCCCGATCTTACAATATAAAATTATTTTATTCTTCAAAGTTGGGTTTTACTTTTAATTAAAAGTTTTTTATGTTAGAAAACAATCGCGGTCTTGCGTTCAAAAACTCTCGGAAGCCTCATTGTAATCGGATCACTAGTAGGCACACGTACGGAAAAAGCAAATAAACGTTAATTTCATTTGTTTACCCGTATTATTTATTCAACACGACGTATTATTTAAGGTAATCTTCATACTGCCTTTACTATCAATATACCCGCTGTTTCCAAAAACCACTAAACATTATTTTGTTAGATTTTAAATCTCCAATTTTCTTTTTGTTTATATATTTCCGACTTTGATTTTAATAAAATCAGATCCAAAAAATTTACCTTAGTTTAAATAATGATAAAATAGAATAATATATTACAATTAAATATGAGAAGAGTTGCCACAATAAGCAAGCAAAATGGATTCGATCCTCACCGCAAGCATATAATTGTTAGTTGCAATTTTAAACGCTGATTTACCAAGTGCTCAGAGGTGAAGGAAAACATCGTGTGAAACCAGTATTTATGACAGCAGTGAGACGTAATAAGTCCTTAACTTTAAGCTTAACGCTACCGTAATTGATTATCAAATAAAGTAAAAGTAAAGTAAATTATTCTTTATTGTACACCAAGGAACATATTACAGTATTTATATATTTAAAAGGACATTGGTACAACAGGCGGCCTTATCGTTAAAACAGCGATCTCTTCCAGGCAACCTTAGGGCAGAGGATACTATTTTTAAAAGATAGCGGAAGGGGTGTACAGAATATAATATAGGAAGATAAATAGAAGAACATAAGTGATTAAAGGAAAAAAAAGTGCATGACGACAGGTAGTAACTTAAGAGGAAAGATAATAATGTTTTAATTTATTTTAAATATAGGAACAGATTTAGATTCTTTAATATGTAAGGGGAGAGAATTCCATAGTCGTATAGCGGTAACGGTAAAAGAATTACAATAGAAGGAAGAGGAATGTCTAGGAGTACTTAGAAGGAGATTATTTTGAGATCGTAGGGGTAAAGAGTGTAAACTACTTAAATATATAAATCGGTCTTTCAAATAAGAAGGAGTGGTCGGATTAAACAGAATGCAGTAAAGAAGATGAAGAATGTGAGTATTCCTGCGAAGGCGAATCGGTAACCACTTCAGCTTATGGCGGAATATATAAGATTTTTATGATATCGTCTTTAAAGAGGATAATTGTAAGCGACCCCATGGAAAATTACAAGTGGATTCCGATTAAATTTGATTATGACACTTTATATTTGGAAGTGCCTATAAAGACTGCCTCGTTGGTCTAGTGGCCGTAAACGTGGTTGCTGATCATGAGTCACGGGCTCGAATCCCCAGTCGGGCCATAATCAGTTATTGGGTTCGGTTTTTATGTAAAAAAATCACAATAGCAGTCCCGAGTCAGGAAGTTGGCGGTGTTTAACCCCTCTGTCTAGAAAAGCACGTAAAGCCGTTGGTCCTGATCTCTCTCCGGTCGTGTCGGATTCCGCTCCCTTGGGACTATGAAATTGAGGTAATAGAGAGTAGGTACACCTGTGATTGCGCATACACTCGGGAACTATAGTCCTATCCCGCTCACGTATTATGTTATTAATATTATGTTAAGTTTTCTTTCAAACTGGCCACTTTGTCCAAAATTCAATGTGGATCTAGAGAACATTATTATTTGTAAGTGACATTTCAGGACGGAATAGGCTTAGGTGTGTCATGTTTGCTGAAGTTTTTATGCTTTTAGCATCGTCATATGACGGATCATCCAATCCCATCATTATCTTCGAGGTATGCTATAAGTGAAAAATTTGTCACACAAATATTTATTTATTTAATTACATAACAACTGAAGTAACATTATATAAACACAGGCAGGGTTAAATTAAGCCTTATACGTGGTAGAGCCATGCTGCAGCTATATTTCTGGTATAGTTGTAACACAAATGGGTAGGCTCGACCGGGGAAGGACTACGCTCTCACAGAATACCAGCGTAAAATAGCAGCTTAATGCTGCTGTGTTTCTTATGGTGAGTGTAGAGAACCGGAGCCCCTTTTTAACTGGAAACGAGGCATTCAATCTTAGTCCTCACGGGTGACAACGCATCTGCATTTTGATTCGTAATCGAGGATAAATGTGGATATCTATGGGCCGCAGCAGCCACTTGCCACCAGGTGGACTGTGTGCTCGTTTGTCACCCTTATCCTATAAAAAAAGCACAGCTTGTATCTCAAGAACTTGGCTGAAGATTATGTGTGCGTGAGTGTGTGTATGGGCGTGCGTAATTACGCGTGTGTGTGCATAAATGTGTGTGTGTGTGTGTGTTTTGTTATGCTATTTTTTATCTCTTTATTGTTATTGTTATGTTAGAGTGTGGAACATGTTTCTTTAGTAGCATTTTACAATTGGAACGAAAAGTTCGTTTGCTCCTTAAATCGTTGTAATTCTGGTAAGATCTTAAAGTTTTGTGCACTCCGAGTGTAGCATCTTAAATAAGTTACCGCACACGTTATAGTTATAGAGAGTCGATGGTATATGTGAAAAGCTTATCCAGAGTTTCCTTGATTAGTATATGACCTTACCAATATCAATACAAAAGTTGAATTACGAAATTCCCGGTCGCTTTGCAAATATCAAGGTGGTGTAGAAAGTTGAACGTTTTAAATAAATGAATTCAAAATTTACGCCCATTTATGTCACAATATTTTAATACCCGCAAACTCACTTATAAAAATCTGTAGTGTACTTCCTGTTGACCTAGAATCATGAAATTTGGTTAAAAGCAAGGTTGTAGTGTTATGCTACTTACATATCATTTTACACATAGAATTATTACGCATAATACTAGTACGCGCAATGAAAATGAAGCAAGTAAAACTAACGCGAAACCGCGTTAGTTGACTTAGCGACGCGTCAGTGCGCAACGTCACGTCTTACGGAGAAGAGCTCGCGAAGAATTGAAAAAATTACCGTTTGTGTTGTAAAATATTGTCACAAAGGTGATGATAAACATAAAAGAAGTGATTGTATTACATTTCACATATAAGTTTATACATTTAATTCATTATAAGTACGTAAAACTAAAAAAATACTTACCTAAGCTCTCATAATACAAATGTTGCTAGTTGTGGGGAAAAAATCACAATTTTCTTTTAAAAATATTTATTTTCTATTTGCGTTTAAAACGTTTAATCGCAACGCTCTGTGTAAAACTCAAATGTTTATATATAGATACCTACTTCTCTAAGTGTTAACATTATATTAACAATGGGTGCCTATTTAAAACTAATACGGAGTGATCAGCTAATCGCGACGCCATTTTAACGCAACTATTTTATTTCAAATGCTTTGTTTATTGACTAGACTAGACTTGATAGAATAAAAACTTTTTTATTTACAACATCAAGAGATTATTAATAAGAACGCCTTTACTAACCAGATGTCAATTTAAACCCAAACATTAACCAGATGTTACGTTAGACCCAAATATAGTCTATTTTAACCCACTCCCAAAAAGAAAGGTTATCAATATGTATGTACACTGATTTCTAAGCTTGGTCAATTCATATGTACATGCTGAAATTTTAGTTGTTGTTGTCCCGCAGCCAAATTATACTGTCTCGATAGTAGAGTCAATTTATTAAATTAAAAAATATTACAATTAAAAAAGGGCAGATTTACAATAGTAATACCTCACAAGCTAGTCGGGTGCCCAGACTAGTTTATGTCGTATCACTACGCTTGAGAGTTCATGTTATGAACATTTATTAGTGGCCTTTCACTGTGTATGAAGCACGCGGTAGCGCGTGCGATAAACGTAACACAACATTACGCCTAGTCAATTTGTTTTTTCAGACTTTATTATAGTATTTCGGTATAAGCTAGCCTGCACGCCCGACCTACTTGCGAGATATTGCTATTGGTTTGTGATCGCATTCGATTTTTGTTTTTTCGATTGTAAATCTGCCATTTTTGCATCCTAATAATTTTTATTTTAATAAATCTATTGTACTACTAGGGCAAAATCATTTAACAATTCATCATTAAAATTTCAGCGTGTATATTGGATCAATCTGTGTGTATATCCTTTCAAATAAAAAAATCTAAATTGGTTTAGAAATTGTACAATTCTGAGTTAAAAAAATTAAAAAAACACCGAATTGATAACCTCCTCCCTTTTTGAAGTCGGTTAAAATTAAACAATACACGTTGTGCTTATTATATTCGAGCAAATTAGTTGTGTTTAATAATATTCTTAAATTTTATTACGTCTGCATTTTTGTACCATTAATATATGTATAATAAAATTATATTAGTACCAAAATTATGGAGTTTATTTTATTCCATTTTTTATTATCATCAAATAAATCTTCGTACGTAATACGTAATCTTTATTATATCGATTTTTTAAAATTAATCAAAAAATAGTGATTTGCACAATTTGATTGCAAACGCCAGAAACTGGTATCTCTGAATGGCGTGTATGTGTGCGTGTGACGAGCGTAGGCACATTCGACTCAAGCCCACTAACATAATGACCTTGCATCATTTTAACGCTCGTGTTTTGTACTAGACTGCGTTTCTATGCGTAATAATTCTATGATTTTACACTATTTTAAATTCATTTTTCCATTCTGTTTTGATTTTCTGCATTCACCTCAAAACTGTATATTTTGTATCACCTTTATTTCCATAGGATCCTGTAACGTTTTTAAACCATAAGAACACAATAACAAATCATTTTCACTTCGTATTTTCACGCTATCAGCATTTTTTAAATCGGTGTCGATGGAGTCTACCTTTTTCGATCTTTTATTTAGTTCTCCGTAACTCTGCAATTTCGGGCTTCGTGCGCGCTGGTGCGCTACCTTTTTTCCTATATCAATAATATCTCATTTTTCACTTAAATCTTGCCGTTTCTCTATTACGAGCCTGAAACCAAAATTTGACATGTTTTGACATCGTTGTTTATCTGGTTGTCATGGCAATTTTTATTCAAATTCGTTACCGGTCTGATGTTTTTACTTCAATACTTCCACAAAAATATTTTTTTCTTCTTGGCCATTTACAAAAATTTGCTTTTAATTTAAATAATTTTCCGTACTTATCCCAGATCCGCTGTCGAGCGCGAAGCTCTCTAAAAAGGTATAAAAGCCGAACAATTGGCCAATAAACTCAGTCTCGCTTTAGCTTTCAAACTTGAAGCATCTCCTAAAGGCCTTATCTCGGGGCCGCACTGCCCCGGGATCCTGCAAGCCTCTGCCTTCACCTGAAGTCGTCGCCTAGCCACGCCCATGTCTCCACTTACTAGTGCCCGCGCTATCTTCGCCGCTGTGCGTGTTTGCTCCAGGCGCTGCGAGCGCTTACTCCAGGCGCTGAGAGCGCCTACTCTAAGCGCTGTATGTGCCTACTCCAGGCGCAGTGTGTGCCTACTCCAGGCGCAGTGTGTGCCTACTCCGGGCGCTGCGTGTGCCTACTCCAAGCGCTGCGTGTGCCTTCTCCAGGCGCTGCGTGTGCCTACTCCAGGCGCTGCGTGTGCCTACTCCAGGCGCTGCGTGTGCCTACTCCAGGCGCTGCGTGTGCCTACTCCAAGCGCTGAGTGTGCCTACTCCAGGCGCTGCGTGTGCCTACACCAGACGCTGCGCGCCTACCACAGACACAGCCTGTGCATACTCAGTGAGCGGTGAGCACCACCACCAAGCGCGGTGTGCCACTTTGGACTTTGAGCTCCGCTTCCATACTCATCTATCTTTATTATTTTTATTAAAATAATTGTAATTTACGTCATCCATCATCATCATCATACTTCATTTTTTTATATAAAACTGTGAATATCTTTTAAATTTTAAAAAATTATTCGTTTTTGCTCTATTTTTGTTGTTTCGTTGTTGTTAGGTTAGGTTCTTTTGTTTTTAATTGTCGCTTCACGACATTTATTGGCGCCAAACCTAAAAGTTATCTTTCTCTCTTAATTTTTTTTTCTCTTTTCTTCACCTTTACTGCGCGTTGTCCATTTCCTTTTGATTTAATTGCTTACTCTTTCGTTCTTTACTCTTTATTTATTCATCCTTTTCATATCTTCCAAATTCTAAAACAAAACTTCATCTAGTTTTTCAACTTATCTAGATTATATTTAGACCTACATTTAACACTTCACTTACATTCATCACTTTAATATTTTTATTCTAGATAACTTAAAGAGGTATAATTTTTAATTAAATTTTTATTTCTTAAACTTAACTTTGCACTTAATTATAACACTTGTTATTAAGTACGAATTCCTCACGCTAAAAATAGCGCTCGCTATGATCTTCGCCGGTCTTATAAAGAATTTAATGTGGGAGATACTGTTTGGCGTAAAAATCATGTTTTAAGCAATGCCGGCGCATACTTTAATGCTAAACTTGCCCCTAAGTTCATCAAGTGCAAAGTGATAGCTAAACTGTCACCACTTGTATATGTGCTTGAAGACTCTAATGGAGTTAGAGGCAAGTGGCACATCAAAGATGTAAAATCATAAATTTTCTTAACTTTTATTAACTGTTAATTTGTATATATGTATAAATATCACCATCATTTTCACCTTATTATTTTTATTTCTTTTAATTTGTTTGTTTGTTTGGTGATCCAGTGTTCTTCAACACATCTTGCTCACTTTTTATTATTATTTCAGACACATCTCGTTAGTGATGTTGCCGATCTCTGGCTTTGAGTCCTACCGCTCTGGCCGTTCTTAATCTTTACTTAAGTCATAGCGACTAAAGCTTACTTAAGATTAATTTCTTTATCTTTATCTTCACATGGGAGCGGCTGACTACTCCCTTGATAAATTTTTATTTCCACGCAGGAGCGGATGACAACTCCTTAAGTAAGCCTGAATGTCCTTTCAAAAACACACTTTTAGAGTGGTAGTCATTGAATGTGAACTCCACCCTTACCTGAATGCAGATGATGAATGTAAGAGACAGTATATCTGATTTTGCCTGGTGAGATCTGTTTCTGCAAAGCTGTGTTTTTATGGTTTATTTTAGAATGTACATATCAAAATTTTTGCCGAGTCAATAATTTTCCAGGGTCGGGGGGAAAATTTAGTGTTATGCTACTTACATATCATTTTACGCTATTTTAAATTCATTTTTCCATTCTGTTTTGATTTTCTGCATTCACCTCAAAACTGTATATTTTGTATCACCTTTATTTCCATAGGATCCTGTAACGTTTTTAAACCATAAGAACACAATAACAAATCATTTTCACTTCGTATTTTCACGCTATCAGCATTTTTTAAATCGGTGTCGATGGAGTTACAAAAATTTGCTTTTAATTTAAATAATTTTCCGTACTTATCCCAGATCCGCCGTCGAGCGCGAAGCTCTCTAAAAAGGTATAAAAGCCGAACAATCGGCCAATAAACTCAGTCTCGCTTTAGCTTTCAAACTTGAAGCATCTCCTAAAGGCCTTATCTCGGGGCCGCTCTGCCCCGGGATCCTGCAAGCCTCTGCCTTCACCTGAAGTCGTCGCCTAGCCACGCCCATGTCTCCACTTACTAGTGCCCGCACTATCTTCGCCGCTGTGCGTGTTTGCTCCAGGCGCTGCGAGCGCTTACTCCAGGCGCTGAGAGCGCCTACTCTAAGCGCTGTATGTGCCTACTCCAGGCGCAGTGTGTGCCTACTCCAGGCGCAGTGTGTGCCTACTCCGGGCGCTGCGTGTGCCTACTCCAGGCGCTGCGTGTGCCTTCTCCAGGCGCTGCGTGTGCCTACTCCAGGCGCTGCGTGTGCCTACTCCAGGCGCTGAGTGTGCCTACTCCAAGCGCTGAGTGTGCCTACTCCAGGCGCTGCGTGTGCCTACACCAGACGCTGCGCGCCTACCACAGACACAGCCTGTGCATACTCCGTGAGCGGTGAGCACCACCACCAAGCGCGGTGTGCCACTTTGGACTTCGAGCTCCGCTTCCATACTCATCTATCTTTATTATTTTTATTAAAATAATTGTAATTCACGTCATCCATCATCATCATCATACTTCATTTTTTTATATAAAACTGTGAATATCTTTTAAATTTTAAAAAATTATTCGTTTTTGCTCTATTTTTGTAGTTTCGTTGTTGTTAGTTTAGGTTCTTTTGTTTTTAATTGTCGCTTCACGACAAGGTGTCACAACACGAACAGAAAATAAAGCTCTATATTGTGGTACGAGTAATGTACCACAATACAGAGTTCTATGTAGTATATTAATTGTACCACATGTAACCTTACTAATCACTTGAAATCCTTTCAAGGAAGAAATTATAAAAATTTCGATACTCTTTATTTTCAGGCATTCTGTTACTTTGGATTGTCGGTGGCCACTGCAGTCTGCACTGCAGCAACTCTGCCATTCGGGTTTCGGCTGTCGCTCGGTTCAGTCCGCTGCATCTTGGTCAGTTTACGCTACGCACGCGCCTGTTATTAAAATATAGACTCTTAAATCTTTATTCGGAAGATTTTGTGCTGAATATACAGAACATTTGGTGGCATTGTGTTTATTAAAGGAAAATAAATTATATATGTATATATATATATATATATATATATATTTATACAAAATTGTATTTAGACTATTTCATATATATTTATGAAATAGTCTAAATACAATAATAAGAATTGTATTGTTTTTAAAACAATTTCAATTTGTAAAATAAATTGCGTTCTTTTTAATTTTTTAAAGAGAATTATAATTATTTATAATTAAGAAAACTGTCAAGAAGAGCATTTAATATAAACATTTTTTTAAATCAGTATTTCAGATTTTGGCCTTGATTACTTTCTGTATTACTAAAAAAAGAGCAAAGATTAATAGACTGTAGTGGTGACAAGTATTTAAGTGATATTCTGCCTATGAGGCTTGCGCATCACTGAGTGCTATGTCGCGGTTAAGGATCTTCAATTACATTGCACGATGTTGTGCTGTAGCTTCGTCCGGTAGGCATTACGAGCTATCAAATCTTTAAGTTATAATTAATAGAATCAGGCTTTACTTTGCGGAAATCCATTATATAAAAGCTTTTAGAAAAATTTACTTCGCAAATATTCGCGTTATAAAATAAAATTATGTGTCTTACCTAGTATGAAGAGCACCTCCCGCCCTCCCTCAATTGCGTGCACTAACCCCGTCACCAATAATCCCAGCACCGCTACTCCCAACACCACTACACTAGGCAAGACACACCACTGACGACAATACGACACGTGTTTCGCCTCTACACGGGGCATTCTCAGGTGATATAATGTATCTTGACTTCCAAACATTGTACTTTTTATGTACAATGTTTGGACGTCCATTTTTATGCCGTGTCTTTGCAAAAGTAAGGGAGAAACGGACTAGGAAGTTGCATGCTATTGCATTAAGACAATGCCTCGGCAAACACAGCAAACAAGACAAAGTCATTTTTGGCTTCTGAAAAGGTGAAGCCATACCACACATAGTGTGGAACTTGCACCATGCAATTTCTTATTTTTATAAAAATTCAAGATGGATAAGGATAAGGATCTCCAACATTCTTCCACTTAATAAATGTGTTATCCAGGGTTCAATACTTGGTCCCACATTATTTGCAATGTACACGGCCAACGTTACAAAAGCAATAACTCAGTCGAAAATTCACTTATATGCAGATGAGAGCCAAGTGTATGTTCACACAATGCCAATGCAAATGCAATCGATGAGGAGGTTGTTGTTTCTATTTCCAAGTTAAAACAAAGATCTAGATTCTATTTCGGAGTGCCTTTGATAGATGGTCTGGTAGTCAACCTCTCAAAGAGTGTTACCATTACACTTGGAGCAAAGCACCTGGTAAAAATGATTAATTAATGGCTGTTAAGATCTTTGTCACCGTCATATCTTACGAGGGTTGTGTTCGCAATGTAGCTCTCCTCATGGATAAGAATTTAAAATTTGAGCAACATGTTCAGACGAAAATCGGCAAATGGTATGGTTTATTAAACAATTTGTATAAAATTCACAAACTTCTAAAACGTGACATTAGACTGCTGATTTGTAACAGTTTAGTACTATGCCACCTTCATTATTGTGATATTGTTTATGGTCCTTGTGTATTTGAAAAAACTGCGAAGAATGTACACATAGTGCAGAACGCATGCATGCGTTTTTGTTTTAATATACCAAAAGGCATTTCACCTTATTTAGTCAGTATTGGCATTTTAAATATGTCCAATTGTACCAAGTTAAAATATGCTTGTTTTCTGTATAAACTGTATCACGCAGCGTTTCCAATATATTTGTACGATAAGATAGCTGTTGAACAAAAAAGTTTGCTCTCTTTCAGAGAAAAATGTCATCGGCTTCACAGAATTAGACTCGCTGGAGCCATGGGGTGTTTTAAATTTGCCGCTGCTAAAATCTGGAACGATTTGGCACTAACAGTCCAGTCTACCTTATGTCCGTATATCTTTTGGCAAAGATGCCGCTAGTGGCTGATTCAATAACAGTCACTGGCTCTGATATACCGTCAAATAAGTGAACATCTTTGTATTTTGCATTCCATATTTTAGTAACTATTATTTATTTATTGCTTAAATGTTTATGAATTTATTGCTGATACGTATGTTTCATCACTTGCCTAAGACCCTGTATGGATATTGCGCAAAGGATGTGGCAGAATAGCAGGAGTAATGGGTTTCACGTTACAACTGGGTCACCGACCGTTTTGTCACAATTCATTATTAAGCTGTCAATTTAAATTTTAACAATGACTACTTTTTATTTTATTTTCTATAGAGTTTATAACTTTTCAGATACGGCAAAATAAAAAATAATATAAAATGTTATGGGAGTGATTTATTAATAATATATTCATTTATGAGTATTACTTAGCGGCCAGCCTCCGCAGAGTCTACTTCACCTGAGGATGCCTCGTGTAGAGGCGAAACACGTGTCGTATTTTCGAGAGTGGTGTGTCGTACCTACTGTGGTGGTGCTGGGATTAACGGCGACGGGTATAGTGCGCGCGATTGAGGGAGGGTGGGAGGTCCCCTTAGGTGGGAGGTCCCCTTAAAACTGGGCAGGACACATCATTTTCTTTCTTTACGCGGAATTGAGCAAATTAGTTTATAACAACCCCAGTATTGTTTACAACTGGCGCGGTTTCAAAAATAATGATTAAGTGTTAGCTGTATATAGTTAATCAGATCCTGAACTCTCAAAACTAAGAGGTGGTATCTATTATGCAGACTATAGGACGTATAGACTAGTATTTGACTATTTCACTATTATTAATCAAGACCCAAAAAAAAAAAACGAGAGGGTTCTTTATTCGACGGGTATGTTTTTTTTTAGGTATGAAACGGTTTTGAAATTTATTAAATAGGTGATACCTCAGTAGTTTATCCCTAGGGGGGAAAATTAGGAAATAGAAACAGAAACGGAAAATTTTTTATTCAATATAGATTATAAATAATACTTATCGAAAGTCACTCTTTTGTATAATTACCACAGGTTCAAAAAAAAACCTCCGTTCTGGGAAGAACCAGCAAGAAACCCAGCGGGACTTTTTTTTAAATAACAGCTTACAATCATGTAGGTTACACAAATTAACAACACAACAAATTAGAAATAGATTGGTAGCGATCACCTCATTTCCAGGTGTTATTATCATCTATAAATTCTTTAATATTATATTAACCCTTTTTATACAAACTTAGTTTAATAAAGTTTTTGAACTTTGAGCAGGTCAAATTTTGTATAATTTCTGGAATTTTGTTGTAAAAGCGTATACATCGCCCCAAGAATGAATTACCGACTCGATGGAGTCGAGTAACTAGAACTACTAGCTTGTGTCTATTCCTAGTATTTACAGAATGAATATCACTTATTTTTGTAAAACTACTTTTATTTTTGTGTACGTACATTACATTTTCATAAATGTATTGGGAGGCCAAATTTAATATACTAATTTCCTTAAATTTTTGTCGTAGCGACTCTTTAGGTTTTAAATCATAAATTGCTCTTATGGCCCTCTTCTGTAAAACAAATATAATTTCAGTGTCAGCTGCGAGTCCCCATAACAAAATACCATACGACATTATGGAAATAGCTAAAGTAAACTAGTCTAGCTGTTTCAACACTAGTTAGACTTCTAATCTTTTTTACGCCATATGCTGCAGAACTAAGTCTGCTTGCTAGTTTTGATATATGGGGGCTACATTGAAGCTTCGCGTCTAGTGTGATTCCAAGAAAAATGGTGGTATCTACAAGACTCAGTTTCTCCCCATTTAAAATTACATTAGTATTTTATTGTTTGACATTTAGAGTCATAAATTTCATACATTTCGTTTAAGTGCCATTTAAATGCAAATTATTATAATTGAACCAATTTACTAATTTAGATATAGCATTATTTACTTCGTCATATTTTAGCAATTGTCGACTTAATTTGAAAATTAAAGAAGTGTCATCTGCACAAAATACTATATCATGGTTATCTCCTACTATGTAAGGTAAGTCATTAATGTATACAAGAAACAGAAAGGGATTGAAGAGAAGAAATTGAGCCTTGGGGCACGCCCTCGGTTTAGGGAGATGTAAATTTTAATATTCTGGTTGTTGTGATAGGAATGTTTTTGTCTGAGTAGGAACTACTCTTATATCTGTATCTACCGCCAAACCACAGTGAATGCGCTGCTGGTGGTAAGACCATCTTTGTTTTCAGAGTTGACAATGCATCTATAACCACCATGCTACTGCAATATTATAGTTTTAGCACGAATGGTCGGCTTCACCGGGGAAACACTGCGTTCTTACAAAATACGAGCATAAAATAGAAGCTTTAATCTCCTAACTTCTAATAGAGCTTAATTCTGTTGTTTTATGTATATTGGTGAGGAAACGAAGACCCTTTTTACTGGTAATAAGATATTCTATTTTAGCCCTCAGTGCACGCATCTGCTTGACAAAGAATCTACTTACAATTAGGTGGACTGTGTGCTCGTTTGTCACCCTTATTCTATAAAAGAATATAATAATAATTCGGTGTAGAGTGGAGGCTATACTGAAAATATAAGTTCAATTTAATCTCGAAAAGAAACAAGCTTAAAATAGACATGTACTTAGCCAAAAACTTTGCAAACAAAATTATTTTTATAAAAGAGTCTGAATTACTTTGGTAAGGTAATTTAAAAGTGGTCTGCAAAAAGTAGGCAATAGCCCCTTTATTAATAAAAGAGTTGCTTTCACTTTTGTTCAATTTGAAAGCTCATTTGCAAAAGTAGGTAAAGTACACATAGTATGCACGCTTTAGAGTATGGATTTAAGAAGAAGAGGTAAGGAGGTTTTCTTATCCCAGAAAACTATTTTACGTTAGTATTCTGTGAAAGCGTAGTCTTTTCTAGGTCGAGCCGAACCATTCGTGCTAGAACCTTAATACAGCAGCATGGTTCTATCATGTAAAGAATTTAGATCCCTTAAATTTGAAGTACATCGCTGCCGATGCACTGAGCACAGTATACCCATACTGCGCTCTTGTAACTATGTATAAACAAATTTATAGCAACCAAAAAAGTGTATATAAAACAAAATATGATTGATGTTTGTGATTTTAATTATGAAAAAAAATTAATCAAACGATTAACCAAATTAAGAAAAAAAATTACAGGAAAGAAATATTTTGTACTGAATATTTTATTCATAAATATTTGCGAGGGCTATAATCAGTAATAAGTGTCGCCCTCTTTTCAAACTGCTTCCAATGTCCTTGGCATGCTCTTAATCAAGTTATCAATATAATTTTGAGATATCACGTTCCATTATTCTTGTAACGTGTTTTTAGATCTTTCAAGTTAGTGGGGGCATGATTTATTTTCTTGCTTTATCTTCCAATTGTGTCTCGTATATGCTTTATTTGGTTTTCAGTTGGGCGAGCGTGCTGGCCACCCTATAGTATTAAATCCAACATCTCGAAGGTATTTGACAACTACGGTCACAGTATGGGGACGTGCATTATTATGCATAAAGTAAATCAATCTTCTATAAAAGAGGTCATGCCATGCCATTTGCACTACAATTTCAAAATTTTGATTACAAATCGTGCTGCTGTTAGTGACCCATCCTCAATGACGCGGAGTTCCATACGTGCCCCCATACAAATAAGTCTCAATACCATAACTGACTCTCCACCTCTTTTCCAATATTGTTCCACTGAACGCACCTCTACACTTTAATCTTTCCATCATCTGGCTTCAGGCAAAATCTCGACTCATCTGTGAATAGAACTTGACTCCAAGCTTCTTTTCAAAGTTGACTCGAGGACACTCTCTGGCAGGTAAGTGTGAATTTATTCCAGATGATTACAGTCTTTTTCTCACATTTTTTGAGTAACCCCTCGAACTGCTTGGAGCTTCGCTCTTACCTCAGAAACTAAGATTCGATTTTTAGCACACTGGTAACGATGAACTGGTCATCTCTGGCCACAGTTTTCCGCTTACGTACCTATCCTACGAGTTTCTAATAGTAAATGTCCGTGTGCAGTCTGCCAATACCTCTTGACAACTCAGTGTACCACAGATTTTGATACTCGTAATGTTCGGGCCACATATTTGCCTATGTTGTGCCCAGTTTTAATAAAAGTAACAGCCCTAGCAACTTGAGGGGTATTTAGATCCGGCATTCTCAGTTTATTTGCAGTAACAACTCACATTTAACACGATAAATAAGGCAGTCAAGGCAATCATTTAATCAAAACCTAAATTTAACCTTAAATTTAAAAGTTGGCAAAATATTTCGAAAGAACGCAATATTACGCAATAATTACATAAGATCAAATGAAATTCGAAAAAAAAAACTAAAATAAACCAAACCTTTCTTTTTGCGTACCTCTAATGTACACGCCCCTAGCTGCCCCAATCAATGATGACGGAATTAGGGCCCATGAGAAATCCCATCGACGAACAGCAGAGGGATGGGGCCAGAATATGGCCACGTGGAATTTCCTAATTACAATAAACAATATGGGAAGAAAATAGAAACTAATAGTACTTACCATTATGCGAAGCTAACTTCGCACCAAGGCTTGGGCAGGCCGTGAGTGTGTGTAATAGTGGATGGCGAGTAGTGTACAGTGGGGTGTGAATGTGTAGGGCCTTGTCAAGCAAAGGCGACCAGCAGCGGCCGAGTTCCAGGCTGCTCCAAAATGCTGCACCGCTTCAGACTGCTTCGGCGCCGGACCACTTCTTCGTTCGTCACGATGACAGTCCATTAACTCTATCGTACGATTAACTAACTTGCAGAAGCCACTTACTCTCGTTTGTTATAAGGTTAACGCACAAAAAAAATACTGAGTGTCCGGATCAAAGGTCACTACCGTTTCGCATAGCAACAGTTATTTCTAGAATATCAAAGAATAGCTAATATTGCCGAGTGCATTTATGCAGATTCTGAGTCATACACAATGAGTCCCTGGGAAGCTCTCTATCAAAGAATGCGCATCACAAATCCTAGACCGTATATTTACTGGCCGCGCCTAATTATTCCGAGTTCCCGACAAAAATGACAGCGTGCGGTCCCAAGCACAGCTGGCAGACGACTCTTTCGCCTTAACGCGTTCTCAACTTACCGCTCGGCCGACGTCAAAACCGGTATTGCATCGAGGCGCGCGCCCTCTCGCGTTAGTTCCTGAAATTAGCGTTTCGCGCGAACAAACCCCCGTCTCAGATATAAGGACCTATGTCCGCGAGCAAACCGACAAGCGGGACAGGGTCGCTACGGCACGTTTCAAGACCGAATCTACACCAAAACGAGGCCACCTTAGGCACCCCATCAGATCTTGCAACTCTAACCAACGCCTCAAAATTACAGCCCCAACGTGGGCAAGCCGGAGGGTTGAACTGGATGCCCTTCTGGACATCGCAGCCCATAAATAAGTCCTATTCTGGACAGAAGTCCGACGACCTCTTTCAAATACCTATGTGTGCTCCTACGATTAGTTCCGCAATCCGACCGGATCAGGTTTGCAAACAGCGACGCGATACGAAGCGGCTCAGAGCGGCCTCCTAAGCTTCAGTGCAGAGAGCACCCACAAATTCCACATGAACGTCGTCTGTGGAGAGCCGAACGAAACGCACAGATAGTCCCTAGTATGAATTTTCAACAAGTAGGCCTAGCCAGGCCACCCACCATATTATCATTTACTAAAATAGTGCGGCAGCTTATTTCAATCTGATAATCTCCTAAACTAGCTAGCCTGTTAGACAAGCAGTCCTATGCTCATATTTCAACTAATTTTTCAAAGCATCAATGTTAAACTACAGAATCAATTCAACCAAATCAATCACCGATGCACATAGGTCAACTTGACAAATTAAACAAACAATAAACGCAAGAGACAGCCCTATTTCTCATTTACGTAACTTAGACAGTGCCAAAAAAATGTAAACCAAAGGAGAATTGACTTTAATTTACCTCGGCACAAATAGGGTTATCTAATTTCAGCCTTCTTTTTCACAAAGCAAAATGATTAAACACTATCACAAAACATATACATAATTTTCCAAATAGCGCGACATTCAATTTTAAATGAATTCAAATTTTCTTTTCAGCAACCAGGCGCAACAATCAAATGCAGTGATTAAATATATTTACAAAACATATGCAGCAGCATTTAAAGGAGTAGATTAAATTCAATTCTGTTAATCACAACCGCTACAAATAGGAAAATTTCGCGGAAAGCCCAAAGCATTTTTTAATTTTAATTCAAAGAATTTTTATCTAAGTGCTCGACTAAACCAAATCTAATACCCCTTGACAGCGTGATTCAACGCTCCAGGGGGGCCCTAATCTTCCCACCACCAAGGGGAGGCCACACGGCGTGAACCCGAGACCAATAGAGCGCGAACAGTCGCCACTCGAGTTGTACGCCTTCAACGAGGCCGTCGGCAACAGAACATTTTGACAAGTGGACTGTTGACGGCTTAAGGCTCAGTGGAGGCGGCCGTGGTGGGAGCTAAGGCGGCAGCTAGCCAGGGCCGCCTCCATCAAATG